>CM053587.1:333926484-333945024 GCA_028646515.1 Pseudochirops corinnae
ATCTATCTATCTATCTATCTATCTATCCATCTATCTATCTATCCATCTATCTATCTATCATCTATCTCTCCATCCATCCATCCATCCATCCATCCATCTGTCTGTCTGTCTACCTGTCTGTCCGTCCGTCCATCTATCTGTCTATCTGTCTACCTGTCTACCTGTCTGTTTATCTATCCATCCATCTATCTATCTGTTTATCTATCTGTGTGTGTATGTATATGGGAGGGTGTCTAAATACTTATTCCCTCCCTTCCCTCTATTTTGCAGATAAAGAAAACTGAGTCTTATATCCATGTTTGGTGGTTAAACAGCCTAGGAGCTCAGAAAGAGGAGAGAGCAGCGTGGGCCAGGGCCACCTCCTTCTAGGTGAAGCTTCTCCAGCTGGCAGAGTCCTGCCTTGCCCTCCCCCAAACTCCTCGTATTTCCCTCGTGAGCTTATGTGAGTTCAGTGTCTCCTCTGTTAGAATGCAAGCTCTTAAAGTGCAAATTTGATGTCCTGGAAGGTGTTTCTATTGCCAGCCTCTAGGCCAGAGCCTGGCCAATGAAGTGAGCAAGTCTCATTAAGCAGCCTACTGTGAGTTGGGCACTGTGAGGAACACGGGATAGAGATAAAGGCAGAAGAAAGGCCCTTCTCTCCAGGAGCTCATGGTCTAATAAATGCTTATTTAATTGACTGGTAGTGGAAAGAAAGCTGATCTTGCTGTCGGAGCCATCCCAGCTCTGCTACTTAGCCTGGCTTTGCCCCTTGCCCTGAACCTCAGTTTCTTATCCTGTAAAGTGGGCAGAGAGAAGTAGGAGTTGAGCTAGATGATTCCTAAAGTCCTTTCCAGCCCTAGATTCATGATCTTTGGGGAAGCTGCTTCCCCTCTCTAGCCCGCAGTGTACCCCCTTCTGAAAAGGGAGGGGCTATGTCAAACGAGGCCCTCTCTAGCTTTCAGGTTCTGTGACTCCAGGATGTAATTAGACCGTCACCATATTCTGGAGTCTGTCATGGGGCCAGGATACTTAGCAACCCCTGACCACCACTCAGGCCAATTAAACCAAAGCCTGGGGAATCCCAGGAGGATGGAGATGGCCCTGTCGCCAGAGAGACTCTAGTCATTCATTCATCTATTCAATGGGGAAGAGGAAAAGAATCTTCTCAGTCTCCCCAGAGTCTTCCTTGAGTAACACTGGAAGACCCTAGATCTTATGGATGTCGGTTACAGCTCTTGAACATACTCCTTTGGTCCTCCCCCCATTGTGAATAAGGTACAACATTGATACAACACAGACTCTACGTGTATTTGTACGCAGATAATCAACATATTGCTTTAGAGATATCAATAGATAAACCTTTCTTACACACCTACTTTGTGCTAATCACCGGAGACAGGACACCGTGTTGAAGTCACAAAACTAGGAAGCGTATTGTAGTCTAAATTAAATAATCTATATAGTACATGTAATACATAATCCTATTTTGTTTTGGTATGGCTAGTTTTCAAGGGTTTGGGGAAAGCCAAGAATGTGGTAAATTAAATGTATACATAATTCTAAAAGAAAAAAGATCAAAACCCAGAAAAATATACTTTGGAAATTAAATTTCAAAAAGTTCCCACAAAACAAAGGGAGAAATTTAAAGACACAATCGTATGGTCGGTTACTGTGTGTGCAGTGAGGCCGATAAGTGGGAGCCCACATTTCCCCTGAGGCCACAGGCCCCATCTTTGGGCCAGATGACAGGGGGCTGAGGCGTAGAATTTCTTAGGGATGTTTTTCAGGCTTTGGGGGATGCCATTATGGTAGAAAGAAATATGAGAGGATGAGATGCAAACCAGGGGCAGGGCAAGAAGCCAGAGAGAGAGAATCCTGACCCCTCACTCTAGGGTCAGTCCCTCCTTCTCACCTTCCCAAGATAAGTCTATGTTTGCTTAGTGCCAGTGGGAGGGAGGCAGGGGCTGAGTCACAATGACCAACTGGTGTTTCTATGACACTTGAAGTTTTCTGGGGATTACTTCCAATTTGATGGCTAGGTGGTGCAGTGGATAAGGTGCCAGGCTTGGAGTCAGGATCTCTTACCTTCCTGAGTTCAAATCCCATTTCAGACACTTACTAGCTGTGTGACCCTTGGGCAAGTCACTTCACCCTGTTTGCCTCAGTTTCCTCATCTGTAAAATGAGCTGGAGAAGGAAAAGGCAAACTCCTCCAGTATCTTTGCCAAGAAAACCCAAATGGGGCCAGGAAGAGTTGGACGTGACCGAAACAACTCAACAACATTTTCTGATTTATTCTTCCTGTAATCTGTACATAGCTGCTGCATGTTGTGTCCCCTGTTAGACTGTGAGCTCCTCGAGGGCAGGGACTGTCTTTTTGCCCTTCTGGGTCCCCAGCACTCAGTAGGTTCTTTATAAATGCCTGCTGACTAAATTTGCAGAGTTCTTTACAGCCTTCCTCTCATTTGATCAGTCTCAGCCTGCTCCCCACAGCCGCGAGTGCTGCCGTCCTGCCTCCCCCTCCCCAAAACAGAGAGACAGCATACATGGCAGAGCCTGCAGTCAGAAAGACCTGGGTGGAGAGCTGGCCTCAGAGGCAGCAAGCTGGGAGATCAGCCAGAAGCTACAGAACTAGGCGGGTGGGGAGAGAGAGAGAGAGAGAGAGAGAGAGAGAGAGAGAGAGAGAATAGATAGATAGATAGATAGATAGATAGATAGATAGATAGATGGATGGATAGATGAATGGATGGATAGATGATGGATGGATAGGTAGGTGGATAGATAGATAGATAGATAGATAGATAGATGGATAGATGAATGGATGGATAGATGGATGGATGGATAGGTAGGTAGATAGATAGATAGATAGATAGATAGATAGATAGATAGGATGGATAGATAGATACATAGATATAGATAGATAGAATGGATAGATAAACAGATGGACAATTAGATGGATAGACAATTATGAAACAGATGGACGGACGGACAGACAGACGGACAGATAGATATAGATAGATGTGTGTGTATATATACATGCAAATATATACATATACACAAGTATAAACATGTACATATATACATACATATATCTACATGTGTGCGTGCATTGCACACACATATTCCATATATATTTACATAAATTCCATGTATACAATTGGTGTCATATTGCTTGCTTTCTCCCTGGATAGGGGAGGAGTCGGAAGGAGGGAAAGAATCTGGAACTCAAAATTTAAAAAGAGAAGAATATGTACATGAATAAATAATAAATTTTAAAATGATAGCTATCTGTATATATGTGTGTATGTGTATGTGTGTGCAGTGTGTCTATGTGTGTCTACATTTATATAGTGTGGTTTCTCATATACACATCTGTGTGTATATGAATATAGGTTTGTGTGTATTGTGTACATTTGTGTAGGTGTGTGCACACATATACACACCTCTGTCTCATTACTGGATCCTCTTCCAGATCACACCCTCTAAGCACAGGTGTCCTCCACAGAGCTCTGTCCAGGACCCTCTTCTCTTCCCTCTCAGTACCACTTCACCTGGTGATCCCATCACCTCCCATGGATTTAACAACCACCTCTATGTTGATGATTCTCAAACCCACCTGTCCTTCCCCAGCCTCTCTGCTGCCCTCCAATCTCATGTCTTCAATGCCTTCAGACATCAGGCACAGGACAGCCAGTAGACATTGTAAACTCAGTAAGTCAAAAAGGGTACTCATTATCTTTCCCCCAAACCCTCCCCCCATTACTGTCTCTATCTCTACCAAGGGCAGCACCATCCTCCCATCCCTCAGGCAGCCCATGAGGCAGCCTGGACTCCTCTCTCTTACTCCCCACAGCCAAACTGTTGCCGTGGCCTGTCAATGGCACCTTTGCAGCATCTCTCAAAACCCCCTCCTCTCCTGTGACCCAGCCCCAGATCCCTCCCCCACCTCATGCCTGCACTAGTGCAGCAGCTGCGGGGGGTCTGCCTGCCTCAGGTCTCTCCCCACTCCGCTCCATGCTCCATTCAGTGGCTAAAATGATTTTCCTAAGGCACAGATCTGATCACGTCACCCCTCTGCTCAATAAACTCCAATGGCTCCCTGCTGTCTCTAGGAGCAAACACAAAATTCTCTTTGGTCTTCAAAGTTTTTCATCACCTGGCCTCCTCTCGCCTTTCCAGGCTCCTTACAGCCCACTCCCACACACACACTCTTATCCAGTGACACTGGCCTCCTGGCTGCACCATGAACAAGCCCCTCCATCTCTCAGCTCTGGGCATTTTCTCTGGCTGTGCCTTGTGCCTGGAATGCTCTCCCTCCTCCTCCTCCCCTCCGCCTACTGACACCCCCCCCTTCCTTTAAGTCCCAACTAAAATCCCACCTTCCACAGGAAGCCTTTCCCAGCCCTTCCTAAGGCCAGAGTCTTCCCAACAATTTATTTCTAGTTATCCCGTATAAAGCTCATGTGCATTTGTTTGCATGTTTTCTCCCTCATTAGAGTGTAAGCTCCATGAGGGAAAGGACCAACCATCTTTTGCCTCTTTTTGTATCACTAGTGCTTTGCACAATTACTGACTCATAGTAGGTGCTTAATAAATGTTAATTAATGCATTCATTGAAGTGTATGTGTACGTATGCATGTATTTGTGTATGGATACAGATGTCTTCACACACACACCCACACTCACACACAGACACACACACACACACACACACAGACACACACACACACTCACACACACCACTCACACCCAGACACACTCACACACACCACTCACACCCAGACACACTCACACACACCACTCACACCCAGACACACTCACACACACACACACACACACATACACACACACACACACACACACTGAATGCAGGGACCATTTTCTTTCTTTGTCCAAACGCTTAGCCCAAAGGTACTTGGTAAATGCTTGTGACAGATGCATGCTGACAAGCTCCACCACCACTATGGCCAACCCTCAGGTAGGGTTCAATCAGCTTCCTACCAAAGTGACCTTGGGCATGAGATGTTCAGTGGCATCTTGCTGGGACCAAGAATTCTGCAAAGTAAGAGCAGCTCAGCTCCAAGGTCCCTTGATTGTGATGCTCAGGTCCAGCCTCCTGCCCTCCCTCCCTAACCATGGCCTCCCCGGGCTGGAGAACCAGTTCCCTCCTCTCTGTGATCCATGCCAGGGATGGATTCCAGATGGGCACCTCCCCAGCCCTGGCTCTGGGGCATGTTTTACATGCAATTGATGGGGTGTTAATGATGTCAAAATTTTCAGGCTGACTCCTAGGCTGGGCTGAGGTGGGAGGGACAGGCAGAGGAATGAGGACTCATCACAGTCTGATGGAAGCCAGGCACCTCACTTGTATCCATCTCACTCAGAAGGTGGAGAAAGGGCCATGTGTTGGGAGGAGGGTTGGGAGAGGCAAGGATGGAGGGGGAAATTCACCTGAACAGTGATGAGGAGGATCCTGGCATTCCTGGCTGGATAAAGCACCATGAAACAATAACCCTCAGGTTGTCTGTGTTTGGGGTCCAGGGTGGGGCTCCCCAGAGGAGTCTCTGGTGACTGGGACTTTGGAGAGCCACTAACTTGTCATGTGACCTAAAACAAATCTCCTTCCTTCTCTTGGACCCAATTTCTCTCCTGTAAAATGGGGAGCTTTGGACTAGGAAGGGCCTCAGGTCCCTCCCAGCACCAATATTATCCCACTGGCATTTTGCTAGAGAAGGTTCAAACTCTCCACCTACAGTCAATCACACCCAAGTCACAAATCCTGGGAATTGATTTCTCAATGAAATTTGACAAAGAAACATTGCTTAAGGAAGATGAGAGGTAGAATATAAGATGAAAAATTGCAGCCTCTGCCCTCCAATGACTTACCAGGTATAACCCGATATGTAAAGGGAATGAATGGCTTGGCACATAGGTGTAAGCACGGGCCTTGGAGTCAGAGGACTTGGGGTTCAGATCCTGCCTCTTCTACTTGCCTCCTTATGACCTTGCACAAACCGCTCAGCCTCTAGCCTCTGGAAGCCTCAGTTTTGTCATCTGTAAAATGAGTCACCTAGGCGGAAGACTCCTTCTTGCTCTAAATTTCTGATCTCATGAAAAGTGAACAGTGTAAGGTAACAGAAACCTAATTCCCATTTTGTTTTAGTCATTTCAGTCACGTCTGACTTTTCATGACCGCATTTGGGATTTTCTTGGCAAAGACACCAGAGGGGTTTGCATTTCCTTCTCTAAATTCCCATTTCCTTGTTACTGTTGTTTGTCCTTCCTTCTCAAAGAGGACCGTGATACCGTAACACATAAGTGAATTGGGTTTAAGTGAGGCAGGGGCATGCAAAGTCACCAGCCTCACTTCCTTCTCTAGAGATCAGGATGACTAGAGATGGCTCCCAAAGTCCCATTTTACGGGTCATTAAACTGACTCTCCTATGAAGTTGAAGACTGTAGTGACTGCCATATGTTCTTCCCACATCTTGTGTTTTAAGGGGTTAGCTGGACTACACATCCCAGGTGGAAATGCAAGGAGCATGTGCAGCCAGCCCCTGGTCATGGTTATGTAAGAGAGAGACCTAGAACAGGGAGGGAGGGGGCAGTATAATAGCCCATTATTCTTTGCAGACACATAGCCTGCTCAAGATCCAAATTAGGCAAAAGAGCTCTGCTCACTTCACTGGCAGATAAATGTGCTAAGGCTGCTCACCTTTCCAATCTTATAGTTTACTCACCTCCATATAGACTGCTACCCAACTACACTGGGCTATTCTTCAGATGGACCCCCCAGCTCCTGTCTCTGTTCCTTTTAATTGGCTCTTCTCCACTCTTGGAAGGCTCTGCCCTTTCCTCTCAGATTCCCAGTTACACTGGCTTTCTTCAAGTCACACCTGCTACGGGAAGCCTTTCCCACCTCCCCCATGTTTAGTGCCTTCCCTCTGAAACCATTTCCTATTCATACTCTCTATGTATGTACGTATGTATATATGTATGTATGTGTGTGTGTGTGTATGTATACACACACATTTGTAACACCAGGAAACTGAGGCAAATAGGGTTAAGTGACTTGCCCAGAGTCACACAGCTCATAAGTGTCCTAGGCTGGATTTCCAGACTTCAGGTCTGTGCACTATGGTGCCACCTAGGGGCCAAAGGGGATATTGGGTATCCCTAGATACCCAGAAAGAGAAAAGCAGAGAGGTCAAGGGATAGGATGAGATGGCCTCTAAGAGTCCTTCCCGGCCTGGATCTAAGGTCCTGACTCTGGCATTCAAGCCCCTGGGTGTCCAATCCTGGCTCTGCCATTTACTGGCTGGACAACCTTGACTTCTCTCTGTACTGTGAAGGGGCTGGACCAGAAGGCTTCTTTGATCCTCCAAGCGATTTCTCTGTGTTGTTACAAAAGCAGCTTTTGTGCCAGCCTGTCCCTTTCCTGGTGTGGCCCAGAGAGGCTGCCTCTCCTCCCACTAGAAATTCTTGGAGGGAGCCAAGCCCGAGCCTGTCCCCCCTGGCCAGCCATGGCCGCAGAAGCCTGGAGGGCTGAGGGCTGAGGGCTGGGGGCTGCGGGGCTGAGATGGGCCAGTGCTTGGGATCACAGCTCCGCTGCCCCAAGCCACCAGGCGGTACAAAAGCAGGTCTGTTTGGCTTCTTAATATCTAACCGACTACCTGGGCATCACTGGACCCACACGCAGGTCACTCACTCGGGGGGCAGCTCAACGCCCCATTAAACTGGAGAATTAATAGGTCTTGCTTCCCTTCTGACACCTGCTCCCCTCACCCTCACCACCCACCCCAGCCTACCCACAAGGTGTTGAGCAGATGCAGCTGATAAGCCTAGGGCCTGGAACCCTTGGACCAAAGGAAAGCATGAGAATGGTTAAGGCAGAGGGCTTCAATTTGCCATCATAGGGTGCCCCCTGGTGGACAAAGTAGGATATCATTTAAAAAAAAAACCATTTCAAGTTGGCCTTAAATTTCTAAGAACAATAATTCCCTAGATCCTAGTGAAAATAAACAAACAAGCCAGAATGGAGAGGAGGGGATAAGAGACAGGGAAGTCTGCTTTCCATCAAACTTAGACAGTTTTATGACATTCCTGCTAAGACATTGGGAGAGAGCTTTGGCTTTGCAACACCGAACACAGGAAGATATGATAGGATACAATATGATACAATGTGATATGATATAATATACCATGATACAATGTTACGTTGTGTTGTTCTGTTATGTTATACTACCTTATGTTATATCATATTCTCTTACCACAACATTATATCATTCTATGTAATAATATTGTATTATAGGATCATTATATTAGGGCATTATTATGTTCTATTACAGCGTTAGTCTAGTCTTTTCTAGCATTCTATGCATGTGGGACAGACAGTGAAAAGGGCAAGAGCCAGGAGATGGGGCGTCTTGTGCGAGCAACAGCAAGAAAGAAACTCGGGTTTGGTCTCCAACCCAGGTCGTCTTGCTCCAAACCCACCATTCTTCCCGTGACACCTATGGCCTCCTGGGCTTTCCATTACATTCAGCATCAATCTCCAAAAAGCCAATCAAGGAGCACCTGCCATTTTGAGAGACCCTGGATATAAAATGAGTAAAAATGTGGTTTCTGCCCTTATGGACCTCCCTTCTAATGGGTGGAAGCTTTGCTGCCCTAGAGTTCACCAGCTGATGTCATGTTCTCAGCTGTAATTTGGGAGCACTGTGCTTTTGGAGAATTCTGGCAGAGGAGACAGAAGATGGCCATTCATTCATCTTGGAGCCCTCCCAGTGGGCAGGGTTGAGTGATACCCTTGGTCTCTGAGTGCCTGCTCCCTTACTCTTTTTTTTTTTTTTTTTTTGCTTTTTGGAGGGGGGAAGGCAGGGCAGTTGGGGTTAAGTGACTTGCCCAAGGTCACACGGCTAGTAAGTGTTAAGTGTTTATGAGACCGGATTGAACTCAGGTCCTCCTGATTCCAGGGTTGGTGCTGTATTCACTGTGCCACCTAGCTGCCCTCATTCTTTCTGAGATTTGAGTGGACTACAGCTGCTGTTCATGCTGATGGGGTGCCAAAGAGCCTGCAGAGAAGCAAAGGTGTTGGTCGTGTGGGACAAGGCAAGCCCTTGGGTAGTGGCTCCTTCTTCCTGCCCAAGCCCTCTGGACTGTTGTTGGCTCGCCTTCCTTCTTGCAGGGGAAAGAAATTAAGGGGAAGTGAGGGGCAAGATGTCAGTGGAACCATTGATGCCTTAGCCAAGGGAACTGTCCACCTCCTCTCCCATTGCCCACTGTCCTAACTGTCATGATGTTATTCCTCACTTTATATAAAAGAAAACACGGTGGCCGCTGATTCTTGCCTTTGTGTGGCCTGGGTAGAGATTTGTCTTTCATTTCTCTAAATCTCTCCCCATGCCACATTAATTACATAGATTAAAGCAGTCGCATGACATAGTGAATGGAGAACAGGATCTGGAGACAAGAAAACCAGAATTCAAATCCAGTCTCAGACATTTACTACTGTGTGACTCTCCACCAGCCTCAGTTTCCTCATCTGCAAAGTGGGATAATTAAAGCACCTACTTCCCAGGGCTGTGAGAATCATATAAAATAATATCTGTAAAGTGCTTTGCAAAATATAAAATGCTATGTAAATGTTAGTTATTATTATTAATATTTTGACAAAGGGATCACTTCAGCAATGGTGAAGCCTGGGGGAGAAGGAGGAACAAACAGGCAGTAATTTGGAAGTCATTAACTCAATGGAAGCCTACCGAATTAATGCCCCTAAGCAAGCACCGTGTTTTATAAACAGGCTAGGTAGACTGTAAGTGGAAAGAGGTTAATAATAGAAGTGGAAACTGGTCACTAGATAGAGCACAGATTGGACCCTTAAGGCAAAAGCCAAGTCTAGGTCAGGAAACGGAGATCTGTGTTGTGCCCAACTCTATGAGATTTTTTGTAAAGGGAGACCCCCCTTCCCTTTCCCTGACATGCTACATGGGGCAACAAGACAGGTGGAAGCCTACCTTTCTTCTCCAAGCATTGCATGTGGTAGCCCTGCACAAACAACTCCAGGGAATCTCCCTCTATTCCTTCCATGCGAGAGCCTTCTCCATTCAAACATTGTAGGAATAATAAGACTTTTTTCTTTGATAATTTGATGAATCCATAGAAGCATAGAATTTAAGGCTGGGAGGCACCTTGGAAATCATGTATTACAGGCTTCTCATGAGGGAGACTGAGGCCCAGAGAGATTAAGGAATTCACCCAAGGTCACACAGGTAATAAGAGACTGAAGCTGCAGTTCTGAACACAACATCCTCTGACTCCAAATCCCTCTGATTTCATTAGTTTGATTGCTCCCCCTGCTAGTAAGTGCTGGAACTCCTCCATACTTCATCTTGGGTCAACCATGTCTAGATCTCTCCAGAAGATCTCTAAAATGAAGTGTAGTCTGTGCAAGAGAGGGGAAAAGGTCTGAGAGCAGAGAGGATCTCAAAGAATAAATGCATGTTTTTGTTGACTTTTTAAGAAGACAGAAAATCCCTTACCTTAGGACTAGTAGGCAACTAATGAGACCACTCTCAGGAAATTTTCAGCCCCATGTACCAAATTCTTTTAGAACAACCAACAGGGTCCTCTCAGCTGGTTACTGCCATTATACATAGTATAATGGACTTGTCGAACTCTTTTTCCAGGTCAGAGACTTGAGTCCTTCCTTCAGTGATTTCACCCTGGCATACATTAAGTATTCAATTTACCTCTCAAATTTTCAATCTTTGAAGGCAAGGCTGTGAACTAGCTAAGAATTCCTGGTCTAATAGTAACTACCAGACAGCTCCAGGGGGTCAGGGTTCCCCAGTGTTCAGACCCTAAGTCTTTTTATGGATAGCAGGTGGTAAAAAGATCAGGGATACAATGCCAGCCCTAGGGAGGGCAAAGCCATTGCCTCTGCTAGTGACCCAGCTTTATTCCTGGACCCTTCACATGCTGATGCAGCCGATCTGATTCTAAAAGAGGCCTTGTCCCACACACCCTTGTATTTGCTTTATTAAATAGCCAGTGGGGAAATGCTGAAGGCTTTGAAGGTGACATGGGTGTGATTAGAACTGTACTATAGGAAGTCTAAAGTTAGGATATAATGGAAATGGGAGAGACAGGAAGCAAAGAAAACTGCTAAGAGGCTATTGCAATCATCATGGGGGCGATAGAAATCACCAAAAGGGGCTGGATGTGATAGACATGTTGGTGGCAGAATCAGTAAGACTTGGCAGCTGATTGAATATGAGGAGGAAAGGCAGACTAGCTGAAGGCACCTGAAATTTTGACTTTGAATTGCCACAAGGATGGGGAGAAAGTTAGGAACATGCCAGTTTGACAAATGAAGGAATATGACCTAATTTGGGGATAAGTTCTATTCAAGGAGTTGACCATAACATCCCTTACCCACGCAACCTTGTCAACCCTTGGTGAAGATAGCTTTGTCCTCGAATGAGGGCAGCAAGGTGATACCGTGCATAGAGAGATACCTGGGTCAGAAGTCAGGAAGACTCAATTTCATGAGTTCAAATCCAGCCTCAGATGCTTAACCAGCAGTGTGACCCTGGGCAAGTCACTCCACCCATTTTCCTCAGTTTCCTCATCTGTAAAATGAGCTGGAGAAGGAAATGGTAAACCACTGCAGTATCTTTGCCAAGAAAACTCCTAATAAGGGAACAGAGAGTCAGACATGACTGGACAACGACGGGACTCACCTTGATACTACCTGTATTACCTTCCCTTTTCACTGATTTATATATGTGACACTCTTTTAATTCCACATTCTTGTTTCTTTAAATTATCTGATACAAACACCTCCATTTGGCATTTAAAGTTCTTTATATCATAACTCTGCCATGTAAAGAAATTATATGAATGAACTCTATGGGCCAGCCCAATCTGGCTTTCTTGCTGTTCCTCACATGACGCTTCATGCGTTTGAACATACTATCTCCCATGCCTGGAGTGCACTCTCTCCTTGCTCATACTTCTTAGAATCCCTGGTTTCCTTCAAAGCCCAGCTCAAGTACCGCCTGCAGCATGAAGGCATATCATCTTCCCTCTTGCTGGTGATCCCCCAATTACCTTGTCTTTACTTGTATATACTTATATATCAGGGTAGGAGTGATCTACTGAGTTAACTATCCCACCTCACTTAGCAATATACCTTTATTAGTGTAAGTGCATTTGGAGTGAATCAACCAATCATAGGTATGAATGAGGCCTGGGCACCTCTTTTGAATCAATAAATCAAAGACACCTCAACTAGGTGGGAAGTCTGTTCAGTTGGTGGATTTAGTCACACCCTGTGGGGGACTTGTATAAAACCAGAAAACAAGTTTGGAATTAGAGATTTGAATATCTAACAGCTTAGTGGTGGGAACTTTTAGCTAAGCCCCAGAGAAGGAATTGCCGGGCGGGGGGGGGGGGAGTGGGAAGGGGGAAAGAGAGGGAGAAGAGCCTCAACCTCCTCCCATCCTCTTGACCAGAGGAGGACCTTGTGAACTTTGGAGAGTCAGACAATTGTAGACAACCCATTGGCATCCTAGACTTAGCCATATCCCCAAAACAGCAGTTGCAGGGTCTGTATGTGGGAGCCAAGGACAAATTAGATATATTGAAGAAAGGATTTCAGAGCTAGATCATCTAGAACAGAGATTCTTAACCTGGGATCCATGAAACACACACACACACACACACACACACACACACACACACACACACACCATTTGTAATGCTATGTATTTCATTTTATGCATTTAAAGACATTGTTCTGAGAAGAAGTTCAAAGGTTTCAGCTGATGGCCAAAGGAGTCCATTAGACCTTGAGCTCCTAGAGAGTAGGAATTATCTTTTACTTGTCATATCCCCAGCACTTAGCAACAGGACCTGGCATATAGTAGACACTTAATAAATGTTTATTGACTGATAACAAAAAAAAAAATGAAGGTTAAGAACTCCTGCTCTTTAGGTGAAGCTTCACTATGCCTAAGGGAAACTTCACGAGTGGTCCATGAATAGAAGAAAAAGATTTCCATCAACCAGGAGTTGAGAGTTACTCCATTTGGCTATATGTGCTCTCTCAGTTTGAGCTCACTTTGAAATGGACTCTGAATATACTGGTAAAAGAGTATGTTACAAACTTTAGTGAGGCTGTTTGATATCAACTGTTCTTGTTACATTATCTCAGTAAATACCCCTAAGTAAAAGCTAATTAAGTCTGTTATCTAATTTCTATTAACTGATGAGGAAAAATACAGCAATGGGGGCTCATCAGTCTGACTAAAAGCTAGTTAAGTCATTATCTAATTTATATCAACTGATAGTAATAGAAAATACACCAGTGGGGGCTCATAATCCTAACTAAAAGCTAATTAAATCTATTTATATCCACTGATAATAATGGAAATACACCAGTGGGGGCTCATGAGTCAAAGCATTAAGTAAACTCTCCCCCACCTCCACTCTTCAGGGCAATTCCTAGAATTCTAAAGGGAGGTGTAGTAGCTACACACTCTGGGGGACCCTGCCAGACAGTACAAGGGGGTTTCAAGAAAATACATTACATAGCCATGTTGTCTCCCCAACTGAGGGCAGAGACTATCTCAAGGTTTTGTCTCCACAGGGCCTGGCATGTTTTAGGCAGTAAATAAATAAAGAATAATTTATTGATTGATCTGAGCCAGAAGTGGCCCAGGAGGTAATGAGCTCCCATAAATGGAGGGTTTTTTGGTAGAAGTCTGATTGTCACTCATCACAGATGTTATACAGGGGACTACATCTAGGTCCAGGTACAGTTTGGACCAGAGCACAGGCCTCTGAGATCTCTTCCAATTCTGAGATTCTTTGACTTCTACTTCTGGGGATAAAGAGAGAAAGCAGGCAGAGAGATGCTTTGAGGGTCTCCAGGACTTGGTACACGTTGCCCTTACTCTAGAAGGACAACCACCAACTCCTCCTATTAATTTTTGGATAGCAGATCTGGAAAGTACAGTGGAGATCAACCCTCTTCATTTCTATCATTTCATCTGTCACATCCCAAGAGATGTAAGCTCCCAGAGGGCAAGAACCATGTTTTTGCCTTTCTTTATAGCCTCAGCACTTAGCACAGATCCTGGTACAATGGAAGTCCTTAATAAATACTTGCTGATGACCCGATCCGATACACTGAGCTTGTCCATGGGCTCATCCCCAGAGGTCACCTGGAGGAGGTGGGAGGGATTCTCCTCATCATCATGTCTGCCCTGCAGCCTCAAGAAAGCTTCTACACAATTTCCCCCTCCCAGGCTGCTGCCCTTTTAGCTTTGCCAGTTTACTGGCCCAACTGCCAATTGAGCCAAATACCTCAAGGAATGTTAATTTGAAGGGCTTCCATACTGAAGGCCCTGGAGCCTGTTTCTTCAGAGGTTACATATGACTTAAATCCCAAGTCAAACAATGACTCAGTCCTACCTTAGGGATTTCAATGTTTGTGCTGTCACATGAAGTACAGTCTACAAAGAAGCTACAGTATTTTTTGTGCCAATATTTCGGGGACCCTGAGCAGGTTAGTGGGAGGATGGGGGTGAGCTCCCCAGTGCTAGAGCTTATAAATGGCACAGGAAGGTATATGGGGGATTTGAGTGGTGTGGTTAGAGATAATCTGGCCCACCCTTCTCTGACAGAGTGGAATTTCCTGCTTTGTGGAGAGTCCCACCAGGACTAGTAGCCTGGCAGTATCCAGGACTGCCAAGTCCGGGAAATCTCTCCCATCTCCCAGAAGGATGTGGGGCCAGACTTCTCTCTTCTCTCACAGTTCTGCTCCTGACTCTCTAGGTCTTCCTATTGTGCCCTCTCATATGTACCTTGCCCCATCTCCACTCCTGCTTTCTCAGCTCCCTTTTATGTCCTGTTTTCCTCTTTTAGAATGTAAGCTCATTGAGGGTAGGAATGTCTTTTTTGTTGCTTATATTTGTATGCTTAGTACAGTGCTTTGCTCTCTGCATAATAATTAGGCATTTAATAAATGTTTGTTGCCTGACTGGCTTATTATACCTATCTACCACACCACAACCATTTTTAGTGTAGGGATTTAGAATGAAAGACCCTCCCCTAATTGCTCTCAATGGGAAAGGTAGCCTTTAGATTCCCCTTACCAGCTTAGCCCCTTCCCATCAAGGGTTTATCATACAAAAGATTGGCTTCCCCTATGTGTCTGTGACTCTGGAGTAACTACCTATCTGCTATACGAAACTCTGTCCCTTGGCAAAGCCCTGGAAACTTAGTGTGCCCTTCAGTTGGGGACTGGCTGAACAAATTATGGTATAGCAATATAAGGGATTATTATTGCACCACTGTTATGGCACATAATTTCTTAATGATGTTTCAGAGAAACCTGGGAAGATTTCTAGGAACTGATGCAAAGTGAAGGGAGTAGAACCAGGAGAACAATTTATATAAGAATAACAGTGTAAAGACATGTGACTTTGAAAATCTTAAGAACTCTGATCAATTCAATGACTAACCATGATTTCAGAGAACTGATGCTGACACATGATACCCACCTCTTTTTCCTCACTCCCAAACACAAAAAGGTGATAGACCCAGTGTGCAGAAGGAGGCACATAGAGAGGATTATGGGAAGCTGGCAGAGTAGGTCAGAAAATTCCAAGCTCTTAAGATTTCCCTCCATAAAAGAGTTAAAATAGCACCTTAGGGTAAACAAAGTGTGGGTGAAGATAAATAAGAATAGGAGCATAGGGTCTTCCTGGGACTATTTGAGAAGATCAGAAGAAAAATCCCAGGACGAAGTTTGGTCCCTGTGAAAAGTAAATACCTCCAGACTAGGTCTGTTTTCACAACCAGAGACTAACCTCTTAAACAACAAGCAGCAAGCCCTGGGGTTAGTTGACTTGAGAGGCTGCCTGAACTCAGCCACCAGAACTTTTACCCCTGGGATAGTGAGGGGAGTTGGGCACTTGAGCCTGGAAAGATGGAGAGAAGCTCTGCTGACCAGGAACGCCAGACTCAGGTGTGCTGCAAAGAGCAGGGAGGATGAGAAGGAACCAGTATATGCTGATAAGTGCAGAAGCAGTGGGGCAGAAAGCCCCTGGCTGTGGGCACATACAAAATGCTAGAGGTTTGGCTTTGGTTTCAGGCTAGAGGAGAGAACTGATGACAAGTTCTCTTGTGGTAAGAGGCACCATTTTCCACACCCCAGGACTAGATGTGAGTACAAATAACTAAGCTATCATCACAAAAAAAAAAAAAATGCACAGGCAAAGGAGAAAGAATCCAACCATAGAAACCTATTAAGGGGATTGAGATGACCGGGGTTCATCTTCAGAGAATACTGAAGGAAGGAAACCCCCAAAGAGTAATGTCAAATGGTCACCTGCCCAAAAAGAATTCATAGAAGATCATTTAAAACACTTTAAAAATCAAATGACAGAGATGGAGGAAAAACTAAAAATAAATAAATTAATACAGATAATCCAAGAAAAACAAGAAGGGTATGAAAGGAAAGTCAACCAAATAGAAAAGGAGATCCAGCATCTTAAGGAAGAAAATGATATCTTGAAAACCAGAACTGGGCAAAGTGAAGCCAGTGAAATTATAAGAGATCAAGAAACGGTTAAACAATATATGAATAGTGAAAAAATAGAAGAGAAAGTGAAACATCATATAAGCAGATTTGGAGAACAAATCAAAAGGAAAAAATGTTTAAAAATGGATTAACTGAAAATTATGATCAGAAAAAAGATATTGATACAATAATATAAGAAATAATTAAAGAAAATTGTCCTGAAGCATTAGAACAAGGGGAGAAAGTAGAAATAGAAAAAAAATTCATTGATCACCACTTAAAAGAGATCCTATGAGGAAAACTCATAGAAATATCATAGTCAAAGTCCAAAACCCCCATCTCATGGAAAAAATATCAAAAGCATCAATATTAAAACAATTTAAACATGATGGTGCCACAATTAGAATTACACAAGATCTAGCAGCAGAAACATTAAAGGACTGTGGGTCTTGGAACACAACATATCAAAGAGCAAAAGAACTAGGGCTCTGGATAAAATTATCATACCTTGCAAAGGTAAGTATTATCTTGAACTCCTCTCCCCCCAAAAAATAGACATTTTATAAACTTTCAGAGTTTTAGGACTTTTTTCAAAAAAATTCTGAACTTAATATACAATTTGACATACAAGAAACTATATAAATATAAGGTATATAACAAAGACTGATTATAAGAGATCCATAAGCCCAGACTATTTATTTTTTATATGTATAAAATGTATGTCTAAGATTCTTATCAATAATTGGGTAGTTCATAAAATAGATTGGGGTAAACCTGAGTATGATATGGATTTAAAAAGTAAAACCATTTAGGAACTGCTTAAAAGAGTAATTATTTTATACAAATGAGATGCAAGAGGAAGAACTGATACAGAGGAATTAGATGGGGGAGGAGGGCTGGTAGTCCTGGTAACCTACGTTCATCACAAATGGGTTTAAGAGGGAACAATACAAGTATATTTAAAAGAGTATGAAAATCTTCTAAATTCAGAAGAAATAAAACAGATGGGGGAGAGGATAAGGGAGGGATCTTTAAATGGGAGGATGGGAGAATAGGTAAATAGGGATATAGAAAGATGTTTAGATTTATGGGAATGGGAGGATGGAGAGGGATTGTTGGAGAAGGGTAGGCAAATCAGAGGAGGGCAAGATTGTGGGTAAAGGTAAAGTAGAGGAGGCAGGAGGGGTGGAAAAAAAGAGATTTTTCCACACATAAAAACAAAGATCAGGAGTAGAATAGGTTTGGGAATGTGTGTGTCTATATATGTATGTCTATGTGTATGTCTATATCTATAGCTATGGAGAAATATATCTAAACTTTATTGTAGCCTTCAGGGGGTGGGGTGGGGAGGGTATATATATATAAATGTAAATATATATATGTGTAGCTATAAAGAAACATATTTAAACTTTATTGTGGCCTTCTGGGGGAGTTGGGGGGGAAGGAAAAGAAGAACAAAGTAAAAAAGTACGCAGCAGAGAACAAAAAAACACTTACAAGGAAGCAAAGAAAACTGGACAATTCTCAACACGAGTAGTATTTGTCATACAGGCTTTCTTGGAATGAAAATGTATAGTTATATATTTTGAATCCTCTCATGCTCTGCTATGCACATGACATGCTTTTTTTTTCTTTTTAACTTTGTATTTAAGTTCCAGTATTTAAGTTTATGATAAGTTTTTGTTTTTTTTTCTCTATTCTCTATTGGTGTTCTGGTGTTTGAATCTAAAATAAAATTTCAAAAAAAAAAAAGAACACACATAGTTTTTTTAACACAACCAAGTCAATGAAGAAATTTGTTTTGCTTGACTGTTCATATTTCTCACAAGAGTTTTCTTTTTCTTTCCAAACATGTAAGAGGTGGGAGGGAAAGAAAATAAATGGAAATGCAAGAAGGCAGGAGGGAAGGAAAGAAGGGTGGGAGGAAGGAAGGAAGGAAGGAAGGAAGGAAGGAAGGAAGGAAGG
>CM053587.1:333945524-333963431 GCA_028646515.1 Pseudochirops corinnae
AGGAAGGTAGGAAGGAAGGAAAAAAGGAAGGTAGGAAGGAAAGAAGGGAGGGAGGGAGGAAGGAAGGAAGGGAGGAAGGAAGGAAGGAAGGAAGGAAGGAAGAAAGGAAGGAAGGAAAGAAAGAAGGGAAGAAGCAGGGAGGGAGGAAGGAAAGAAGGGAGGGAGAGAGGAAGGAAGGAGGGAGGGAAGGAGAGAGGGTGGGAGGGAGGGAAGAAACATTTATTAAGTACCAACTATATGTTAGACTTTGTGGTATGCACTTTACAAATTTTATCTCATTTGATGAAAAAGCAAAATTTAAATTGAAAAGTATTCTCCGCCTCACTTCTGTCTCCACATGCTTCACTCAAGTCCTCCTAATTGTGTTCTCAAGAAACAGAAGTAAGTCCTTCTTGATTCATAATGTATCATGACTCAGAACTCTCGGGAGTCAGGTTCCGGGGCTACCCATCAGGAAGAGTGCCCCCTCACCAGGTTGCCTGGGACAAGAGTGGGTATTACAAGACTGTTTGGGAGCAGGAGGAAGATGAGAGCTCAGAGGAAGGAGACTTACAATTCCAAGCAATTCCAAGAGCTGGATTATGCACGACACCTGTGCTATAGAAATCGTCCCCTCCCTCCCAAATTCCAAGGTTTTTGTTGTTATTGACAATAATGATAATAGCTAAAATTTACAGCACATTAAGGTATGCAAAGCTGTTTACAAATATTATCTCATTTTATGTTGAAACAGTCAAATAGAAAAAACAGAGAGAGAATCTGAAAATGTCAGAAAAAAATGACTAAGAGCAAGAAGTCAGAAAAGACAATATAGTTGAAACAGAAACACAAGTTCAAAAGAAAATAACTAGAACATCATTGTCAATGAGTAAAAAGGAGAGAAATGGGCTTGGAGGACAAAGGAAAAAAGAAATCCAGGAATGACTTAGGTGCCAGAAAATAGTGAAGAATTAGATATTCAGGGAAACTGTACACAATGACTTTGCAGAAGTGCCATGCTGCAAATAGAATCCACAGAACCCCAAGCAGGGAGTATCTGAACATTCATTTGAACTGACATGTCATAGTTCCCTTCAATAAGTAAGAAAATCTTTTTGAAAAAATACCCAATAAGGATCATGGGCTTTAGAGCTGGAAGGAAGTGTAAATTTGTAGCTCAGTCCCCTAATTTTACAGATTGGGGAAATGAGATTCAAGGAGGCTAAATGATCCATTTAGAGCAGCGGTTCTCAACCTGTGGGTCATGACCCCTTTGGGGGTTGAACGACCCTTTCACAGGGGTCACAGGTGTCACCTAAGACCATCGGAAAACACATATTTCCAATGGTCTTAGAAACCAAGACACCGCTCCTCTATCTGTCTCCAGGCATGTCTGCCCACATGCAGATACATCCACATAGGAGTATTAAAGGGTTGCCGCATTAGGAAGGTTAAGAACCACTGATTTAGAGGCAGCTGAGTGGTGTCACAGTGCACAGAGTGCTGGACTTGGGAGTCAGGTAGATTTGGGTGCAAATTCATCCTCAGACACAGTGGCTGGGTGACCCTGAGCAAATCATTTAATCTCCGTCTCCTCAGTTTCCTCATTTGTAAAATGGACATAATAGTACCAACTACCTTCCAGGGTCATTGGGAAGACAAACAGAAATAAAGAACTATAAAATGCTTTACAAACCTTAATGTACTATAGAAACATTACCTATTATTATTACCTATGGTCATATTTCCAATTTTTTAAAAAAAAGAGTAAAGATGGTAGAGAAAGAAATATATAAAATCTAAAAACATAAACCTTCATCCCTAGTTGAAAACAAAAATAAGTGTTTAAAAACCAAAACACCTTAAGGAATTAATGGGTTAAAAATCCATGTTTTGAAATAAACCTATCTTTGGAGTCCAGCTGGAGAAATATACCGAAGGCTAAGTGCCTAGAACAAGATCCTTCCCAACCATGATTAACTACTTTCTGCCTTAATATAAGATCTTCCACATGGTTATAAAAATATTACATTTGTTAAATTACTAAATAATACAGTTGGACGGGGGTTGGAGAGAAAGGTACACCAGGGTTACAGATGTTATCACAGACAATAAATGTGGAGAAGGGGGGAAGTTGGGCCGTCTCCCAGGAGAAAGTTTTTATCTTAGACAAAGGTATAGTGGGAGGGGAATATTAGGTTTTAGAAATATTTTTACTTAGGCAGAGCCAAGACAGCAGAGAAAAGAGGAATTTGCCTGAGTTCTCCCCCAAAGATCTTTAAATAATGCCCTAAAACAAATCCTGGAGTGGCAGAACCCACAAAAGGATGGATTTTCCAGTCCAAGACAACTTGGAAGTTCAGCAGGAAAGGTCTGTCACATCTGGGTGAGAGTGGAGCACAGTCCAGTGGAGACTGTGCACGCAGTGGCTCCAGCAAACCAGGAGGAGGCTTGAGAGCCACTGTATCAGCAGCTGCAGTGGCTACTCCTGCAACTCTCAGCCCACAGACAGTAAGGGGGTCAAGATTACAAGAATCTCCTTACAAGAAAGAAATTAGAAGGGTCTCTTTGTCAACACTGGGGGCAGGACTCTATTGCTTTGCCCATACTTGGATCAAGGTCACAGTGCAGGAGTAGCACTAGCACACCAGAGCTTGGGGGCTGCAGTGGAGTGGGGATGCTCATCACAGTTCCAGACAGCAAAGAGTGGTTGTGGTCACTCACAGACCAGAGCACAGGGCAGGAGAGTAATAAACACACCTTTCCTTAGATCAAATTACTGATTATCTAAACCAGAGTTGGGGAGACTATGGCCTCAAGGCCACATGTGGCCCTCTAGGTCCTCAAGTGTGGACCTTTGACTAAATCCAAACTTCACATAACAAATCCCCCTAATAAAAGGATTTGTTCTATAAAAGTTGGACTCAGTCAAATGGATGCACCCAAGGACTTTAGAAGGCCACATGTGGCCTCAAGGTCACAGGTTCCCTACTCCTGATCTAAACTGAAAACTTACAGGTCCCTAAAAGTATCTCTGAAAACAGCTGCACAAAAACAAACAAACAAAAAAAGACCCTGAAACTTAGGACAATATGCCCTCCACCCTGGAAGCAGAATCCTACTTTAATAAAGAATTAAAAGTCAAGTAATAGGCTGGGAATATGAGCAAAAAAACAAAAACAAAAAAATCTGACTATGGAAAGTTGCTGTGGGGACAAGGAAGATCAAAACACACACTCAGAAGAAGATAACAAAGTCAAAGTTCTTACATCCAAAAGCTCCAAGAAAAATATGAATTGGTCTCAGACAATGTAAGGGCTCAAGAAATATTTAGTGACTAGAGCACCAGCCCTGGAGTCAGGAGGACATGAGTTCAAATCTGGTCTCAGATAATGTAAGGGCTCAAGAAGGATTTTAATAATCACGTAAAAATTAGAGAGTAAGGATTGGGGAGAAAACTAGGAATGATGTAAGAACATCATTAAAGAAAGAGTCAGCAGCTTGGTAAAGGAGGCACAAAAAATACTGAAGGAAATAACACCTTAAAAAACAGACTAGGTCAAATGGTAAAAGGGGTGCAAAAAAATCAATGAGGAAAAGAATGTCTTTAAAAATAGAATTGGCCAAATGGAAAAGAAGGTACAAAACATCACTGAAGAAAATAATTCCTTAAAAATTAGAATTCAGCAAGTAAAAGCTAATGACTCTATGAGACATCAAGAACCAATAAAACAAAACAAAAAGAATAAAAAAAACAGACAAAAATGTGAAATATCTTATTGGAAAAACAACTGACCTGTAAAACAGATCTAGGAGAGATATTTAAAAATTATTGGACTTCCTGAAAGCCATGATCAAAAAAAGAGCCTAGACATAATCTTTCAAGAAATTACTAAGGAAAACTGCCCTGATATTCTAGAACCAGAGAGTAAAATAGAAATGAAAAGAATCCACTGATCACCTCCTAACAGAGATTCCAAAATGAAAACTCCTAGGAATATTATAGTCAAATTTCAGAGCTTCCAGGGTAAGGAGAAAATACTGTGAGCAGCTAGAAAGAAACAATGCAGTATATAGTCAGGAAGACACAAGATTTATCAGCTTCTACATTAATGGATTGGAGGGGTTGGAATATGATATTCCAGGGAGCAAAGGAATTAGGGTTACAACCAAGAATCACCTGTCTAGCAAAACTGAGTATAATCTTTCAGGGGGAAATGAACATTCAATGAAATAGAAGACTTTCAAGTATTCCTGATGAAAAGATCAGAGGTGAATAGAAAATGTGACTTCCAAATGTAAGACTCAAGAGAAGCATAAAAAGGTAAATAGGAAAGGGAAATCATAACGGACTTAATATGGTTAAACTGTTTATATTGGGAGAATGATACTTGCAATTCATAAGAACTTTCTCATTATTAGGGCAGTTAGAAGGAATATAGCTAGACAGAGGGCACAGTTGTGAGTTGGATATGATAGAATGATATCTTCAAAAATAAACTTAAGACATGAGAAGAGGAATGCACTGAGAAAAAGGGAAAGAGAGAGAGGCAGAATGGGGCAAATTATCTCACATAAAGGAGGCAGGGAATTGGCTCAAAGGGGGAATAAGATACACACTAAATTGGGTATAGGACAGGAAGGATATAAGAGAAGTGGTGGGGTGTTCATAGAAGGAAGGAAGGATTGGGAGAGGCAATAGTTAGAAACAATACCCTTTTGAGAAGGGATGGGATGAAAGGAGAGAGAGAATAGAATCAACAGGGGGAAAATAGGATGGAGGGAAATACAGATAGAAGACATAACTGTGAAAAAATTTTTGAAGCAAGTTTCTCTGATAAAGACCTCAAATATATAGAGAAATGAGTCAAATTTATAAAAAAAAAAAGTCATTCCCCCAATTGAAAAATGTTTTAAAAAATCTGAACAGTATTCAAATGAAGTAATCAAAGTTATCTATAGCTATATGAAAAAAAATCACTATTAATTGGAGAAAAGCAAATTAAAACAATAGTGAGGTACCACCTCACACCTATTAGATTGGCTAATAGGACAGAAAAGGAGAATGATAAATGTTGGAAGTAATGTGGGAAAATTGAGATGCTAATGTACCATTGATCGAGTTGTGAACTGATTCAACCATCATATAGATGCTCAAACATTTATAGAAACTCTTCTGGTGGAAAAGATTAGGAAATTGAGGGGATGCCCATAATTTGGGGGGTGATTGAACAATTTGTGGTATATGATTGTGATGGAATACTATTGTGCTATAAGAAATGATGAGCAGGATGCTCTCAGAAAAACCTGGAGAGATTTATATGAACTGATGCAAAGTGAAATGAGTAGAACCAGGAGAACATTGTAATACACAATTACAGCAATACTGTATGATGATCAACTGTGAATAGCTTAGCTATTCTAAGCAATATAATGATCCAAGACAACTGTGAAAGACTTACCATGAAAGATGCTATCCATCCCCAGAGAAAGAATTGATAGAATCTGAGCACAGATCAATGCATACATTTCTTTTTACTTAATTTTTCTTGGATTTTTATTTTGGTCTATGGTGGTTTTTTTTATAACAGGACTAATATGGAAATATGTTTTGCATGATTACACATGTACAACCTATATCAAATTGCTTGCCTTCTCAAAGAAGGGAGTGGAAAGGGAGAGAGAAAATTTGGAACTCAATTTTAATAACGCATGTTGAAAATTGTTTTTACATGTACTTGGGAGGAAATAAAATGTTAATTTAAAAAACAGAAATATTTAGTGAATAGAGCACTGGTCCTGGAGTCAGGAGGACCTGAGTTCAAATCTGGTCTCAGACACTTGACACACTAGCTGTGTGACCTTGGTCAAGTCACTTAACCCCAATTGTCTTGCCTTCCCTCCTCAAAAAAACAGAAATATTTAAACTTAACAGGACAGAGTTTAGTGATTCCATTGGGTGTTGTTTCATTTAAATTTGTTTTAATACCCAAATCAAAAAGTGTGTATTTCTTTTTGGTAAAATGCATAATAATTTCACAAAGAAAGTTATATCAAGTACTACTGTACTAGTATTTATATAGAGATAGAAAGATGGATGGATACAGAGATAAGATGGATGGATGGATGGAAATCAATGGATGAGATAAAAATGAAATAAATTTTTACCTGAATGAGTAGGGAGTCATTGGCATTTAGCAAGTGGGGCAGGAGCAATATGGTCAGACTTTCACTTCAGGAAAATTTTTTCAGCAGCTATGTGGAGAATGGATAGGACTGGGTAAGACTTGAAGTAGAGGAACCAATTAGGAAGCTGCTGCATTAATCTAGGTGAAAAATGGCGAAAGCCTCAACTGAGGCATTGTATGTGAGTACAGAGAAGGCAAACATGAGGGATGTTGTACAGGTAGAAATGACAAAATCTGGCAGTTGATTGGATATTGTAGCATGGGGAAATGTAAGACATTAAGAATAACTCCCAGGTGGTCATGAACTTGGGTGAATAGAAAGATGGTGGTAGTCTTTATAGAAAATGAGAATTCAGAAGCAGGTTGAGTTTTTTAGGGGAGAGGAGATAATGAATTTTGTTTTAGACATGCTGAGTTTGTATATGTCCTCTGGACATCAGATTTGAAAATACGGGCATTTGGTGATGTGGGTCTGGAGTTCAGAAGAGAGATTAAGCCTGGTTAGAGGGAGCTGATGAAGCCACCTAGTAAGAGAGTGTACAGAGAGAAAAGGGACCAGGGGTACACCCAAAGTTAGAGAGCATGAAATGGAAAGTAGGAGAACTGAGAAACACTCTGAGAGAAGATAGGAAGAGGAGGTGGTCCACAGTGTCAAATATTGCAATTAAGAGCTCACTGGTAACTTTGAAGGGAAGAGTTTCAGTCAAGTAAGGAGTCAAGGATAATGCGGGGGTTGAGCCTGGAAGGGTAGTGGTACTCTTGATGGTACCCTGAAGGGAGGGTTTGAAAAGAAAGATAACATAATTATAACTCATTCTTATTTGTTCATCCTTTTTTTTTTTTTTTTACCAAAAAGGGTGTGTGTGTGTGTGTGTGTGTGTGTGTGTGTGTGTGTGTGTGTGTGTGTGATCTTACCAGCCAGTCCTGAGCCACAGAACTCTTGTAGTGAAGTTGTGACAGTCATTAGTTGATGAAGGTGGGGGAAAGTGTAGAGATGTTAGGTACCTGAGTCAGGTTAAGTTTTAACTAAAGTGAGGGGCCTGAATGGCAAATAAATTCCTTCTTTTGGGATGGGGAAATGAGACCTATCCCTCCCTCCTCCTATTGGTTTATGATATTCCCACTGGTGTTGATCCATTCTACTAGAAGAACACATCTGCCATTTTGGACATCACTGTAGAGAGGAGACCTGGCCTCAAAGTGAGGAAGACCTAGGAGTAATTTTTGCTTTTGACACACAGTGGTTATGTGACCCTAAGCTCTTGGTGATCCAGGCAACTCTTAATACTTTAATTTGGAGTGGTAGGGGAAGGTCCTCACTGGGAGCTCATATGAAAGTTAGGAAAAAACAAAAATAAGAAGAAATAATCTGAATACGAAAACTCAATAAAAAAATTATAGCTAAAAACGTTTATAGAATCATAGGGTAGTAGATTCAGAGCTAGAAGAGACCTCAGAAACCATGTAAACCAACCTTCTCATTTTACAGTTGGTGAAACTGAGGCCCAGGGAGGTTTAATGATTTGTCAGAGTTACACTGGCAGAAATAACAAGAGACAGGATTTGAACCCCTGTCCAAATCTAGGACTTTTCCCCACTGTATTACCCTGGGTTTAATAGAAAGGCTTTAATGGGGGAAACTACTGGATATACTTCCCCCCAACTTAGAGATAGAGATCATTTCCCTAATTAGAAATCCGAGGTACAAATGTTAAATTTGATGTTTATGGATGGCAAACGAGGCACCTGGTGGAAAATCTCACTGTCTTTGGATTCAGGTGACCTGGGTTCAAATCCTATCTCTGATACTTATGACCTACATGATCTTGGGGAAATTATTTCATTTTTCAGAGCCTCAGTTTCCCCATCTGCAAAATGAAATGGTTGAGCTAGATCGGTGGTGTTGAATCCAAATAGGAACCAGGCCCTTTCTAGCTGCGTGTTGACGTAGAAAACCACAAATCAACACTATCTACATAGTTCTGTATTTTTATTTACTCTATCAAACATTTCCTAATTACATATTTTAGGGCACAGCTAGCTGGTACAACAGGCCTGGGGTCAGGGAGACTTCTCTTCCTGAGTTCAAATATGGCCTCAGACACTTACTAGCTGTGTGACCCTGGACAAGTTACTTCACCCTGTCTGCCTCAGTTTCCTCATCTGTCAAATGAGCTGGAGAAGGAAATGGTAAACTACTCCAGTATCTCTGCCAAGAAAACCCCAAATGGGATTATGAAGAATTGGATGTTACTGAAAAATGACTGAACCACAAGAACAGCTCCATGCGCCTTACTCTCTCTCATTTGTAGACAGAGATCAGATCTCTTGTCTTTTTATTCTCTTGAGGGGGTTTCTGTTCAGATACAGGGTGACCTAAATCCCACCTAATTGTGTTTACTCCATTGACTATTTCCAATTTGTCCTGTGTAGAGCCTGACTGAACCCAGTAATTTGCATGTTAGCAGTCCCACAAGGAGCTCCTTGAGAGCAGAGGCTAAGCTTTGCCTTTGTATCCCGAGTGAGTAGAGCCCTGCCTGGCTGATAGCCCCCTTGGCCACCTATGATGCAAGATTTGAACCGGGTAATCTCTGAGCTCCCTTGTTCTTCAATGATCCTCTCAAGGATCCTTCCAATTCTGAAATTCTATTATTATTCTATATTCGATCTGGGAAGGGTCATTTTACAGATGAGAATGCTGAGGCCCAGAGAGGGCAGCAGTACCTGGATCTCTTCACTCCAAGGCCAATACTATTTCCACTGTCAAGATATCTACAGGTGGCTTGAGTCAGTAAAATAAATTTGAGTTAAACTAAAACAAATGAGATGCACGACAAATTAAAATAAAATACGAAAATGCCCTCTCCTGGAAGTACTTGAAAGCCAGGCAGAGAATAGTTTAGTTCACACGCGGTGACCAACCATGAAAAATGTCTGGAGTCTTCAGATGGGATAAGGAAACAGCAAGGTATCATTTTCAGAGATGAAAGCCCCAAGATAATGACAGTCACGTTTCTCAGAAGACTGACTGACTTGGTTGGAAGGTAGTTTAAAGGAGTGCCTCTGGAAAGGGGAGATTCTTGTCAGAATATTGGTTATCGAGTGCCGACCTTGGCATGCAAAGACATTGGTCTATGTCTTTCTGCATTTACATTTTCTAGTTCCTAACAAGTCTTAATAGATGTTTGGACTCTGAATGAGCCCGTTGAGGCTTATTAAAGTAGCTAGCTTCAGTATTCTTGCTCTTCCAACCCCACCACCACCACAAAAAGGTGCTACTGTTCTCCATTTCTTGCAAATCAATTTTTCTTCTCCATTTTTGGAGTGGTTTCTTACCTGTTTCTTCACTTCTGAGTTTCAGCTAGAAGCAGAAAGGTTAAAAATCTTTACAGGATTAAACCTGAGATTTTAAAAATAAGCAATGGAAGATCTGAGAGGATCCTCTGAGCCCAGCTCAGGCTTATCATCAGGAACACTGATAAATCCAGCCCAAAGCTACATGGAACAGGGGGTACCCAAACTATCTCAAATGCTGTTAGCATTTTATGTTATGAAATCCAATGTGATAAGCCTGATGGCATTACATTAATATTAATGACATGGAATAATTACTGCTAGAACGACCTGTATTAAATGGGAGATGAAGAAGAGAATCATCTAACATGGAGATAACATTTTGATAAATGGAAATTATGTCTTGATGGGCTCTGAAATCATGGTGAAATAAGAAAAGTAGGCAATCTTCCTTGCTTCTCAATTTGTTTAAGTCTGGGGCAAAACAGCAGGAAAGATTCCTTGGGATTTAGAGCCTACATCCTGCCCATAGGTCCAGGAGGTTTCCTTGACATTGTGAATGTAACTAAAAGAAAACCCTTCAAGCACCTTTTCTAAGAAGACCTGGATTACACCTGTGATCCAGGGCCAGGGACCTTCTTCCACTACATGCCTGGTGAGTGCTTGTGGTGAATAATAAATGGAAGGAGTTTGACTATAAGAGGAATTTACAGAAGGGAGATGGGCAGAAGGGGTATTATTTGTGATCAGGGCCAAGTGGGCATCCTGACGCTGAAGGCTACAGGTATACAAAAGCCACTTATCTGGACCAAATTTGCAAGGCATTAGATATACACTCAATCATTAATCTGCCCTAAATGATGAAAACCCTGTGGCATAGTAAGAACTAATCTGTACAAGGCAGGTAACTATGAAGGACAGGAACATCTCTGTGTAAAACTGGATTAGATTTGGAACCAGAAGGAAATTTAGTGGCAATAACAGTAATAATAGCCAGCATTGGCAGCATTTTAAGGTTTGCAAAGTACTCTACAAATGTTAAGGTAGGTGCCAATATTAACTCCAATTTACAGACAAGGAAACTGAGGCAGACAGAGGGTAAGTGAGTTGTCCAGGGTCAAACAACCAGGATTTGAGTTCAGGTCTTCCTGATACAAAGCCCTACCACCAGGATTCTGATAATCCAGTCCAATCCACTCATTTTTACAGATAAAAAGCCACGTGACCAGATTTGTCCAAGGTCACCCCTAGATTAGCTAGATAAAATAAATAAATAAATCCTGGCTGATCCAGGATTTGAACAAAGATCAGCCTGCCCTTCTCTGACTTCTAACCATCGTTAACATACTGTGAAATATCACTCCTGATGGAAATAAGGGTTTTCTGCCCAGTACCAGCTGCTACAACGGGGGCTGGATGATTTAATTAATGGTCACTTTACAGTCTGGGGCAGAGTTGTTCTCTGTGGGCAGATGGCTAAGACAGCCCCAATGTAAGGCCATCACCAATGGGTGCCCGGATGGTTAACCTTCCCCTCAAGCTCTCTCTGGCTCCCATTCATAGCACCTATGACCAGTACTGCATTTGTAAGTCCAAACACTTACATTTATCGTAGAATCCTCCCCTCGGTCAGGCCCCCTTAGATTCCT
Organism: Pseudochirops corinnae; assembly: GCA_028646515.1. Classification (NCBI taxonomy): domain Eukaryota; kingdom Metazoa; phylum Chordata; class Mammalia; order Diprotodontia; family Pseudocheiridae; genus Pseudochirops; species Pseudochirops corinnae. The sequence goes on from CM053587.1 coordinate 333,956,635, forward strand.
CCTGGTGTGGAGATGGCCTTGGGACTCTTGAAAGCCGTACCAACTGGGGACCAGACTCATCAGGTGCTAAGAAGCTGGAATGTCTGAGTTTAGACTTTGAATAAAAAGGTTTTCAACGGAAGTGAATTGGGTTCTAAGGCAGAGAAAGCTGGTAAAGGTTTGGGTTTAGAAGGGAGATACTGCTACTTTTGAGAAAGGGAGACACAGAAAAAACATGTCCCTGAAATTGCTTTCTTCCACAAGGAAGGTCTGGTTTTGTTTCCACCCCCCAGGACTATGATGAGGCCAGACAATTTTTAAGCTAGGAGACTTCTCTCAGGAATCCTTTCCTTCCACTCCCCATCCCCCCTATTTAGACATCAAATGTCCTGGCTGAGGTCACGTGGGTTGAGGCTAGAACTCATCTTTTCCCAATCCTCTTAGAATCAGAATAACAACTTTAACATCTAGAAATTGCTTGGGATAAGCAGAAAGGCTGCTGGTTCTGGAGCTAGAGGAGCTGGCTATGAGTCTGAACTCAGATGCTTGCTGCCTGCCTGACCCTGATCAAGTCATCCAACCTCCAGGGGCTTCAGAATCCTCTCTGTAGAAGGCGGCAATGGACATGATGGGCTCAGAGGTCCTTGAGCCTCTTAAGAATGAAGCCCTTGGATGATGAGAGAAGTCCTGCAGAGGAAGCTAGGCCCAGGCTGCTGAGGGGGCTTACGAAGCCAACCTGTAGCTCTGTACTCCAAGGTATAGGAACCAAGCCCAGACTTTTTTATGAACCTCTCCCTGACTTGCCCTGAGTAACTTAAAGAAAAGAAAGATGCATTGCTCAAAGTTTCAGTAATTCAATAATTTATTCATCTAAAAAAGTGTGTAAAAGTATATAGCTCTCATCCACAAGTATATATGAATGACATTTAAAATGGAGGCCTTTTATTATTGTTTCTTTTTATCAAAGTCTTTTTAGTGTATTGTACCAGCGATATACTGTAGGTTTTTTTAAATGAACTTCACATATCTTTGTATTCTTTCAAATTGTCTGCCATATATAAAAGAAGCGTACTGCAAAATGCTTGAAGGAAAAAAAAAGACAGAAATTCAGAACTTCCCAGAAATGTACAGCTTTTACATTTAAAAAAGGTTCTGAAATATACATACAGGCATGCGGGACAATCCCCTCCCCCCCTCGCCCCTCAGCTCAAACCACAGTAAGAGTTCTGATTTCTGAATGATCTCCAAAATTAGAAATTAAAAAAAAAATAAAATAACTTCTTCACTCTGTAGCAAATCCAGGGCTTGTACATTTCAGATTAATTCAGTAAAAAACTCACAAGTAAAATAATGCATATTTAAGGGAAATATTATACAGACTTTCACACAGAAGTACATAAGAAGATTTTTTTAAATCTATCGCCATTCATTTATTTTGCACAAAAACGTATAAATATGTCACCAGCTTTTCTTAACTTAAAAACTTAAATAAAAACGACACCAGATGAAAACTACCCTTTGCTGCCTTTTTTTTAATAATTTTTTTGTGGGTTTTTTTTTCCTTTTTGCTTAGAACTGGGTTTCTAGGGAAAAAAAGCCCCTGCATAAAAACAGCCCATTAAAAAAAAAATTCAGATGAATTCTGGGAAAAAACAACCCCAAAGTGGTAAAAGATTACAAATGTCTACTTTACAATTTGTCTTCTCACCAAGTTAAATTTTTATACAAGTTTACAATCTTCATATTTTTATGCGCTTCAAAAGGCCTTGAGAATTTTCCTTTCTGATTAAGAAAAAATAGCACTGCAATATTTTTAAAGTCAATTTTACACTGTACACCTTAGATACAAACGGTCTGATAGAGCAGATTTTTTAACCTATACATTGCGGAGATGCCCCCGCCCTCCCCCCTCCCCCACCGCCCCACAGGTGGTTCAGAGAACAAAATCATCCATTTACATGGTTACTTCTCTGCTTTCACATTCCCACCACGCAACAGACTTTTTTTCTTTAATATAATTTGTTTTTAAACATTAGATTATTTCAAGAAAAATACTTTTAAAAAATCATAGTAATTATTACACTTTTTTTGTTAACCAGAACATGAAAGTATTTTGGAAGAACTTTTAAAATTTGCATGGTTCTTTCCACAGACCCCTAGATCTCCCTGCTTGACAATCCAAGTGCCCCGACATTCCGTGCCCATGCCTCTCCCGATTCGGAGACTCGGGAATGAAGGCGTCATAAAGGCTTCCATTACAGCCATTATTAACATTTCAGAAAGGCAATCATGTTACTAAACAAAGCTCCACCACAGTGGTTCCACTTCAAGTACTAATTTAATGACAAGTTTTATTATTTCTTTGAAATAATATTCCTATGGTCCAGAAATAATCTACCATATTTGTACGTGATTTGGAGAGTGAATGCTCTCTGGGAAACGCTTCCACTCTTATGGGAGGTCTAGTTTTCAATGTAGCTTTCTAATCATCACTGCTTGGAGAGGGAACCTCAATCTCCACTCTGGAAATGGGGGCCCTGGCCTCGCTCACCACCACAGCCCTGAATCTGAGTCGCCTGCCTGTTACCTTGGATTCAACTCTGGCCACTCTGATAAGACGGTGTTCTAAACCCGGCTGACTGACGTCTTGGCCAAACCTGCTGCATGGCTCTGAATGCATTTATTTTCAGACATAATCTCCCTGGATTTGTTTTTATCTCTTCTGGTTTTTAGGTCAGAGGACAGACAGGTGTGTAGACAAATATTCCTGTGGGGGCTCCTGATTGGGTTTCATCTAGAGTACCTGGTCCTCACTAATTTAAAAACAAAAACAAAGACAACATTATGATTTAAAATAAATAGACAAAGTTAACATGTGCCAGACCATTCCCATCTACACAGACAGGGAAACTGACCAAAGCACTCATACCTATTATTAAGGCGGCAGAAACTCTCTCTTGCTCTCTTTTAAAAACAATATACTCGAGCTGGTCCTTGTTTCATAAAGCCCCACCTTATGGAGTTCAAACCCTTCAGCCCACCCATACTAATCCCTGGACACCCTGAAGACTTATTTTTAAACAGAAACTTAAAACAGGGTCATCCCCTAGGGAAAAGGACACCACATTCTCCATGTTTTCCTTCTTTAAACAAAAAAACACACAAAACACAAAGCTTCCTGTTGAGCGACCAGTAGGACTGGGCCATCTGTGCCATTAACATTGGCTCAATGTCCCCGTGTCCAGGAGCTCGCAGGTCCTTAGGAGAAGCACCGCTGCGCCCCTCAGATACCACTGACCACAGCAGAACTGGCGTGTGCCTCTTGGGAAAGTGAAGCCTGACACAGGCTCACAGAGGCTGGAGAAGGGAGTATGGGCCATCTGCAGTGTAGTTCATTTCTTGGATTGAGGTTTTGAGGAAAGAGAGGGAGGTCTGAGCCAGAAAGGAACAAGTGCTTTCCAAATTAAAGTATGTTCATGATGGCGTTGTATAACTGAGTGAGCACCACAAAGTGGACAGGAAGGCAGGAGGTGCGGTCCTGGGTGGCGGGATTGCACGTGAGCCAGGACAGTGCATTGTACTGCTCCAGAACGAACCTGCCAAAGAAGCACACGGTGAGGGGCTGAAGGAGCTGAGGCCGGCCCTGGGGATCCTCACTTGGTCCTCAGCCTGCACCCTTCCCCTTAATTCTGCTTGTCTTGGAAGCTCACACTTCCTAACAGTCACTTGTACAGGCTTAAGGCCCAAGGAACCAGGGCTAGGGGACATCTTCACCTAACACTCCTGTATCTGAGCTATGGGGCTGTTGGCTAACATTAGGGAAAAAAAGCTGGTTTCTGGGAACAATAGGCAGAAATTATTCCTTTTTTCCTAGGGTGTGAATGGTGGAAGGAATCTACCTGTTATGTCAATGGAGAAATGTCTGTTGGGATCAGAAAATTACCATGTACCTAATATCCTTTTCAATATACAAATATTTATTCGTATGTAAAAACGCTTTTTCAATGTAATTTTAATTTCAAACTCATTTCTAGAGTGCCATTTGGCTCTCTGTATCAGGCTGGATTAAGCAGTTACAGTGGCCCTGCTTGTAGATGATAAAGGGAAGTTTTAGAGACCAAAGGATATGTGCCTCCTACAAACAAAACCAGCTTCCATGGGCCTGTCTCACTGGCTCATTAAATAACTACTTAAAGCTAGGCCCATGTTTGGGCTTTGCACCTCGGGGGCTCTTGCCTTTAAGCTCTCCCTCCTTCCATTGTCAGTGTAATCACAGAACTTCAAGATGGATTGGGGCAGCACCAGACCCAAGTGAGCCAAGCAGGCTATGCTGGCCAGAGCGATCAGGCAGAATGCAGTGTGAGGCCCAACCCAACATGCCCCAGAGAGCCTGTTACCTCAGGACGTCCGATGTGGTTTTGGAATCCAGAGGGTGTGGCACGCGCTGGGAGTTCCTGGCAGGGAGAAGTTCGTCCATCTGAGCTACGGAGATGTGGTGGTGCAGGGAGGCCTGTGAGATGACAAGGAAGAGGGGGGTCAGAGGGGCTGGGGGAAGCTTGGGCAGGTCTTCTGGTGACCAGGCACATGTTTTGATACAAACAAGAAACACAAAATCACTGAGGAGAGAAAGCGTTAATAAAGGAGTTAGAGGGGGGCACCTTCAGGGATTCTGTGCCCTCTACAAGGTGGAAGCCAGACTGCCAGGCTCAGCAAACAAACGACTGACTTGCTGGAGTCACTTTGGGAAGAGTTTTCAGTGTGTATGAGATCATCCCAGAGAACACAGGAAGCTGCGGGTCATTCCTAAGCAGGGAAGAGAGGAGAGGGAGCCTGTGGATTGGAGGTGGGAGGTCTGTGATGGGGAGCCTGGTGTGCCAGTCTGGAGGAGGGCTAAGGTGCGTGAAGAAACCACAGAGGTGCCAGAGACAAGAGCAGTGAGTGACTGGCCACATCGGGAAGGGCCAGGGACCCAAGCCAGCACTGTAGGAATGCACATGTCACAGGAAATCACTATGTGTGTGTGTAAGGAATGATCTTCAGTAATGAGAATGGGCTGTGAGAACCCACTACAGCTCAGGCGGCTCCAGCCCTCAGATCCAAGGCTTCCACTCCCACTTTTGGGAATCTTCTTGTGAAAAGTCTGGCTGGTCACCTTTCCAGCCCCGGAGGCCTCAGTGTCAGACACACACAGAAGCAGCCTTCAGTGTCTTGAACACAAAGCAGGTGAGTGAAATTATCCAAAGGTTTCCTGGGGCCCCACGCCTCCATGTGGGGAGCCACTCACTGGCTGCTCCTCCCTGGGGGCACCAGGCTCCATCATGCCTCAGATGGCTGGAGGCCAGTCTGGGTAAAAGCAATCCTCGGTAGAGCCATCTATAAACAGAGAGCTGCTGCCTGGCTAAGTCTGAGCTCCCTATCAGTGGAAGGCTTCAAGCAATGGTCAGATAACTGTTTATGGGGGACATTGGAAGGTGATTCACAGTTTTGGGAAGAGCTACCAAGAAAGTGTGCCACCAAGGCCCTTTCCAATGCTGTGAGAACAGAAATGGCCTGGCCACCAGAGGAAAAGTGGGCTTAGCTCCTGAGAGTCCAGCTAGGACACTGAGCACCTGAGGCATCACTGTCAGCCCAACCCATCTGAACCTGAAGAGCAGACCCACCTTTAGGAAGAGAGGACACTGGTTTTGGGCTTGTGGACACGAGGACCAGAACCACTGGGGAAGATTCTCAGCTTTGGCCGTTGACACGAAATAGCCCAGAGCAAGGGGCTGCTGCTTCAGCTCCTCAGGGGCTTCTCGGGAAAGAAGGCGCTCACCCTGGCTCTGAGGGAGACAAAACACAGAAGCAGAGGCAGTGGGGAAGGTTAGTTTGTCTCGAATGCCTTTTTGCAGTATGCTTACTGTACTGATCCCGTTAATTTCCCTCCCGGCAGGACACCAAATGACAGAGAAGAGCAAACAATGAATATCCAACTTCTCTATACATACTCAGAGACAGCACACTAACCCAAGGTCCCAAGGGCATCATGGCCAAGGGGTTTTGTAATTTGGTCTGGGATGAAGTTTGCTGACTGGTAAAGCAATGCCTTTTGCCACCCAGACTCGTTAAGACTGCTGATGCCTGATGCCACCAAATCTCTGCTAAGTACTATCTTTTGCAAATGTCTTCATTTATTGGTTCCTTCTTATGAGCTATTAAGAAATTAAAAATGTTATATATGTTCTTCCCCCCAAAATAAAGTAAATGAAGAAATTACAGCCAGACCTATTAACTATCCACCAACATGACACGGGTACCCAAACAACTTGCTGTTCTTTATTACACATAGCACCTTCCTAAGCCTTACTAACAGCAGGGGAAGCCCTGGAGTCATTTTTCTTGTAGCAGAGAAGAGAATCCTCTGAGACACACATACACACATTTATTTCCAACCCTTGTTACAATCAATGACACAAAACATTTAATTATTTCAGTATATAATACACAGGTTTCCACACAGAACTATCTAGTTACAGAACAGATTAGACACAGATCAGAATTGGTTCTTGGCTTCGTGGATAAAGCACTAGGCCTGGAGTCTGGACAACCAAAATGAGAATCCTGCTGTAGGCACTTACTAGCTGTGTGACCCTGTGCCTTAACTGGAAAATACGAATGATGCTAGATGCTAGCATTTACCTCACAGGGACTGTTGTGAGGTTCAAATGAGACAGGAGGCAAATTGGTTTGCAAACTTTAAAGCACCATAGAAATGCTAGTAATCATCACCATCACCATCATCACCATCACCATCATCATCATCACCACCATCACCATCA
>CM053587.1:333963931-333996871 GCA_028646515.1 Pseudochirops corinnae
GGTCTTTCTGACTCCAGGGCCAGAGCTCTATTCACTAGGACACCAGAAGAGGTTGAGAACGTAGGAGGAAGCCAGACTGCCAAGGCTTTAAAAGCCCAAGAAAGGGGCTTAGACCTGCCCCTAGAGACAGCAGGGAGTCACTGGGTTTGCCTGAGTGGGGGGCCAGGAGTGTCAGAACAGCACATTCTGGGGCTGAGTGGAGGATGGTCCCGGGAAGTCTGAGAAGCTGAGGCAGGGAGATGGGGGGCAAGGCCACTGCACTAGTTCTCAGGGAGTGGCCCCCTCCAGGCCCTCATCATTGCTCATCCTCTGGCTGCAGGTTAAGAAGCCAACGCGGCAGCTCCCCTGGCCCCTGCCCCCAGACTTAGGGCTTGAATAGCCCCATCTATCACTTCTTCCTTCTGCCTAGCAACGTGTCCTGCAGATGGAGATTAAAAAATAAATGTTGAAATGAATGCTCTTTGCCCAATCACTCCAAGTGCTTATTAATGGGAAAGGGCAGAGGGATCCAATGCGCGCCCCTGAACACCCTTGGACACCAAGGCACATTGTGTTAGAGATCTGTCATCCCTCAATACCTTTTACACGTCCCAGCCTCATCCCAACCACGTCGTGTGCCTGTACTCTGGCCAGCCTCTGCATTGCCCATCCCAACCTCCTGGACTTTGCCCAGAACCAGGCACATTCAGAAGCAGCTGTGCCCCAACTGTGCCACCACATAGCTCCCAGCCCTCCTGATAGAGAGCCTCTCTTTATACTGCGTCTTCTCTCGGTACAACGTGAGCACCTCAGAGGCAGGCACTGTCTTGCTTGCTTATATAAGCATCCCTAGAATTCAGCTCTGTATCAGAACACAGTAAGCATTTAATCAAAGCTTGTTCTTTCATTCGCTGTGATGTAATATCCCTCTCCCCCCACACCCCTCAACCCCAAGGATCATGGAAGAGATGAAAGGTCTCTGGTCCTAGTCCAATGACCTGGGTTTTCATCCCAGCTTAGATGTGATTTATGGGAAAGCCACTTCCCCTCCCTGGGCCTCAGTTTCGTCGTCTGTAAAATGGCCTCCAAGGTCTGCTCTGGTTCTACATCTAGGATCCGGACAATCCCTAGCTGACATGGCAGGGATTCTTTTAAATCTCAGCTAAAATCCCACCTCCTTCAGGAAGCCTTTTCCAATCCCTCTTATTGCCAGGACCTTCCACCTGTTAATTCTCTCCTTTTACCCTGTCTATGTTTGCTTGCTGTCTCTCCCATAGTATTGTGAGCTCCTAGAGGGCAAGGGCTGTCTTTGGCTTCATTCTGTATCCCCAGAGCTTCGCATACAGTCATCACTTAATGTTTACTGACTGCCTGATTTCTCGTAAAATGGCAGACTGGGCTTGGGAGCTGGGAAGACCCAAGCTCAAGGGCCCCCTGTAACCCCAGCAAAGTTATTTAAATAAACTGTTTGTGACCCAGAAAGCTCTGATGAAATAGATTTCTGTCTGTAGAACACGGGGCATCAGGGGGTCCAGTAATTGGCCTCAGGTCCCTCAGGGAGTGGCCAGGGATTAGAATCCAGAGTTCTTGTCTCTAAGTCTGGTAGTTATTGAGACCGCTGGACCAAACACCACTTTTCTGGGACCTGCCTCTAACACAACCACAGTTTCTGAAGAGTAGGTAATTTTATCTTCAGAAGAAACATAGAAATCAGATTAAAGTTGTCAGTTTCTAGGTAGCTCTAAATTATAAACTTGAAAAAAAGAATAAACATCATCCAGGTTGAGTGACACAAAGACCTATAACCTAGGAAACCCTGGCCTGACTGGCTGGCAGAGGAGGGAGAGACTAGAAAATGCTGGAGCTCCGGGACCTTTGACCTCATCCCTCCTCCTTTTTATCTCACAACTGTTTGTACTTGTTCTGCCTATTTGGAACAAATGCATCCCATTCTGCTTAGCCTCCAAAGGCCCAGGTGACTAGAGAGCCAAGGGGCGAAACACGGGACAGAACGAGCTAAGTTACATTTAACACCGTCTTAGAAAACACCCTTCAGTGTCCACGCTCCTAATTAGCATATGAAGTGCCAAGAGTCGAGTTAATGGAGGTTAAATATTTGTAGACCCTGCTTGCAGATGGGATTCCAGACCTGGGAAAGGATGCCTGCATGACTGTATATTAACAGGGGCGGCCTCTCTTTTGTAAGGCCTTGATGAAGTGCCAAATTGGATCAAAGAAAAAGGGTTTTTATTAAGAATCCATGCCTTTTAATGGCAGATATTCACTGGGGGCCTATCTAAAGGGTTCTGTTTTTTAAAAAACCATTTTATACTTTTAACATAATTTTTCAAAAGCTTCCAAAATACGTAATAATGAAACCAAAGAACAATTAAGAGACATTAAATGGAGAATGAATTGCTTATTGCTCATTTGTTTACCAGGAACGATTTGAAGGTAGCACTAATACGCTTTATTTATTCAGTCACTAATATAGACGAGACACAGTATCCTGTGGGCCAGGAAGATGCAGCCCCACAGTCCCACAGAGAACCCCAAGGCAGTCCATGTCTACAGAGCAAGGCCCCTCTCCCGGCCAGGCCTGCTCTACTCTGTAAGGCTGGGCAGCTTTCTCTCACTCTCGGCGGCCACTCTGGCTGCTTAGAGGTTTCCTCCCCCATCTCTGAAGCCTCTTTCCCCTCCTCCCTAGTTCTCTGTGGCTTCCCCACTTGCTCAGCACCCAACTTAGGTACTGCCTCTTCTAGCAGGCCTTCTCCAGTCCCCAACATTGTGACTGCTCACTGAGTACTTGCTCTAGGTGGATTTTACATAAATACAGAGTACAGCTACTCCCCCACCACCTCCACCACTGCCATTAGAGTGTAAGCTCCTGGTGGCCAGGGGCCCTTTTGGTTATTGTCTCCAGACTCCCCAGAGCCTAGCACAGCACTGACACTTAGCAGATGGTTCCTGCATCAACCTGTGGCACTGAAATAAGAAGAGATCTTGTAAGCCACTCAGATTCTCACTTCCTTTATACTTTACAGACTTTCCCCGGAAAACAGCAATCTCTAGTGGTTCAATATGAACAGGTCCATCGGCAGACTGCCAGGGCTATGGGAGAGGGGGTCTGTGAATGTGAATGGGAAAAACGGGATCTATCATTTCATTAACCTCTAGAGGAAATTTAGCGTTTCGTCCAGTTAGTCAGAAAGCTCATTTTGCACGAAGTCTGCTCTGGGCTTCACTGGATCACCCCAGGGCAGGAGGACACCCAAGCCCACTTGGTGTGAAGGACTCAAACTCACCATTGTTGGGGCTGAAGCCATCTTCATTTGGGTAGTTGGCTGGAGCCACCTGGATGGTTGAAGATGTCGGGAACACCAGGATGTGTGTACAAGAAGCGTCTTGAGGTGTGTTGAGTTGAGATGACTGAAGGTTCAGCGCTGTACTGCGACCAAAAACTGAGCCCATGGTAACAGCGTCTGTAAGATAAAGAGGGATCCCATTCCTCATTTTTTGTGCCCCAGGGCACCATGCTGCTGCTCTATCACAGACACAGGAAGGGAAATTTCACAATTCCAAATTGGAGATGTTGGAAGAAGCATGATGAAACATGAGTTGAGAGTCCACATTCAATGACCAGGCACAAACATGACCAAATCAGAGACCTAGAAGCTCTGAGTTGGAGGGGCTCCTAGCCTCCCCCTGAAGTCTCCATTGCCCTGCAGAGCAGGCTCCCTCCCTCCTAGGGAGCCCACCTCTGATCTGCTTTTTGTTGCTCACTCTTCAGTCTGAGTGAAACAGAACATGCCAAGTCTCAGCCTTTTCTCATGCCAGGACCCTTCCAAAAACTAAGCAAATGGAACACATTTCCGAGTCTCCTCTGCTGAAGGCTAAACTTCTTTCAAACAATTTCCACATGGCATGGTCTGAAGTCTTCACCACCCTGGCTGTCTTCCTCTGGATCTTTATCTTTTACTAAAGTCCTTCCTAAAATGCAGGTCCCAAACATCAATGAACCAAATGGTTTAAGCAAGGAAGAGCAAAGTTTAAGTGCATAACGTCCCTGGGCTATCACCCACTCACTGAACCTCAGGCCACTAAAATCCACAGCCATTTGTCAGAAGACAGGTTGTCTCGCCACACTTCCCCCATCACATACTTGTGAAGATGACTTTTTTACTTTGTAACTGTGTCTATTAAATTTTACTTTATTAGATTCAGGCCCCAGTTCTAGCATCTGTGTATCTTGACAATCCTCCTTTGTAATGGCCATCCTACTGAACTTTGTACATCTCATAAGTGTGCCATCTGTGCCTTTACCAAAGTCATTCATTAAAACTGATTAAAATTTTAAACATTTTAGGGCCAGGCACAAACTCCTGTGGCCCTTCACTGTAAACCTTGGCGTTTCAAGTGGACACAGAAAAAAGCGGCCCTTCTTGTCAAGGCAAACACCTCTACATTTACAAGTGACCCTATCCCATCCCATTCCCTCCAGCAGGGTGTCCCTGCTATCATTCTTACCCTCTCCACTAACTGGCTTATCCCCTACTACCTATGAACACACCCACATCTTCCCCATCTCTATCTACGTAGTGGTCCTCCTAGACCTCTCCTAGAGAAGGCCATCTAGGTGTCCCCACTACTTGGACTTTCAGTCTCCTCTGACCTCTCTAGAGTCTGGATTCCAACCTCACCATTCTCTGAACTGTCAAATCCCAAAGTCTTTTCCCAATACTTCATTCTTTTTGACATCTTGATAGACTTTGACACTATCAATCACTTCTTAATTTTCTTTGCTCTAGAGGTTTCCAGGACACCTTTTTCTCCTGGTTCTCCTCCTACCTGGAGGACTTTCCATCTCCTTGGCTGGACCTTTCCCCACTAACTGTGGGGCACCACACAGCTCTGTCCTGAGCCGCCTTCTCTTCTCCTTCCAGACTATTTCATGACCTCACCAGCAACTATGGATTTAGTAACCATTTCTATGCAGACATCTTTCAGATCTACTCACCAAGTCCAAAATTTTCAGGTGAACTTTATTCTCACATCTCCAGCTACATTTGAAATATCTTGAATTAGATGTCTAGGAAATACCATCAACTCAACACATCAAAAACTAAATTCATTTTTCCCCTCCTAGACCTCTTCTGAACTTCCTGCTTTCTGCTAAGGGCAACAACTTCCTCCTGGTCCCTTAGGCTCATGACCCTTCACCATCTCTCACCTGCCACATTTACAAGCAAGCTGTGACCAAGGCCTGCCAATCTCACCTTTGCAGGGTCTCTCAGATATACTCTCTTCTCTCCTCTGACACTGCTACTACTAGTACAGGCCCTCGGCCTCAGGCGGGCCCTTCTGCCCAAAGTTTCTTGCTACTCCAATTCATCCTCCATTCCCCTGCAATCTTCTTAAAGTGCAAAGCAGCTCCCTCCTCAGGAAACTCCAAGACAAAACATAAAGTCCTCCTTGGCTTTTAAAGTCCTTCATAGCCTGTTTTGCTCTCTTCCTTTCCAATTTTTTTACACCTTGCTCTTCAGCCACCTATCCCATGATCCAGCGACAGTGGCCTCTTTGCTCTGTCTTGAACAAGACACTTTGTCTCCCAACTCTGAGTGCTACTCTCCACGCCTGGAACTCCTTCCCACTCCCTCCCCATCTCTGCCTCCTGGCTTTCCTGGCTTCTTTCAAGTCTCAGTTAAAGCTCCACCTTCTAAAGGAAAGCTTAATCTTTTTTCCTTTCTGCTAAGATCTCTCAAATCAGTTCTGTTGATCCTTTGCTTGTCCCCAGTGATTTTCATGTCATCTCCCCCATTAGACTGCAAGCTTCTTGAGAACAGGGGCTGTTTGTTTCTTGTTTTTACCTTTCTTTCTATCCCCAGTAGATTTCTATCCTCAGTGTCTGGCCAAGAGCAGGCACAAATGCTAGCTAACTGATTAATGCATACTCTTTGGGTCTGGCCATTTAATCAATGTAAATCCAAGAAACTGTATGTTGTTCTATCCACTATCTTTCCATCTCTGCCACAAGAATCGCAGCAGACATTCTGTCATGTGCTCTGGGCTGGGTGAGCTTTACCTGGCATCACAACGAAGGCCCCCTGGGGCTCCATGGCCACCAGGCAGGCACTGAGGATGGAAGGCGAATCTGCAGCTGAGAGTCCACACATGCGGCACGCCTCCTTCAGCTGTTTGCTGATTGTCTGCAAGGAACATTCACCGAGGAGGATGCTCCAATCTGAAACAAAAGGCAACTTTCATTCTCGTCTCACAGTTATTAAGAGTTTTGTCCTCTCTTTAGCTCTACCTAAATGGCTCAGTGTTGCACAGAAAGAGGCGCATTTCTTCCTCCTCCATATGGCTGAGCACTAGAGGGCACACAATTTCAGGAAAGCCCTTAGCACAATACTTGGCACATAGTAGGCCCTATGTAAATGGTTATTAATCCTGCTGCCTTTCCTTCCCTCGGGGAGAGTGCAGGCCTGACTCTGACTGTCAGCATTGTTCCTTACGACCTGCAAGATCACCCTTCTGGGCAGCTCAGGTTCCTCGGCTGGAAAATGAGAGGATTGGGCCAGATCATCTTCAAAAGTCCTTTGAGTTCAAAATCCTGTGATCTCAATTTCTCATCTCACCATAAGATAATGTCACTAATCCTTGTAACACCAGCACAAAGTAAAGACCAAAAATTCTTTCTAAAACTTAACAGACTAACTGCACTTTAGGGGGAGTCTTAAAGAGCCCAAAGGGATAGCTCCCTGCATATACTTTGTAAAGCACCCAACACAGGCTACTTCAGAGGCTTTCTGATGACAATGGTATATTATTCTACCTTAACTCCTTTTCTTATCCTTCCATAAGGAAAATGATTTTTTTCTCCCTATTTCTATATGGATTTTTCTTTAGCCCAGAACTTGGCTGGAGTCAATCTTAGATGATCAAATCATAGATTATAATATCTATTTATTTGCTTCGTTTTTTAAAAAAAAGTAGGTAATAAGTATCAGAAAACGAAAGGCATGCTACTCAAGGTTTGTGCAGGAAGAGACGGGTGAGGAAAGCGGCCAGCAATGTTGACCTGATAGCCAATCATGTCCTACTAATTAACTTGGATAAACAAACAGGCATATTTTTTTCTCAAAACTTCTGTTTGCTCATTGTCAATGCACAAAAGCACCAAGACCCTTGAGGAAGAGCATTGCTGTGGGATTACTAAATCGAGGGATTGAAAGTACTTGGTCTTTTCACCTTCCCAACATGTCCAAGGTTGCAAAGATACCCCCAGAAATGCCTGAATGCTAGCTACTCTTTCACAAGCCTTCTTTACATCGAAATCTTTCCAAAAACCTACTTCTCTTTCTAAAGAGCAGGTGAAAAGAAAACTATTTTCATCTCCTAAACAGACTTCAAACTGAAATACTTAAGATGAGAACCCTGAGTGTAACATGAAGAGCACATGATAAAAGCCACAGAAAAGCCAGATGTGAGCTACAACTTTCAAACTGATAAGGAAGAAGGGAAAGAAGCGATCCAGTTGAGTGTTTTATCACCAGTACTTTGGAGACTTAGGAGATGAGGAACACACAGGGAGTTCTGTAAAAATGCTGCACAAAAACCCCTCCCAACAATGAGGCCTCAGCCCTGTTCACACCATTCAAGAAAGGCAAAGCTCACAGACCCTCCCAAGGGAAGGAGCCCCTGGGCATCGATGAGCTAGCATCTTTATTTGGTACCTGGCTCTGGATGAAATTGCAGCTACTCTTATCTCTCGGGTTTCTGGACGATGCCCCATTCCCATTCTCTTGTAAGAGAAGAGAGATGGAATGAGAGGGAACCACACAAACAAGACAAAATACTGTCCTTGAGAACTTTCCAAAACAGAATCTTCACCTGATTTTTTTTTTCTCCCATCTGACTCTCAGTTCTCTCTGTTGCCTTTCATATCCCACTGTTTATTCTTCCCTAGGGATAACAGTAGCTATGCTAACAAATTAGCACATGACTAAAGCCTCTAAGAAACAAAGTTGAGTCTTCTCTCTCTCTCTCTCTCTCTCTCTCTCTCTCTCTCTCTCTCTCTCTCTCTCTCTCCACCTCCCACCCCCTTCCACTTCCTTCCACTGACTCAGAACATAAACTCCAAAATTACAAATAGCTGGATATCTGCATTTTGTTGTTGTTGTTAGGAACTTTAATTTCATAGGCAAAACAAAGTGCTGCTGTGGAAATTCTTCTTGCCAGTTAAGTTGGAAATTCATCTATAATTGAAAGTCTGAGAGCGGCTGGCTTCTCCACAGTTATACAACTAGGGAGTATCAGAGAACTAGAAGCCAGACCTCTACTATGACTCTACAACACTGCTTTGGCCAAAGAAATCATCATTTTTCGGAAAATCTAATGATGACTTTCTCTGAATTTGCGTAGGTTTGTGTTGGAAGGAGAGATATATTATCCACCATAGAGTCTCTACTGGCAACCTTTTCTGCTTGCTAGAAACTGTTAACTAACCTTCAAACTCCCAAGGCCACCTGTATGTATGAGGTACTGTGACTTTAAATTCCTTTATCAGCTTCTTCTTCTTAAGTCTTACTTATATTTATGGACCTTGGATTAGGCTGAGGTGACCTAATAGTGCACTGGAAGGTGTGTGATCAACATAATATCATCTGCTAATTGGTGCAATTGTGGAACCTCTTCATTGGTGGAGAAGCCCTCTCACAGGTGGATTTTTTATCTCCCTCCATTACATACATCACCATGGATATTTGTGATCAGAGACTCCCTGGCCTCCTTCCAGTCTCAGCTAGGAGCCTATCTTCTACAGGAGGGCTTTCCCAGTCTTCCTCACCTCGGATGTCTTTGAGCTTACTCCCAATTTCCCTGTATCTTGTATGTATGTTGTCTCCCTTGTTAGAATGTGAACTCCCTGAGGGCATGGGCTATTTCTCCCTTTCTTTGAATACCCACTGTTTTAACTCTGTGTCTGGAACTTAGTTAAATGCTTAATACATAGCTGTTAACTGATCAAACAAAATTACAATTTGGATTCCATTATTAAGGAATCTTAACCTATGTGTGGCAACCACCTTAGAGAAAAATATTTAAGGCTCTGTTTTGCTTTACCAAGACAAATGCTCTTTTGGAATCAATAATCAATACAGTGGAATCTTGTATTAAAAAAAAAAGAAAGAAGTCTGAGTTTCAAAGAAATTAGGATTTGAGAATAGAAGATTTGAAGTGAGGATTCCCCCAACATTATTAATGCATCCCTTCAGACTACTAAGAAATAGTCTCACTGTCAGAAGGCATTCCTAAGCATCAGAAATGCTGGGGAAAAACCAAAACAACTGGTGATACTTTCTACAAGCTTCCAAGACAGGAAATAAATTAAGTATAATTTAAAAGTTTTGTGTAGAGCTCCTTGAGGTTTTTTTTTTTTTTTCCTTTTTTGGAGGGGGAAAGGCAGGGAGGGCAATTGGGGTAAGTGACTTGCCCACACAGGTAGTAAGTGTTAAGTGTCTAAGGTCAAATTTGAACTCAGGTCCTCCTGACTCCAGCGCCAGTGCTCTATTCACTGCACCACCTAGCTGCCTCTTCTCCTTGAGTTCTTTAGGGGAAAAGTGCTACATAAAATCAATGGTAAATGAATTTTAAAACCAAGCAGATTACAGTCATTAGTATGTTAAGCAATTTGGGGAGGGGGGCGGGCCGGGGGGGAAAGGGGAGGAACTATAAATTGGACCTGTGCTTTCATTGGAACAGAGAACTCCCAGGGAGAAAACATTCTCTATCAAAGCAGATACCAGCTTGAGGTTCATTTACAGGGCTGCCTGAGGTGTTGACAGGCTATGGGACTTGCCCAGGATCCCACAGCCACTCTCTGACAGAGGTAAGACTTGAACATGGCTCCTGTTGTCTTTAAGGCCAGCCCTCTATTTGTAGGTCATGCTGTCTCTCTGAAATTTGTTTAAATGGCTCTCAAGTCTAACAATTTGCCAGACAAGTAGCTAGCTGTGACACAGGTGATGTTCTGTACTATATACACAAAGACCCAGATGTAGTCATCTGACATGACTGGAAAATGCCAATTATTTTGTTTTTGTGTGATGTTCCCAGACTCCCTTCCATCATCACCCTCTTTTCCCTGGCTTGATCATCACAGCTTCAAGGCCTCTTTACCTTTTAGCTCCCCATGGCCAAGCCTGCCCAGGCGCCCAATCACAACTCTCCAGGGCAGCGATGTCATTTGAACAATTCCAATGCACCACTCCCATAACTTCTGGAGCCCGATTTTTCGGGGAGACACTTTACTCCTCCGAGATCTGGAGAGGAAAGAAGTAGGGAAAATAGAGAATGAGCAAGCTTTCCCAGAGCATACTATACTGTGCACCTCCCACCCCAACCCTCTCTCCACAAAACAGACAAAACACACTGTGCCAACTGCATTTGGAACAGAGAATGGAAAGATTCATGCCTGAGGACAGAAAGGACATCAGACCAAGGCTCCTACCTGTTTGGTAAATCAATATTTACAATGCAAGTTTCCAATAATTCGCCATGGAGGTCAGTGCAAGAGGCCAAGAGCCAGCGTTGATCATGGGACAAACAGTAGCCAACGAAGAGCACGTTATACTTTTGGCTGGCTTCTCCAAATGTCTCTCCCAGCTCTGTCTGTTTGTCTTTGATTGGCGCCAATATAAAAGGAGGGGAGTAAAGCTGGATTGGACTGGGCCTCTGAAATCAAAGTCAAAATCAATATCAACACAAAGCTGGCCTGTAATGCCATGTCTGCATAAGCACAGAATGACCCATGATGACACTGGCGAGGTCAAAAGGGTCTCTTAAGTAACACAAATCGAAAACTCAATCAAAATCAATACTTCCTTTTTTAATAACATGGTTATTTAAAAAAAGAAACCTGAGAATTCAAAGCATTAACTGTGAATAAAGTCAAATAATTTAAAGTAATCTCTTAACTGGGACAGATTTTAAAAGCACAGTTGTCATCTCCACTAATATGTATTATAAATACATTTTTATAAAATATAGCCCATATGATTCACTCCAGGTCCCAAATGTTATTTAACTCAGACAGTTAGGATCGTATGTCAAGAGGGTAATGTGAAACTGGCCTGCCACAACCCTACTGCTGAAGTGACAAAGCCCTGAAGTCCCGGAGAAAGGAGAACGGGGCGTTGGAGAGTCACAGACGGGCGTCAGTGACGGCATCGGTTCTGTTCAGAGCACAGTCGGCGCTTTTTACCAAGCAGACAGAGCACTGTCTGCCTACCAAGCGCTCCCAAATGAATTAAGATGTGAGGTGGAGCTACATTAAAAGACATTTTGGATCTTTCTAATGGGGCATAGCTTCTCAGCAATCAAAGGCAACAAAGGGCTTCATCTCTTCATGTGTAAAACAATGCGTCTCATCACGTGAGGGAGTGTGAAAGGCCAGGGACCCTACATGCTGGTATTGGTCTATAACTAGCAAAAAAGGAACACTTCTAATCAGAACAATGAGGAAATTTCTTTTTCCTCAGCAGCTTTTAGTAATTCTCTTTTTCTTACGAAACATTAAAAGGCAATATAGGATCCAATGAGATACTGAAAGTTTAGGGTGTTATAAAAGGGAGCTCTTTGCTTGGATTTCCTGGGTAATAACCAGCTCTCATTGCTCACGACTTTCTGATCCTCCTCCACATCAGAGCACCTGGCAAACAGAAGGGCAGCAGAGGGAGGTGGGATGCACAGTCATTGTATGGCCACTGGGACAAGCTGAGCTGCTCTATGATGCTCAAGCCCGCTGAACTCATGCTGTCACAAATCCTAAGGAAGTTCCTGATGCTTATAACTATAAAGAGTAATAGCCTCATTGGAGGAGGGAGAAAACATCGAGAAGGACTCCAAAGTGGTGGCATAAGTGGATTCAGGAGGCCATGTAAACTCTGCTTTAGTTGTTCAGCAGCTGTAGTTCTGATAAGCTTTATGGAAAGCAAATTTCAACAAAATAAAAATTTTTAGATTCAGTAGGCAATGTCACTACTGAAAGATATCGGATGGTGAGCAAAATTTGATCAGCCCCATATTTCTGTTTTACAAATTCAAATTTTCATACATTAGATTTGTCTAAAGATGACAAATAGATTTCTGAACAAAAGACAATCATGTAGATTAATGATTATAAACAAAAGACCTAATAAGACTACTCGCCATGCAGCCTTTAGGCTAAGATCAAGCAGGCTGCAGGCTTGTTAAGAAAGGCTGGAATTCATTTCTCTAATAAAACCTGAATGATACAATAGACAAGCTGTTCCATCAGAGTAATCCAAACACTAAGAACAAGATTGACTAATACCAAATTGAGGAAGTTTTATTTTTTAATAAATTCTCAGAACTAAAATATTTCATAAAATACACATGTACTCGTGCCCAGCCTGTTAGGGGGAATTCTTTCCACCTCTGTCTTCACCCCTTGGCTGCCCTGGCTTCCTTCAAGTCCCAGCTAACATCCTCCCTTCTCTAGAAAGCCTTTCTTCACTCCCTTATGTTGATGCCTTGCTCTCCAGAGCACCCTGACTGTATCTGGTTTGTACAGAGCCCTTTGCCTGCTGTCTCAGCCATTAGACTGGAAGTTCCTCAGGGGTAGGGCACACACTGTCTTTTGCTTTTCTTTGTGTCCCCAATGCCTGGTGCATAGCAGGTACTGAATGAATGTTAATTGATTGATTGATGGGCAGCACAGCCTGAATCAGGCATGAAGGAGAGTCTTTCACTTCTAAACTGGCTCCTCATGAAAGGACACCCACACACTGAACAGAGAAACAATCAATGTTACATGCAACCAGGTGTAAAATGAGAAATTGTCCATCTTTTCCAAGATTTATTTGGAGTAGAGAGTCATCAAAGGATTCAGAGGAGGAAGGGACCTTAGAGCCCATCTCACCTCCTCCTCAACAGTGGAGGAATAGAGGCCCAGAGAGGTTAAGAGACTTGTCAAGGCCATAGGAGGAAACCTGGATTTGAACCCAGACCTTTGGACACACAACACTGTACCCTTCCTGCTGCACCACACTGACACCTCAAGGACATGCAGATTTATTTTAAGGGAGACAAAATTAGCAAAAGTTTCTTTTACACAATGAATTTAGAAGTGGACACAATGCTGCTAGTGAAGGTTTGTCAATCCAGGCCTGACACAGGCTAAACACAACAGGAATTAGGTAACTGGAGAGACATTCAGATTTCAAACACGGCATGGAATGAATGTCTAAAGCAAGGGAAACAGGAGCAAATACAGCCCTTATTTTTAAAAAACCATTTATTCTGGCATGTCAAACACTCCCTTCTATGCATCTTTCTCACTTAACACTGCACGTGGGTGTGGGGAGTGGGGTGTAGCCAAGAGAGACAGGCACGAAAACACGGGGAGAAGACCGTGGCCCTGTGCAGAGAGGAGCACACCTCTTACAGTCGCAGGGGTAAACTAACAGCTATTGGTGGGACCAGGCACAGGGAAGCCCAAGGCTTCGGAAAAGACAAACATAAATAATCCATCTAAGGCTTAATTCAACTTCAGAAAATAAGAGACTCAATAAATAAAGACAAATGGGGGATAAGAGCTGGGTGAAGGGTTCTGGTGCCTCATCTTCTGAAGCTCTGCTTTATCCCATGAGGTTAAGGGATCTGGCAGGCCCCAGAGGAGGCCCAAACCCGTCTGCCAACCAGAGTGTGCTCTCACAAAGCACCCACCTCAGGGTTCTTGAGGGTCATCTCGATGCTGGCTGCCGGTCCAAAGCCTGTGAGAGATTTAATGTGGGTCTGAGTGGGCAGAGGCCGCCTGCACTGGCAGTACACTGAAAATGCCATGGACTTCAAGTGCTGGATGTAGAAGACCTGCTCGTCCTTCATTGTCTGCAGCATGTACTGGCAAGGCACGATCTAGGCACACATATTCCAATAATTAAAACCAGAAAGACAAAGCTGGAGTGGGCTGAACAGAACACTGGAAAATGAGACTGTACGGGTTCTCCATTTGACTCAGCAAAGAAGAACTCAGCTTTGGGTTGGATGCAGTGTAGCCCAAAGCAAAGAACAATGCATATTTTTATGGCACTAATTCTTTCCAGAGATGCCCCCATTTTACTGTAAATTTAGAGCAGATGTTCACAGCAGCCCCCAGCTACTGTATGCCATCCTTTCCCCAAGCCATGCAGACAGACCATGGCCTGGGCACTGCTCTTACATCTCTTTAGGGCCGAATTCTCAACGTGCAGGCATTATGATTTCAAATTCTTTAAACAGAAGTGTTCATCTATTTTTCTTCAACACAAATCAGTTGGCAATAATTCACTTTGGCTGCTAAATACCAGCTATTTAACGAGCTTCTGGGATCAGTCATTTAGGACACAAATGGAAGGCAATTTTAAAAGTGCTTGTCAAATAACCAATTTGAGGAGCATTTATTTCCAGTTTTTTTTAAACTACCAAGGTCTGTTAAGGTATTTATAGATTAGAATATTTAGAAAAGAGGAAAAAAATTACTTGGAGAATGAAAGAGTTTCTCATATTCTCAGGTAAGTTATCCAGCATCTCTGTGTAGCAGCGCATCAGACTGAGCAGCCAGAAGTTTGCCGATGCAGCCTCATCCTCTGCGGTGTAGGTAAAGGGGTCCACCATATAGATAACCACGGCCGGTGGGTAGGCCTGGCTGTCGGCCGATTCTGGTTCTGTGGGAATCCCTATGCGCTCCCTCTCGGTGACACTAGGGAGAGGATCACTGTTAGAGGCACAGACAAATAACAAGTCTTGCTTAAAAGCTCGGGAGAATTTAGAAAAGTTTAGTGAAAATCAGAACATGGAAGGTGTAGGTAATTAAAAGTAACACAGCAGAGAGAAATACTGGAATAACAGTTGTTTACTAGACTCTGATTGGAGAATAAATTTTCCAGCAAAAAAGCATCAAACCCAACCATTAGTGGCTGAACCAGTTTGATGGAAAGCAACACTGAAGATGGCTAGAAGCAGTCAGACTAAAACAAAGCCAAAATGGAGCAGAACAAAAACCCCAAACTCGTCTTTCTCTGTTGAGTCTGGAGATGTTCAAGGCTCCAGGATACAAGGGATGTGTGGACATTCTAGGGGCCCAGGACAGCCTCACAGTCAATAACTTTTTCTCCCAGGCTGTGTCTTCAACATCCCAAGAGTAGATTTGCAGGAGGAAGCAGGCAAGAGGATTTAGTTTTCAGGGAAAACTGGATGTTGGTGATCCATAAAGAAGGGGAAGAATGGAGAGGAAGTGAAGAGTACGTGGATGAATTCCAGAAATGCCCTACCTGTCTTGTCCTTCTGGTGGGGGCTGCTGGGAGGAGTTCTGTCCAGGTTCTGCCTCCCCTCCAGAGGCTAGGCTCCCCTGAGGCCTGTCTGCCATACTTGTCCCAGCACTGGCTGTCTGTCCTGGACCACCACTACCACCACCACCAAAGCCTGAAGAGGAGGTTGTGCTGCCTGGTGTCACACCAGGTCCAGAGGAGGCTGAGGATGCTGGTGGCCCTGAGGAGCTGGCAGCAGCAGAAGTGTTGCCTGAGCTGCTGTTGGAGGTGCCAGCTGGTGGAGCTCCGGGTCCAGACGTGCAAGATGGATTCGAAGCCGCTGGTCCCGCACTCCCAGGGGCAGCCGGTGCCTGTGCTGCTGCTGCTGCTGCTGCTGGAGGTGAGCCTGGGTACTTAGGTGGAATCAAGAGGCTGCTGTCCAGCTGCAGGGTAGCTAAATAAGGTGCTGCAAGAGCATGGAGAGGGAGGTTAATGGAGCACAATGCCCATCCAGGCTCTGTGCTGAGGCCCCGATTTGCATGCAGTCCTTCACACCTGAGCTCACACACTCCACAAGGGGGAGTAGTGGGGACACCTGGGGAAGGCTTCTTTCCACTTCAAGAAAAGTCTAAAGTGGTTCCTTGTTTCACACTAAGTCTGCATGTATTCCTCTAGATCTTCACTGATAACAGCAAATTACAGAGCTAATAACAATAATGAGACAGTATCACGGTAACAAGATACTATGTTATCACTGCCTGTCAACGTTCAGGTTGTTCAGGGGATGGTTAAATAAAGGACAGGAAACAAGAGCAGCACCTGCGGCCCCTCCTGGCTCTAATGTCTGGGGGTCTCCGAAGGCGGGTGCCCTGCTGCCTCTCTCTAGCTGTGCACATGGACCTCAAGGCAGCCTCAGAGAGCCAAACATATAGGAATGTCCCTCCGGGGCCAAGTGCACCCAAACCCGGCTTTGGGGAGCTGTGATAGCCCTGGGGTGGTTAGATTGGGGCCTCGCACAACCCTCCCCATCCATCTCCTCGCACCCACGAGGAAAACTAAGGTCAGGAGAGGGGAGGTCCCAGCTCAGGAGCGGCGAGCTGGAGTGGGAGCCAGGGGGTCCACGGCCGCAGAAGCTGCCAGAGCAGGCGCGAGGTAGTCTCACTCACCGAGGTGGTGGCGGCAGACCTGGGCGTAAAGTCTGAGTCTGGAATGATTGTCGCTATCCTCGCTGCCCCAGGGCTGGCGGAACCACTCGCTCACCAGCTCATCCGTCAGCTGCGGTGTCACTGTCTGCCCCACACGCATGATCCCGTCTCGTAGCCCTCTGCAGATGGGCTTGTGCTGCCCCAACCTGCACATCTAAACACAAGCGGGAAGAAGCCATGAGCAGCCGGAGCAGCTGCTTTCCCCACTGGCCCATGCAGGGAAATGGGAAAGGTAGCCTCTCATTTCCTCCTCACAACAACCCTGGAAAGCAGAGGTATAAGGTCCTCATCTTACAAGTGAAGAAACTGAGGCAGGCAGAGGTGGAATGACCTTGCCAGGGTCACACAGGCTGGATTGGCCTCAGGTCTCCCTGGCTCCAGGGTCAGCACTCTCTCTCTGTTTGTCCTCCCAAAGTTCACGTCTAGCCCTCTGTGGGA
The DNA here is from genome assembly GCA_028646515.1 of Pseudochirops corinnae. Classification (NCBI taxonomy): domain Eukaryota; kingdom Metazoa; phylum Chordata; class Mammalia; order Diprotodontia; family Pseudocheiridae; genus Pseudochirops; species Pseudochirops corinnae. The sequence continues at coordinate 333,980,862 of CM053587.1, forward strand.
CTAAAAAAACAAATGTTTCCTTCCCTGAGATCAGCCCATTGACAGGATCTGGGCTTATATACTTGCCATGGTCCTGTCAAAAAAAATGAGCAGAACCCCTGCTCCCAGAGGGCAACAGCTGTGCCTGGCCATGTGGCCACCAGCCACCAAAGCAGCTTCACCTGTTCTCTGAAACAATGAATCAAAGCCCCCCCACTCTCCTCCCCACGTCCCTGCTGAAGGGAGCAGACTCATCAAAGGAGAACAGCTTTTCCCAAGGAGATCCTGGGATCCAGTCAGATTCTCCAGCTCAGTAAAAGCAAACTTTAAAGGGGTGAGAATGGATGTGCTTCCCAAGTGAACAAAGTAACTTGGCATTGTTAGGAGGGATGCCAACTACACCACATCTCGGCTCCAGTAGATGTGATGAAGGGAAGGCTGCAAAATGCTCCTGGCCCTCCCTTCTTGGACCTGTGGAAGCATCACCGTCCTCATGCTGGCTGTAGAAAACGTACACCTGCCATTGCTGAACAAAGTCCTCTTGTCTTTTATGGTCCTGCTATTCAGACAGAGGATTTGTTAACAAAGGGCTGTTGCCTGGCTTTCAGAACTGCTTTGAGCCATTGTTTGCGCCTGCCATTCATCAGGCATCAAGCATGGGCCAGCCACGGTCTGGAGACGAATCCTGCAAGGGCAGGAGGGTCCCTCGCACCCCCTCCCATGCAGCCCCCTGGCTTCTGGAACAGCAGGTCTTTGGGGCTACAGATAATCCAATGTGTTTGATGTTTATCCCTTTGCCCTGGCCATCCTGTCCCCCACATTCCCTGACACAGGTGTCCCAGAGGGGAGTCACAATGCTCTTTTCTCCCTATTGTCATCTGCAGCATCGGCGTTCTCTCCTCCTTTGAGGTTCACCACATCGGCTTGGGGGTCACTGTCTGCTGGCTCCCAGCCCCTGGCTCACTGTTCCCTCTCCTCTCCTTGTACGAGGGGATGCTCACACCATGCGGATGATCTCTGGAGCTCACTAGGCTCCCATTTCCCCCAACTCAATGACCTTCTCCTCACTCTGGCTCAGCCCCATGGAAGGACAATCACTGGGCCCTCTCTGCACTTCCTCCTTGCTACTTCTTCATCTGGATGATGGCTCCTTAGCATGAGTGCTCCCCAAGGCTCTATCCTAGGTCCCCTGCTCTTTTCTCTCTGCTCTCTCTCTCAGAGCCCTCATCAGCTGCCATGGTTTAATTATAATCTATTTGCCAATGGCTCTCAAACCAGTAAAGCTGAGCCCAGTCTCTCCCTGAGTTTCAAACCCTCACCCCAGTAATCTACTGGATGTTCCAGAGTCATCTTAAGCTCAACAAGCCAATGGGGATTCTCTTTAGGCCTAAACCCTCCCACTCCCCCTCCAGACTTCCCTCTTTCTGTCAGAGGCACCTCTGCTGTCCCCACATCCCAGGTTCACAGGCCTGGTACCATCCACTCTCCTTCCTTCCCACCATCTTGGTTCGGGCTCCACGTTGGGCTGTGTTTTGCACTTCTGTCAAAGTGATTTTCCTTAAAGGCAGATCTGACAATGGCATCCTCTTGCTCAATAAATAACAAGGCCCCCTCGCTGCTGCTAGGATCAAACTGAGACTGCTCTGTTTGGCCGGCCCCAAGGCAGCTGCACTGAACTAGGCTCCCTGAATGTGAATCTCCCCACACACTTGGTGATCCTGTTTCTCACCTAGGATATACATCTCCTGCCTCTGTGCCTTTGCACTGGCCATCTCCCATGCCAGGAATGCCATCCCTGCTTGCCTCCCCCTCACATAATCCCTCACTTCCCTCGAGAAACATCTTCTCCAGGAAGTCTTTCTTGGTCTCCTAACTGGCTTGTGGCCTCCCTCCCAAATGACATACATTGAACGTCTTTGTACTTGCATTGATTCTCCTTTATATCCCACATACACTTAGACGTGTTGTCTCCCCCCAGGACGTAAGCTCCTAGAGAGCGGCAACTGTTTCATTCACTGTGCTTGTGTCTCCCAGGCTTGGCTCACAAGAGGGGTGTGACAAAAACTTGGTGATTAACAGACTGATCCATTTCGGTCAGATTTCTTATTGAGATCTGGCACTTACTGGGACTTAAAGATGCCAATCACAGATTCACCATCAAGGACCAAAGGTCCTCGGCTGAAGGCCTGCACACTCTTGTCTTGATGGGCCACTCCCTGGCATGACCATCCCCTCTGCCAATGAAGATCACAACTCTTCCACAAGAACTCTCCAACACCAGGTGCCCAGTGGCTCTCAAGCTGAAGTCTTTCCAGCCTGGTGATAATAACAGCTAACATTTACACTGCACCTACTGTGTGCCAGGGAGCACCTACTGTGTGCCAGGCACTGCGCTGAGTGCTTTGTGGACATCATCTCATTCTACCTTCACAACAAGGCGGAGGTTGGTGCTATTATCATCCTTGTTTTGCAATTGAGGAAACCGAGGCAGACAGTGGGTAACTGACTTGCTCAGGGTCCTAGAGGGCTGGATTTGAATTTGGGTCTTCCTAACTCCTGGCCCAGGGCTCCATGCATGCACAGTGGCCCTGTCACCTAACACAACATGGAAGATCCACTTCAATGACACGGCCTGTGGGAACCAGGGTCATGTCTGTGTCCCAGAAGGGAACAGTCAAGGAACATGTGAGTGACAGGGTCCCATCACTATTGAAGAGGAAGTGAGAAGCAATTATCATTCTAAGAAAAGATACCATTCTAATTTTTTTTTAAAGAACAAACATAGGGACGGGTAGGTGGCACAGTGAATAGAGCACCAGAGTTCAAATCCAGCCTCAGACACTTAACACACACACACACACACACACACACACACACACACACACACACACAACACAAAACTCTAGCTGTGTGACCTTGGGCAAGTCACTTAACCCCAATTACCCTACCTTCCCCCCTACAAAAAAAGCAAAAAACAAAAACAAAACCATAAACATATTTAAGAAAGTGTTTTTTAAAAACTAATTTTCTTTTCTAAAAAGCTGCTACTTGCTAAAACTACACCATCCAGATGAGCATAGTATCAAAATGAAAACATAAGAAAATGATCTGTTGGTCATCTAACATTTTTTTCAGATTGAGAACATTTGCAGGCCAGTGTCTCCCTTTGTCGTGGCTCTGCTATTGACCTGCTGCTTTTGAGGTTTAACTATTACAACGAGACTCCTTTAGGAGGGTGGGGGTTGGGGGAATTAAAAAACTCAACATCTTTTTTCTTTTGAGATACTTGCTTTCCAAAATATCAGTTGCTTGCCCTGCCCTCCCCCCAGTGAATAAGACTTTAAGCTCAAGGAATAGGAAAGAATGGGCATTTCATTTCTTTTACTACTACCAAGGGAGATGAGAGAGTTAAAAAAAAAAGCTTTTGGGTTGGTAAATTAAAGAAAGTTATTGGCAAGGCTGGATTAGAGAGGTCTTTCTTGAGCTAATGAAATGCTAAAGTCAAGACATTCCTTCACAGATGAGCAAGCAAACAATGTCTGCAGCTTACGGGGTCCATTTTGGCCTCTCCCCCAACCCATTCACTATTTGCAGAATTTTACTACAGCCTCATTTCATGAAAAAAAATCAATTCCTAGTTAGCTACTACTAGAAACAGAATTAGGGAATGCAAGGAAGAATTCCTGATAGGAAACCTGTTCTCAAAAGAACTTTTCCTTACCTCATACACAGCACTCAAGTCCCTGAAGAAAGTTTTGGCTCCTTCGAGCAAGGCCTCATTTTCTGGACACACCACAATGTAAGCAACGTCCCGGTGGCCCCCATAGGGGTCTAACAATAGCCTCTCCCAGAATGGCAGCGAGAACGGTGAAATGGTGAGGAAGTCCTTGTCGTAGCCCACCAGCAGCGTGGGGATGGGCAAGGGCTCTGGGGACTCTTCTGAACCTGAGAAGGAAGAGGAGCAGGTCAGCGTGTCTTGGCACACCTACAGACCACCCTGGAAGAAAGGAATGTACTGCCCAGGCTGGCTTACAACAACGATATTGCATGTCATAGCCACAGCTCCATTTTAAATCTTTTAAAATGATTTAATTAAAACCTGTCCTTTGGGGACGTGGCTTGGAAGGAAGGTAGAAAGGAAATGAGCATCTATGATGTGCCCGCTACACGTCAGACACTTGGCTAAATGTCTGACAAACATCTTTTCTGATCTTCACCACATCCCTGGGAGCTGGAGGGGGGGGGGGGGGGCTATCATTATTACCTCCATTTTTCAGCTGAGAAAACTGAAACAGAGATCAAGTAACTTGCCCAGAGTTACACTGGTAGGAAGCGCCTGAGATGCATTAGAAATGCTCTACCCACAATGTCACTTAGCTGCCTAAGCTTGGTAGAGTGGGCAGAGGGCTGAATTTGGAACTTAGAGATCCAGGTTTGAATTTTACCTCTACTACATAGACTGTGTGACTTTGGGCAGACTAAATGTCTTCTGGGCCTCAGTTTCCTTCCCTGTAAGCAGTAAATTAAAAGATGGACTGATCAGTGGTCTCCAAATCCTCTATGCGCAATCTAGGAGGGCACAATGACATTAGAACTTCTCTTCCTATTTTTCTATATAAGGAGGAGAAATGTAACTATGTGTATACTTAACATAAAGATTAATCTGTTCCATTTGTCACATGGTCACGTGTCAAGTGTTCTGAGGAAGGAATAGGGGACAGCGGTCCTTCACTCACTTATTTGCCCTCAGGCCACTGGGACGCCCTGCACTTTGCCTGGGCTCCAGTAAGTGGATCCCTGAATTATCTTACTGAATTTTCCCTAAACTATACCATACCCCCAAAAAGGGGCGTAAGAGGCTTCCTGCAAAGAGACTGCCTGAAAGAAGATGAGATCACCAAGGGGTGCACAAGCAAAGCACCAGAGGACGGCGCAGCGGCACGGCCCCTCCTCCCCCAGTGGGAGTCTGCTGCACAAGCCACTTCAGGAGGCAAAGTCAAGAACAGCCTCGTCAGGAACAGCAAGAAGCCAGCCCGAAGCCTGCAGCATTATTAACGAGGCTCTCTGAAATATAAACCCACACCTATTACTATTGACATTGAACTATATCGAAATGGAAAAACTGAGCTTGTGCTGATGAAAATAATGCATATAACAACTATGAAAAATTTTATACCTGGACACTTTAAAAATAAATTTGGGAAATGGTTGGAAATGGAATCTTTTAACCTATTTAAAAATCTTCCATAGGAAGAATTCCAGGGAGTTTTGAAAACAGCAGAGTACACAGGAAGGAAACTGCAGTGGTGCATCCTGAGTGTGAATTCTGCCTCTGCCCCTTACTGACCATGTGACCCTGGGCTAGTCACTTCCCTCCCCTGATCCTCCATTTCTTCCTCTACAACATGAGGTGGGTGGGACGGGACAAGCGCTGAGGTCTCTTCTGCCTTCAGATCTGTAATTGTATTTGTCACAGCCCCTTCTGGTTAACTGGAAGAACAATTAGATAGTATCAGGGAAGATGGTGATGTACTACCATAATTTCAACAGAAACTTCTGTGTAGGTGGTGAAAGGGACTAAAAAATGGGCATCAGGACATACTCAGAACTGCCGACAGTACACCTCCTCCTCTGGGATGATATGTCCCTGTTGGGAGGCTTTTGCAGCTACTGAAACCAACCTTCCAATAAATGGAACCATACCCTGAAGGAGCTAGACCACAAAGATTTTTTAAAAATGAAGCCCACAGAATCATGTTGCTTTCACTATTTTTTGTATCATCAAGTAAAATATTTCACGTTTCACCCTGCATGTTGTTATGACCTACAAAACATGCCCAGAGGGAGGGTACCACCTGGCTCATAAAGACATCTCCCCAAACCCACACAAGCACATTATCTTGGTAGTTTGGGGGTCACCATGCTAGAGGAGCTCTTTCGGTGGCACCCCACAGGAGCCCCCCCACAGCTGATGGACCATAAATGAGGGTGTGGCTGGTTCCTACCAGCTCCAGGTGCCCTCTGAGCTCCATCACTGCCCTTTCCTCAGGCAAAGGGATCTCACCCTGACGCGAAGGCAGGAAGCCAACACAGTAAAAATGAGATGAGAGAGGGTGAGAGCTCTGTCCCACCCCCGCCCCACCGAGGCCCAAGCTCCTACATCTCCATTTTACAGAGAAGGAGCCTAAGTGATTGGTCCAGGGTCACACAGGTGGCAAGGGCGTGAAGCCTGACTTCCAGCTCCATCCCTACTGTCTGTCCTCAGCCAGAAGAACAAAAGAAGCCAGCAACATGTTCTTTGGACTATTTACCGAATAACCCAGTGCTAATGGGAAAACCTAAGCCCAAATGTGAGACTCTGATTTCAAAGGAAATCGTGGGTCTTTATCAACCTATTCAGAAAATGGGAAGAAGAGACTCCCACTGGCCCGAGAAGGAGGAGACCCAACAGCAGAGGCTGAAATGGCAGAAGGGAGCTCAAAGCAGCAAATAGCTGTACCGTAGGTGCCGCGTCCGGCCATCTTGTGGAACTGCTGCCAGGTCAGGGGCCCCTGCACGTGCTGGATGTTCTCCCAGGTCCTGCCTGTCCGCTTCTTCTGAATGGCATCCTGGAGAAAGGGCTGCAGGGAGAGCAGCATGCGCACCACATCCTGGGAGGACAGCATGCTGATGTCCAGCACTAGAGGTTGGGAGAAAAACGGAAGAAACGTCAGCCAGCAGCGTTTGGGGTGGACGGCTGCTCCCTGCCTCTGCTCGTCACTGCCAGGGACAAAACACATCCTGCTTAGAATAGCTGTGGAGCAGCCAAGTCCACCTTCCTGAGCATTTCCCTTCTGAGGTACATTTAGAACATTTGGAGGCCCATGTGTGGTCCACTGAGGACACAGCCATCAATCGGGAAAGGTCCAGGTGCAAGACAGCTAGCTCATGGGGAGGTGGGCAGCACTGGCCCCAGGAGGACCTAGGGAGGCACATCATCTCAGTTCTCTGCTGCTTCTGGCTGCTACTATCACTTTTAAATGAGTACACAGTATGTAAAAACACTATTGCCGTGCATTCATACACTGTCATGAAAATACACAAATAACTCCCTGCTCTACCAGAAAATTGGGGATTCCTATCCCTGCCCCAATTATTGAAAAGCATGGTTTGGGGCCACAAGGGAAACATTTCTTTCTTTCTTTTTTTTTGGGGGGGGGAGGGGGAAAGGCGAGGCAATTGGGATTAAGTGACTTGCCCAAGGTCACACAGGTAGTGTCAAGTGTCTGAGGCCACATCTGAACTCGGGTCCTCCTGACTCCAGGGCTCTATTCACTGTGACACCCAGCCGCTCGCTCCAACAGAAGAAATATGTCAAAAGCCACTCTTAGCAGGGACCCAAGTTCCACACAAATTTCAGAACTGGCCATTTAGACATTCTTCTATTAATAATCAGACTTGATCACTTCGGCAGGTTCTAAAGATTTCCCAGTTTTCACATCAGAGTCACAGACTCGGTACCCAGAAGGTGCCATCTCTGGAAGGCGGGTGAAGAAGATGCTGCATTTCTAGGACATTTTTTGTTGGTGAAAATGCAAGGCAGCAGCCTCAGGAGGAAGGAAGGAGTGTGGTAAGCCACGGTCAGCTACTTTAAAGGGATCTACTTTTTCTCCTTTACATCAGCCAAACAGCTTCCACTCTCACTCAAAGTATTTTCTGTAAAGTTTGATTACATATTCACAGTGTAGGGCACTTCGGAACCTTGGACAAAAGCTGTGAGGTGCAGGGTACCAGCTTGTTTCAGAAAATCACAAAGTTTTTTGTCAAGCCTTGACGGACAGCTGGGCCACTCCCAACAGCTGGCCACAGGTCAGGGAGAAGGGTACAAGAGCCCCTGGTTCAGAAAAGGATGAGCACAGGCCCAACCAGGATGGGCAGATTTTTAAGAAGTATGTCAGTCTGCTTAACTTTGAGCCTTCTCCTCACAAAACTTTATAATGTATTATTAAAGGGTAGACAAGAGAACACCAAGAAAAGGAAGCTCTGACCATGAAGGGCCAGCCTGGCTTCATCCAGAACATCCTTTTATGACATTACAGTGGCAGATACTATGTGGAAAAAGGGCCAGTGATGATGTTATGAAGACATGGGCTCAAGCCTTGACGGCTACAAATAATCTGGGTGACTATAGGCAAAACATCCAACCTCTTGTACCCAAGCAACTCTCCAAGACTGTAAGTGCCAGATGAGCTCACTATCTGCACCAAGGGAGGGAGCACTTACACCAAAAGTTCCCTCCTCCAACAAATCATAGGCCTGGAACAACCTCTTCCCTTGATAGGCCCACAGACCACCAGAATGATGTAGAGTGAGTCAAGCAGAAGTGATTAATGAGCCAACGTCTAGTTCGGGGAGCATCCCAGGGATCTGCTGGGCCCTGTACTATTTAACATTTCAATAAAAAATTTGAATAAAGGCATAGATAGTGTGCCCACCAAACTGAGATGACACAAAGCTAGGAGGAATAATGACTTAATCAATCTATCAAGACTCATTGTATTATAATACTGTAATACTGTGTGCCAGGCACTGGGATATAGATCAGGAAGTGAGACAGTTCTTGCCTTGAAAGAGCTTATGCTGGCCTGGGAGGATGTAGGGCATCAACAGAGAGACATAGGATGGGTGTAAAATAAATGTGAAATGATCTGGAGGGAGGGCTAAGGACTGACCGAATCAACAAAGGTCTTTTGAAGGTGCCACTCCTGGCACAGGGAGCAGCATGCCCCAGGGCAGAGGGCAAGGAGATGGAGGTGGGGCACAGGTAACTGCAGAGGGCCGGCTCAGCTGGACGCAGACTGGATGAGTGGGAAGGACGCTTCTCATCCCAGAAAGGCCAACTAAAGCCAAACTGTGAAGGGTGTTGCATGTGAAACTTAAAGAGTCTGATTGTTGTTCTAGACACAAGAGAGAGTTGCAATTTGGGCAAAGAAGTGACGTCATCAGGCTTGTGCTTCAGGTAGATCATTAGGGTGGGGATAGAAGATGGTGGATGTCCTCTTCTTGATGTTGGTTGGGATTTTAAAAGACTTCAAAAGGCAAGACTGTTGGATCAAATAGATCCATGTAAAGACTTCTAAATACAAGAGTTAGGGCTAGAAGGCAGTGTGTCTGAAAAGGGCCGGTGTCTGGATGCGCAGCTCAGGTGGGAGAAATTGGCTAGAGGCCAATGGGCCAGGGAAGGGCCTCCAAGTGCGGGCTGGTGCGAGGAAGGAAGCAGAAGATGACAGTCCCAAACAAGTATCACACAAGAGGCAGCCAATGTATTCCAATATGTCCCTGAGGACAAATGGGTGGGAGCTACAAGGAGGCAGATTCTGGCCTGATGTGAGGTAGAACTTCCTTAGGATCTTAGCTACCAAAAAGGTGGGATGGGCTGCCCCAGAAAGTAGCAAGTTCCCTCCCACCTTTAACTAAAAGTCTTCAAGAAAAGGCCAGATGCCTCCTCTGAGCAATGCTGGAGAGCAGACTGCAGGTGGCCCAGGGCTGCAGAATCAGAGACACACAGCAGAAGGGGACTCAGAGGCCAGCCACTCCAACCTCCTCACTCTCCAAGTTTAAGTGACTCACCCTGGGTCTCGCAGCTTGTAAGTGTCTGAGACAGGACTGGACCTTAGCCTCCCTGGCTCCTCTTTTCTAATCCAGACTGCTGCTGCTTTGCATTTCTCATTGATTTGCTTATTAAAATGGTGACAGCTTGGGCTGAGCCATTCTCAAGCACTCATGTGATCTTTGCTTATGGTCTACAATAGATATCTGCCAGTAAAACTCAGTGTGAAGGTCGGGGGCCCCCCGAGAGGACTAACCTCATTATTTTGGCCTCTTCAGTACTAAGATGGAACCAAGAGAACTCATTACCAAAAGCTCTATGAGGCCAGGTAATTTACCCTGGGAATATCCCTCTATATTATCCCCACATCTCCGCACTTATGGGTGCGCGATAAATACTGACTATGTAGGAAGGGACAAGAGGAATTTGGATAAACAAGTAAATTCCTGTATGAAGAGATCACAATAAGGAAATTTTCCTATTCAACAACAACAAATTTAGCAATATTTCTCAACCATTAACTCTGTAAATAACTGGGAACTGATAGATGAAAAATGACAGACAGTCCCTCAAGGAGCAACTTACAGACCACACAGGTTTCTGGATGGGTGTGAGGAACATACAAGTAAGTATAAGATCAAATAAAGTGGGATGGGGTAGAAGGAAGAGATCCAGATAAAGTACTCAAGGGAAATCTGAAGGCTAGAGCGCTGCACAGCAGGGAGAGATGAGTTAGGGCCCCCAAAGCAGAAGGTGCCTGGACTGAGCCCAGAAGGAATTTATAGGCAGTAATGAGGAGAGAAAGGCTCCAAGTATGAGGGACAGCTTTTTTTTTTTTTTTTTGAGGGGGGAAGGCAGGGCAATTGGGGTTAAGTGACTTGCCCAAGGTCACACTGGCTAGTAAGTGTTAAGTGTCTGAGAGCGGATTTGAACTCAGGTCCTCCTAACTACAGGGCCAAGGCTCTATTCACTGAGCCACCTAGCAGCCCCTATGAGGGACATCTTAGAGAAGGGAATGTACATAGGAGACGGCCAGGGGGATGAGAGAGAGAGAGAGAGAGAGAGAGAGAGAGAGAGAGAGAGAGAGAGAGAGAGAGAGGGAGAGGGAGAGGGAGAGAGAGAGAGAGAGAGTGTGTGTGTGTGTGTGTGTGTGTGTCTTTCTGTCTGTCTGTCTGTAGTGGGGGAGTCAGGCTGCAGAATATCTTGAGGGTCTGTACTTTAGAAATTTAGGACAAAGGGAGCCAGTACAGTTTTCTGAGTAGAAGAATAAACAGGCCCATCTGTATATTAAGATTCTTCCAAGTTGCTGTATGATGGACCCAAAGAGGCTGCATGGCCTAGTAGATGCAGAGTTGGCTTTGGAGCCAGGAAAACCTAGGTTCAAATCCCATCTCTGGCACCCACATCCTATCATGTGACCCAATGCTCTGGGCAGCAAACACCTGCCCTGGCAGTGGGAGCTTTCTCACCTGGGAATTGTCTTGATCAATGAAATCCCCAGCCTGCCCTCTATCCCTTAATCAATACAAAGGGTAGATTAATGAAGAAGCAAGAGACAAGGAGGCCTGTCAGGAGACCCTCCAGAGTGGAATAATTTCAATTTGCATTCAAAATTCAGGCTCGATTTCCTTCTCTTTCAAAAAGGGTCCGGGCTGAATTCTGGTTTCTGTAGCTTTTTTGGCCCCAGTGACAAGGAAAGCTGACACCACGTACCAAATAAGAAGTCACTGAACATCCCCCATGCCTAAGATGGCTCTAAGCAGAAGCATCAGGGCTTCCGACCCCAAGACCTACCATTGCTGTGTGGCCAAGAGTGGACAGTGGCACTTCGGACAAGGGCTTCATCCACTCTCCCGCCAGTAGGGTTGTCGACGTACTGCTGCCCCTGCTCCAGCGCATTGACACACTCTGTCCAAGAGTCATTGTGATCTGCCTGGACCCTGTCGTAACTCCAGTGTGTCCCGGGGAGAGGGTGGCGGTGACTGGGGGAGACACAGCCCAAGCAGCTCAGGGCTGCAAATGGCTGCATGTGTTGGTTCTGGAGGAGGAGGAGGAGGCTGATGGGGGGCTCCTGGGCCTTCCGGACCCCCTCCATCTGAGGCAAGAAGGCAGTCTGACACATCATTAACCGCCGCTCGGCTGCCTGGCCAAGATCTGAGTTCTTCCCAAAAATATCTACTTCATCCTCAATAAAAAGCCCAGAATTATATCCCAGCTTGCGATTCATGATAGCGCTGAAGCCGCAGGTACAGCGGTACTGGTCCTCGTTGGAAGAGTCGGGGATGTAGAGCCCAACATCTGCCCCTTTAATATTCATGTTGCAGGCACATATACAGCAGCTGTCAAAGTTCCGGTCTTTGAAGACGTTCAGCACTGAGTCGGAGAGAATCAGGGTGACGTAGAGACTGTGGGCCTCAGGCACAGGCTGGGCAGTGGCAGGCTCCACGGAGCTGAGCGGCCTCGTGGTGGATGGTGTAGAGGCCGGTGATCCCTGCTCGGTGCCATCATACTTCACGGACCCCTGGCCGCTGGCGGTGCCGCCACCTCTAGGGGTACGTGGGGTCCGAGGCGTCCGAGGCGTCGGCACTGAGAAGCGAGGTGTAGCTGGGGAGGGCAGCACGCCCGCCCCACTGTTGCTGGCTGGTGCTGCACTGTTCAGTGTCACTGGCGTATTCAGGTAATCCTGGTCTGCAAGGCTGCCAACACTAGGCACATTACTGCAGCAGAAAGAAGACAGGCATGTTAGAAGCTTATTCCATAAAAGGCTGTCTCCACCCAGTCACCCTCACCTGCATTTTCTCTATCACTTCTCATTAAGGTACACACTGACTCATTATTTCCATTTGTAAAAATTCAACTAGGGTGGGGCTGACTTAATTACTAGCAGACTTGTGTAGGATTTTGCTTCTAACAGTAATCACAACTGATACCTGCTGATCAGACTGAATTAAACATTTATAATACGCATCAAAGACCTAGATAGGTGGCTGACAGTATTACAAGGGCCACCTCAGTGTGAGAGCTGCTCAGGTGCAAACAGATTGAGCTCAGGAGACAGGAGGCGGCAGGGGCAGCACAGCACAGCACTGCCAGGCTTTGACTTGGAAAGACCCCAGTTCAAATGGCGCCTCAGACATTCACTGGCTGTTTGACCCTGGGAAGTCAGTTAACCTCAGCCTCCTCATTAAAAAAATGAGGTTGTTGTGAGGACTGAATGAGATAATATTTGTAAAGCCCTTTGCAAACTTCAGAGTGCTCCATGAATGCTCATCATCACCATCAGCATTACTGCTATCACTAACCTGGCCACCAGTTTCTAACTAGGGAGACTACGTTTTCTCTGAACTCCCTGCACGATAGAATAGAAAAAGTCCTGGGTGTGGAATCAAAAGACCTTGAGCCCTGGTCACTGCCACGGATAATTTCTGCGACTGTGGCTGAACCCCTTCACTTTCCTCACCTGTCTAATGATGGGGCTCGGCTAGCAGGCCCTTCTGGCCCCAGATCTATGATCCTATGATCCTGATCTCCTAACCTCCCTGGGCCTGTAAAATGGGGGCACTGGACTGGATGGCTTCTGAGGTCCCCTGCAGCTCCAGGGCTGTGACGCTGATAAGCTGGAGACCTTCCTTCTACCTATACTCTTTCACAGGGTCACTGCAAGGACAAACCTTAGACCCTCAGAGCACATAGAATTTAGAGTTGTCAAAGAATGGCCTGGAAGAGCTAAGTGGCTGACCTAAGGGTCACTCAGGTACTAGGCAGAGAAGGCAGGATTTGAACTAGTCTTCTGATTCTAAATTCAATGCTTTTTTCCATAGGACATCATATTGTCCACCCTAAACATAACCTATGGGGATGGACAGACAGAAGGACGGACAGATGGATACACACACATATAGATTAATTATACACATTTTCCTGTATGAACAGCTCTTTTTAATATTAGTTAATTAAGGGAAAACAAAGGCTAATGTCAAAATGCCAGTGTATGATAGCCCCTGGAAAGTTCTCTTGACAAATTTTATTGAAACAGCTTGTCTCTGAGAACAGAGAGCTCATTATTTGCTTCTGAGAAGAAAGCACTCCAATTCTCAAGCTGTCTTTTTGTGCGCTCTAATATTGGACTCAAATGAATACCCCTAGAAAGGCTTCCCATTCACTCAACCCTCCTCAAGAAGTGGTTCTTTAGAATAACTTTCTTGAGTCTGGGCGAGCTCTGCTTGAATCTCCGGGATGAGTGACATAGATGTGGGTGTAGGGAAGCTGAGTCACAGAGACCACCCTGGGACCCCCTCTGACCAGGGAGAAAAGGTGACCTGGAAATCATTATTAGTAATCATTACTTATTTAGGGCCCACAAATAATAATCATTACTTTGGTAAGATTAATTTCAAACTCAAAAGTTCCTTTTTCAATGAAAACAGCAAGCTAATAAGCAGTTTAGACAAGGGAAAAAAATTATTTCCTCAGTAGTGCTTATGGTTTCTATGGTTTATCTTCCACCACTCCCATCCTTTGAAGGGACAGGAGGAAATCTTAAAAGCTGTAAGCAAAGATTTAAAGATGTGAATGATTTCCCTATAAAAATTATTCCCAAATAGCAAACAACCAAGTATTGGTTTCAATAGGTTGTATCTGTCAAAAAGAGAAAACGTGAGAAGTGGGTTCTGGGAGTCCTTGTACCTATGATCTCAAGGTGATGTCCAATCCTCACAGCTAACCTCTCACAAGGAAGGGATTCCATGATTAGGGTTATTTCTACATTAAACAGGATAGGGGCGGCTAGGTGGCACAGTGAATAGAGCATCAGTCCTGGAGTCAGGAGGACCTGAGTTAAAATCTGGCCTCAAATATTTAACACTTAGTAGCCGTGTCACCTTGGGCAAGTCACTTAAACCCCACCTGCCCTGCCTTCCCCCCTCCAAAAAAAAAACAAAACAGGATGCTTTTCCAGTAGGAGAACAAGAAGATGCAAGTAGTCACATATGACCTGATTTTATAAGTCAAGGCACAAGAAAACAAAGACTGAAAGCCACTTTAATTTTGATTGGAATCACAAATGACATGTCTCTAATCTGACTAGAAACACATGTACAAAACAGCAATCTTTTTGGTCATTTCAATGATCATCCTGATAAGATGATCTGATGATGGGAAAATTAGGCAGACAGTAAGACAACAATATGATGTTTATAGCCCTGCAAAGTAGCCAGTGGAGATATCATTATGGCCATTTTACAGACGAGAAAACTGAGTGGCTGAGAGACGAAGTGATGTGTCCTTGGTCTGAGAAGCAGGATTTTAATTCAAATATTTCTCCCTCTAAGTCTAGAGCTCTATCCAATTACACCATTCAATTATCAAATGTCAGTAACAGTTTTCTTTGGCTGCATAAATCGCATCCCAAGTATTCTAAGAACCCACCTTCCTTCCTCCCCACAAACACTCAACCGCCTACATCTTAGGCCCTTAGGACTAATTTGTGACTTGATGGTATGGGGTTAGAAAACATCAAGGTTTCATTGCAAAGTTCCTTCAAGAAAATGTTTCTGAATTCATCTCTGAAAATAAAATGAAGTGCTTAATGTAGCATCTCTTTTGCCCACTGTAATCAAGGGCTTTGTTTAGAAGTAGATGCTGTGGATTTATCACGTGAGCTCCAACAGACAGTTCTGTGTACAAATGGCCTGTGGTTTTCTCCAAAACACACATGAAACTCAGTTTGAAAAGATATAATGTAATTTCCAACAGGTAATGATGCACAGAAAAACAAGGTGAGCTATTATTATGGGGGTTTCAAAAATGTGGCTGTTGTTGCCACAAACATATATTTTCTAAAGAAAAGTCTACTTAAGGTGGTAAAGTCAAAGGTGAGATTTCGCATCCACCAGCACATACTTGTAGCCATCCCGGACAAAGGCAGCTGCAGGCGGCAGAGGCAACTGCTCGATTTTGGGAGGAGCTGCCCAGGAGGGCCTGAAGAGGCAGGCATCTGGCACCTTCAGAGGCAGCAGGCACTGGCTGGGCAGCATCTTCAGTGGAGCAAACAGGGAGGAACCCACAAAAGGCTGCAAGGTGGGAACTTGGTGCACATATGAAAAGTCCTGTGAAACCAAGGCGGAAAGGTAATGTTAGAGTGACTCAAAAAACCAACGTTTTGTGAGGAGCTATCAGGAAGAACAAGAGAACAGCTCGAATTCAACATTTCTCTTAAAATAAATTACCTGAAGCAATTAATTACTACAAACACAGACTAAGATTTGTATTTATACCAAGTTATTTTAAATAACACGTTGTAATAGTAATTGGTTTAGCAGGATACTTAGCACTTGGTACTAAGTGGATAGACAGTACTAAGTGCTAAGTGTGGAAGGTGCAAACTCTGTCCCATTGTTGAGAAGGCATGAACTCCCCTGTTGATGTAGAAGAAGGGGATTGG
>CM053587.1:333997371-334095042 GCA_028646515.1 Pseudochirops corinnae
GTAATGTTGTGAATATTATAATGTTTTGAATGTTTGTCTTGATTTGTAATGGAATAAACAGAGTGTTCACTATATTTTGTAATCTGAACTCTAAAGGCCGTTCACAGTAGCATTCCTTTGGGAATCTGCTGGTGCATGGCATTACACACGTCAATGTCTAAAACACACCAATTCAAAGAGATTTTTAGTGAATTCTAGATAACAATTTATTTTACCCTATCACAGCAACATCTGCTTATAAAATAATACAAACATTTCCCATTTTAAAATAGTTCTTCCGGAGCCTCCTTGAAGTCTGTCCTGCCTCAGCGGCCTTACCTTAATCTCCTCCGGTTTAGGACTTCCTAACCCCTCTTCCACTTCCATTTTGAACTCCGTGATTTGGGTGGAGACCATGCTGACCATGGGGCTCTCCATCATGCCCAATGCCGTCACGGTCTCAGAGCTGATGCCATCTTTATAATTCATCACAGGAGAGAAAGCAGGATGTTGTTCCAAAGATGGAGGAGTAGGAAACATCCTTTGTAGATCTGCCACTGCTAAAGAGAAAGGACAGACAGACATTCAAAAATCACCTTTTTTAAGAGCATTTTCATCATGGCTAATTACTAACTGCTCTCTTTGGCACAGAACATTATGCTGCTAATTAAATGGTGACATTACATAGAACAAATATACATGTAACTGGTGAGAGTAACAATTCAAGCTATTAGGACGACTATTAACAAGAATTAATTTTGTTCTGGAACTGTATAGCTATTTGTACCTTATTATTAGCGTTGACAGTAATTAAACAATCAAAAACCTCCTTGCCTTCAGATCTTATTCCCCCTCAATCAACTGCAATACTACAAAGTCTAAGGGGAAAAGTTAAAAGCTTGGATAACTACACAGAAACAGGAAGTTATAGAATAGGATGACTAAAGTAACTATTTCTATTTACAAGGATGCATGAGGCATTTTTACCTTGGTTAGTGAAAAGCTAAGTGACTGATCTTATTAAGGCTTCATATTTGGGAGATAAAAACTGGAGAAACCTTGATGCCAAATCTTAACACTACTTGGACCTGTGCTACCATGTCTGAATATAAGTCTCAAAACACTCCATGCCATCATTCAAGGCT
Organism: Pseudochirops corinnae; assembly: GCA_028646515.1. Classification (NCBI taxonomy): domain Eukaryota; kingdom Metazoa; phylum Chordata; class Mammalia; order Diprotodontia; family Pseudocheiridae; genus Pseudochirops; species Pseudochirops corinnae. The sequence goes on from CM053587.1 coordinate 333,998,496, forward strand.
AACTTCCTTTGATGGTTATTTTTCAGGTTTGACATTACAGTAAAACTGTATGTTTCAGAGTTGAGACAATTAGATAGCAATGTGTCATTAATTTATAGCAAAGATATCCTTGGTAATGAATAGAAGTCTGATTTTGTAGGATTCAGTGAGGGAAATGGCACTTAGCTAAGTGGACTGAGAAGCAGAAGGGCACAGTGATCTAACCATGGAGTCAAGAAGACCTCAGTCCAATGAGTATCTCTTCCATGCCTCTGCTGTGTGACCCTGGCAACTTCTCAATGTCCCTGGCACCTTTCTAAGCCCCTAACTTGTAGAGTGAGGGACAATCTACACTGGTAAAATTTCCTGAACAATGAAACTCACTTGAAACATTTTAAAAATGTGGTGTTTCTGAGAACAGTCTTGCAGAAGTAGCTCAGTTACTGAATTCAGAAAATGTGTGCCTGTGCACAGGCACATTTAGAAAAAGGAATCGGCCTCTGAAACCGGCTTTGTAAAGTATATATATACAATGACATTTGGTATTAAAATAGAAAGCCCCACAGCCCTATCTAGAGTCAGGCTTGAAGAGAGCTCCCTACAAACCCTGGCCAGGCTTTTCTCGATCCTCACAAATCTGCCACTCAGCGATTCTACCTCCCAATCTATGAAAATGGGGGTTTGGCTGCTGGAGGACAGAACTAGGACTTAGCACCTGTCATCTGGCCCATTCATTAAGCCTTTCCTCTAACTTCCCAAGATACTACAATCATAGTTGAACAGGTCCTGGTGCGGAGGATCCTGGGGCACATTAAACCCCTCTACAAATTGCAGACTGAGGCACGGTCTTGATCATTCTTCACCCAGGTCACCTAGTGTGCATCAAGTGCAGTGACAGAGGCTGGCCACTAGGTGGTGCCTGCGCAGCAGGCTGCTCCTGCTCGGAGCACATGCTCAGGATCCCAGACAGGACGGTTCCGAAGCACCATCTGCCACTCTCCTTTCCCTTTTCTCTGGATTGAAGCACTAGGCTGAAGCAGCCTGCTAGTCACCTCTGCCATACACACGCGCCCCCTGGAACCCTGGGGGGTCCAGCCCCTAGACCCTCGGCTGCCCTGATCCCTCGTGTGCCCGCATGGCCGCGTCAGGGCCCTGCCGATGCTCCCCTGCCAGAGCGGGCCGGGAGGCTCGGCCTCCCTTCCCTCCCTCTCTGGCGCTCAACATCTGGAGGCTGTTTTGCAAACTTCCACGCTCCACGTGGCCATGAGAGCACCCACGCCACTGCCTGGCCCCGTCCCGGCCCACCTTCTCTGCCCCTGGACCAGCACCCTCGGGAGCTGCCTTTGGGGTGAGTGAGGCTGTGGGGTGACCAGCCCCTGGGGGACCCTGCCTGCCCCGCGGCTAGGACGGGTTTGCACTCAGGCCGTCCTGATTCCCCGTTGGCATTCTAGTCACTGCACCACACACAGGGCCTAAAAGCTAAGGATGCTGTAGACTGGATTCTGTGATCCGCAGGACTGGAGTTTTGGAGAGGAAAAAAACCAGTTTGTTTTAAATTTTAAAAACTTGCTTTTCTGATTTGGGTTTAGACATTTTCTTCTGTATTATGAATAGAATAGAACAGAACAGAACAGAATAGAATGGTCTGATAAGATTTAAGGTCACAGTTCAACCTCTATAGTAGCTAAAACTAAAAAAAGAAAGGGGGTTATATTTAAACAATGCATTAAACATCAATTTTAATAAAAGGGGGAAAAGCCAACGCCATTATGAATCAAATAACGAAAATGTGAATTCTTTTCCTCTGAGATGCCTAATTGTCTGTGTTGGTGATCACAGCATATTTACACACATACAGAGCGATCTGGTACTTAGGACAACTGAAGTGACAATGGAACAAAAAACATTTCTTCCTCCTACTTAGGTCTGAAATTCGAAATGTGTTAAGAGTGACAAAAGAGTCTTAATGGTAAGCTGGTAAAGCTAGACATTCAAGAAACTGGGTGCCGGAAATTTGTTCTAAAATCAGCTAGTGCTTATCAATAATAATCAGGACTAATATTTCTATATTCCTTGAAGGTTCACAAAACACTTTGCATCTCTCATCTCAGTTGATAACGAGCTGACCATCATAACAGAAGGTAAACACAGTTTAGAAAATGTAAAAAATAAACAGGCTCCCATGGTCTCAGATGTCCTGAGCCACAGGCCCATCCTCATCCTACATGCTCAGTCCCAGCCCCACTGTTAGTATGCAGGTTTCTGGACCCCCCACAGAGCAGGGATGAAATCTCCTTGAAGAATCATTTATCCTCTGAATATTCAAGTAACCAAAGGAAAACCCAAGTAAGTAGGTCAGTCCAAAAGCATCAACAGCCTCCCATTCTTCACTTTCAATCAAATGCAATGGTTATGCTTAATCATTATTTAAAAGGAAAAAGCCACAGCCTGAATGTAGAAACTCCCTACTTAATTGGTTCAATGCTTAAGGCAAACAATGAGTATTTATTTGCTCTGCACCACGTTCTGTGAAGAGAAAGGGCATCCTCAGAAGCCACAGAGGCCCCTCTATCCCCCCCACCCCACCCCAGCAAAGGGCCATGCAATCTCAGATCCTCAGCAGTTCCCTTTGGCAGCCCCCTCCTTGGCACAGTTGTCATGCAGAGGAATGTTCCCGTCTCCTCCCTGTCAATAAAGTCTCCTGTACTTCTGCCCAGGAGAATGAGCCCAAACCCTCCTTCACATGAAGCTCTCCTGCCAACCCTCATCATCAAGACCTCTTCTCCAGGCTAAAGGCCTCTAAGTTGGCCTTGAGGCATACCCTCCCTACAACTAAAGGCAGTGTTTTGAGTGGGCTCACAAGTCAGAAGATACAGTGCTAAATCCTGCTCCTGACATGGATCTCTGGGACTCAGCAAGTCACTGGACATGTCCCTCTCCACACCCTCTGCCCCCTAGACCCTAGCTTCCTCACCTGTACAATGATATGGAGGGCCTCTGAGGTCCTTTTCAGCTCCACATCAATGATTCCATGAGACTTAAATGCAGTCAAAGACTGGGTGAGATGTTTTTTGGCTGCCATATTGCATTACTGATCTCATAATGAGTTTTCAGTCAATGAAACCCCTCAGGTCTTGTTCAGATGGCCACTGGCTAGCTGCATTTTTTCCATTTTATAAATCTATAGTGCAGATTTTTTGAACCCAAGTGCAAGACTTTTTGCGTTTATCTGTACTAAATTTAATGTTAATTGAATCATACGTGTAAGAGAAAAATCACAGAACTATACGTTTAAAACTGAAAGTACCCTTAGAGGTTATTTTATAGATGGAGAAACTGAATCTCAAAGAGGCTGATAAACTTGCTCCAGGTGCACAGGTTGTGGGAGAACTAGAATGAGTTAGGTTTCTGTCCTGTCTTTAGTAGTCTCACCACCATGCCATCCCTTCTACCAACCCTCCCAACTTGGTGCTTTCTGCCAGTTTGAGAAGCCCATGGCTTCATCCAAGTCACAGACAAAAAGGGAAGCAGCACACAACCCCTTGGAGACTTCCTTCCAAACTGACATTAAGCCATTAATGACTACTCCTGACTACTCAGGCGGTCTGACTTGTCAAGTCATTCCAGATTCACCAACCTGTCCTCCATCCAGCCCACACCCCTCCATCCTGCCCATAAGAATCTCACGAGAGCACTGGAGCATTCCCCAACTCCAGGACTATCCACTGTATCACAGCAGCTCAGCTTTGAGATTTTGCGTGTTTGCGTGTGTGTGTGATACAATATATAGTTGTTTTTTTTTAAGTCAATACAAAGTAAATTACAAGAGGGCAGGGCACGGTTCAGAACACTAACAGGAATAAGGACCTGGAATGAGCTTGTCTGAGAGTTGGCACTGAAAGTGAACCGTGAAGAGAAGAGGGTGAGCACTGAACACATGTGTGTACCAGGGGCCTTATGCAAAGGTTGGGGAGGGCAAACGGACCAGCCTGCTGGCCCAAGGAGTCAAGGGGAGCCACTTCTCTGAAAAACATCATATGATCCCTTCTCTCATTCTAGTCCTTCTTGGGTCTGGGTCTCTTACTGATTTCTGGGCATGTGGTTTTTCTTCATACTTTGTAGCTACTCTCTATAATATCTGGCTGAATACTCATACACACACGTGCATACATATATACATGTGCACACATGTGCGCACACATGCACACACACGCACACATGCGCACACACACACAGATTTCTCCTTCCTTTTCAGGTTAAAGGCCTCTTGATCTTTTTAAGCCTCCAGGCAGTTCTGAGCAGCCTGTGATGGGTGGGAGGCAGGGCTGTCCTTCCACTGAGGAAGGTCACAATCCTTCCTCTGACACATGTCACACACAGAGTTCGCATAAGCCTTAGCTTCTTGTATGGGGAAGCTCAGAGTAGGTATTAGATATACAGCATTTAGTCAATATTCAAGTGCTATGTAAATCTACATGAACAATACTGTTATTATTAGGTTTTCTCTGTCCCTAGCCAGGAGTCTGTTATTCCTCTATTTAAGTCAAGCCCCTAATAGTAGGAATTAGACTGTTTTGCTGTTTATTTGAAGATTTGAGGGGTTGGGCAGACTATAGGATGGTCACTATCGCCATGTGTCCTGGCTTCTGAGAAAGCTGCTATGACTTTAGGAGGCCTGAGTGAGCAATCAGTGATCTGGCCACTCCCCATCCTGGTCCTAGCATCCTTCAAGTGCTACACCACAGAAGTCCAGTGGCGAATACCTACGGAATGTGCAGAGGGAAGTGAGGCTGTGGAAGACCCTTTGAAGGGCCTGGGGATAGTGAACCTGGAGAAGACCTTGGGAAGACAGGAGACCAGGCCCCTGTGTCTTTTTTTTTTTTTTTTGAGCAGCTCACCTTTTCTTTATTTGTCTTTTAAATGGAACTTTCCTTTTACTGGCCACATGAGTAACTGGGAAAGGGGGAAGGGGAGCCGGCTCTTTGGGGGAGGGGGTCTCCACAACATTCCATTTATACACAAAACTAAACAATGAGCACAAAGCCACTATTGCAGTTAGAAGTTGGCAGCACCGGGGAAGGGGGAAAACTGGGGGTGTCAGTTAAAAAAAAATACTGGCCTCCCCCCCTTGTGGGCATCCAGGGGGGACCTTGGTCTGCTACAACTCAAGAAGAATGAGAATATCAAAGGCGGTTTGGGAAGGCCAGAGCCACGGGGTGACTTGGGGGAGGTCAGGGGGTGGGGGTGGTTTGGCAAATGGGTGAAGGGATTGCCCTGCCCCTGCTAGGATCCCCCCAGGCCCTCGGGTCTGGCAGGAAGGGCAGGCCCCTGTGTCTTAAGGGCTCTCACGTGGCAGGGATCAGATTTGTTTCCTGGTTCCCAAAGGGCAGAGCTCTGAACATGGCTGCCAGGAGAATGAGGTTGGATTTTGGGCAAACACTTATTTCCAACTCTGGTTCTCCACAAAGGCGTTAGTGGGGTCCCTTTCGTTGTATCCCTGTAAGCCCCTTATAGGGGACATTGGAAGACAGACCCCTGGCTAGGGATAGGCACAACTCCCATCTGTAAGGGGCTGCACCTGAGCTGCGGCCTCCATCATATTTAAAACACTTGTCAGGTATTTCCAAAGCCACGCCCAGAGATGATGGTTTCCATGGAGCTTACACAAATACAAATGATGGACCCCAGAATATACAAGCAGATGTCTGTGGGATTAGCAATCATCCTGGAGGGTGAGGCATGGGCATTCCAGGGATAGAGTACATAGTGGACAAAGGTATGGAGGCAGGAAAGCATGGCTGAACAGACTGCACGTGGGAGAGGGCAATCATGAGGCAGGGCTGGAAAGGTGAGCACGATGTCCATGTAGGGCTGGAAAGGTGGGCACGGTGTCCATGTGTGATGCCTTCCATGCCAGAATGACCATCTGACATTTGAGAGGAAATGAGGAGTCTCACTTGGGCATTAGGAAGAAGAAAGGATGGATGGATGGAGGGAGGGAGGGAGGGAAGCCTGGAAGCAGGGAAAATGATTGACTAATTGTAATAGTGCAGGTGGTTGGTAAAGAGACTGCATGTGGTGGCAGTGGCAGGAGAGACGCCATGCAGGAAGAATGGGCAGGCATGGCTCTGCGGGGGAGGGTATGGGGAGAGAAGAGCCCAAGAGAATGCAGGCAGGGGTTCAAATATGGGAGAAAGGTGAAGGATGGGGCCACAGACAGAAATAGGGAGGTCAGAAGGAGGCGGGAAAGCACGAAGGTCCTTCCAGAGAGACTGGGTTTAAGGGGTTAGCAAGAGGTAGAGGAACATCTGTCCCCTAATACAACCCACAGGTCAAGGTGAATAATGAGTGCCTAATAAATACTGAGACTGACTCTCCTGTTTCATCAGTGCCAATCGCCTGACCCGGACACCTGGACACCTGGACACCTGGCAGGCAATGTACATTCATTTGCTTATTTGGTCCCAGTGATGGATTTGTTCTGATCCATGCATACGTTCTCACGTGGTTCCCCTCGAAAGCAATAACACTTACACTGAGGTCAAGCAGCTAAAGGTACAGATGGGGCAAAGCTTTGAAAATCCACTCAAAACTGACAATAACTGGTCTACCTTGAGGCCTAGGAAAGGTATGACGGGTAACTGCACTAAGGGCCTGGTCACTTCTCACACAGAAGTGGAGAGAGTCTTCCTTGTGCATTGGCCTTTGGCTCCCAAAAGTTTCAGATCCCCACCTGCCCAGGGCTAGAATTCCACATCCAAGGATGAGAGGAGAGGAAACAAGGGAAACCTGACAGGCAGGGGCATGGCTTCCTGAAGTGCGTGCCATCCCTGGCAGGTGAAGGTATGCTCAGCTCCATCATAAGCCTGAGACATAGAAATGAAGGACAGGTTTGTTGAGGATACTTACAGCATACTTTCTCTGCACCCCACTTTTCAGGACTGCAGGTTTTAAATGAAACAGGGCACACCTGTCATTTGAAGGCCAAACCTGAACTGCAGCTGATGAAAATAAATGGGCACCTGTGGGTCCTCAAGGCAAATGTGGCCTACCTGAAAGTCAGAGGCTATTTCCACAGCGCTAAACTTCAGGGACCATCAATATTTGAAAAATAATACAGAATGAGGAAAAGCACAAAGCCCACAATGAAATAACTACAACTAAAGGCTTTTCTGGTTTGTTTTCTTAAGTATAACATAAAAACCAGCCACATTAACCTCAAAGGGCACAAAATGGAATTGAAAATTGCCCCCCCCAAATGCCTTGTTTCTTTCTCCCCTAAAAACAAATTTGTTGCCATTTAAAATAAACATAATATTTGTATTTTCTTTTTTTCTGAAAAAATAACTATATCTCCATTGTCCCAACACTTATCAAAACACAACTTTGGACAAACTAGAAATGCTGAATTGCTACTCATCCACTCAGTGTAATCTCTGGCTGGCCTTCTTATGAGAGACTTCAAATTCTCTGACTGGAACGGTAACGTGGGCTTCTCTGGTGGTTCTTAGGAAGGGGGCAAGGACACCGTCAGTAAGCACGGCTTTGCAAGGCCTCCAGCATCTCACACATGTTGCTGTATGTCACTTGTTAACGTCAAAAGGGACAGAGAAGATCAAGTGGTTCAATCTGAGTGAAAGGATTCACTGATTTGGCCTATTCCACAGGCATCTATTTTACACTGTTTCTTTTAATCTTTGCATTCCATATTTGTACAATTCTGCAGCACAGAGTCATAAAAAAAAGAAAAATGTTTAATTAAAAAAACTACAGTGACTGCCTGGCTATCATTATTCATTTTCACATGTGTCATGCTTGAGAAAGCTTTGCATATTTTAGAAAGCTATGGGATCCACTAAAACTGTCATACTCCCATCTCTGTACACTCTAGATGTCCACATTTGAGTAAATCAGTGAGGCCTTTATGGGTCCATAAAACTCTTTGACTCATCCCTGTGACATGGTGGTTTTTCCCCTCAATTTGTTCTCATTACCAGCTGAAGTTAATGAGAAGGTATTAAAGAATGATTTGCAGTGAAATTCTATTTCTGCTTCAGAGTAGCCACACAGTTAGTCTGACTTTCTTTGCTCTCATTTAACAGTCTGATTTCTTATGAATGTTCTAGAAGGTAATTCCTCCTCTCGTGAGCATGCACAGCAAACTCATTTTACTGACAAGAAAGTATCAACACTGAGTCGTAGATGTGAAAGTTGATCAGTAGAAACTGATATCCAGGACATTGTCTGGGATGATGCTTAAGAAAATTGATAGACACATGAAAATATTCTGCAAATTTGGTCAATGAATCCTCACTTTAACATACGACACCGTTCTTTCTAGAAAAGCACTGTTAGACAAAGAAATACAAATCAAATACTTCAAGTGTCTTAAAACGACAAAGAAAATTTTTGGCTTGAAGCTTTGGGACAAAGAGCTGAAACTGTGCTGGTCCTTGTTTATGATTAGGTCCTGTCACTTTTGCAAGGCCAATCGAAATAATGAGTTTTAATTCTTTGTTTTAAGGGGAGAAAAGAGGTGTGTGTGACTCTGACAGAGGAAAGGAAGCTGCCCCACTCACTCGGTGGATAGGGAACTGCCATCCTCCCGTCCTTGCCCAGAGGTCGGTCTTCGGCTCCCACTGTCGGCATTTTTGATGACCGTAATGCTGGTGACGCAGCCTGGAAAGAGATTTACAGGGAACATGTTATTTGCAAAGAGGCAGCCTTGGAGGCCAGAGCACCTGGGATCAGGTATTATCTCTAACCCACATGTCTGTGCACTACATCACCAAACCTCCAGGGACCCCCAGGTAGTTCTCTATGGCAAACCTAAGTATGCTTCACCGTCTTTCAGCCTACCCTCATGGCCAAACTGATGCCAAGACCTGATGACTTCACCTCTGCAGCATCTTAAATACCACCTCCTCCTCTCCTCAGACACTGTCCCACTAGGGGCCTGCTGCTCAGTCAGCCTGCCTCTAGTGCCTGCCCTCTCCACTCCAGTTCATCCTCCATTCAGCCACCAAGGTGATTTTTCTAAAGCTTTGATCCTACCATGATACATCCCGCCCCCTGCTCCCCCAGCTCCCTATCACCTGCAGGAGCAAATACAAAATGCATTCAGTCTCTCATAACCTGCCCCCTCTCACCTTTGCAGTCTTCTTACTCCCCAATATGTACTCTTCGATCCAGGGGCACTGGCCCTCTGTCTAGTCCATGAACGAGACATTTCATCTCTCAGTTCCGGGCATTCTTTCTAGCTGTCCCCCATGTCTGGGGCACTCTCCCATCTCTGCACCAACTTCTGAGCTCCCCGGGTTCTTTCAAGTTCCCCCTAAAATCCCTCCTCTTCCAGGAAGCCTTCCCTGACCCCTCTTCAGTCCAGGGTCTTCCCTCTGTACATGTCTCCTATTGATCCTGCATAGAGCTTGCTTTGTATATATTTGTTTGCAAGCTGTTTCCTCCACTAAACTGTAGGCTCCTTGAGGGCAGGGACTGTCTTTTGCTTCTCATTTGTATCCCCAGCTTAGAACAGTGTCTGGCACAGCACATAATAAATATTTACTGATTGATTACAAATAAAATATTGGCTGAGTAAAAATCACAATATATCATTTTGAAATTAAAACTTGTACATGAAGGTTATTTCAAAGATTCTCTAACAGATCCAGGTGATGCCCCAAACTCCTAAATCCCATGATATTTAGGGAGATTTCACAAAGTAAACTTGAAAAACGTTCAACATTTGAAAACAAAAGTGAGAAGACATGTGATTAGGTGCTAAGGAAAAAAGCTAGCATGTACTATTAACTTGACCATTTTTGCTAAATGCACAAGTATCACGTAAAGCATTCAAAACTAGAAATTAGATCTTATCTTGCACTGAGTTATGAATGTGTAAAACACCAGCTTAGCCCCCAAACTTAACTTGGCTAATTTCAGTAACAGTCTACTGACAACATGTTTTCTGACTGTGGACTTGACAGCCTCTAGGAACAGACTCACCCCAAGTTCATCCTCATCAGAATTATCAAAGATGTTGTCCAGGTCATGAAGTGATGGGGCCAGATCGGTCACCTGCGTAAGGCTGCTGGGGCCCGCTCTGCCGGCAGCACTCTCCTGACGGACATCTGTGGGAAATAAGAAAACAAACAGGGCCCACAAAAGCAGGATGAGGGATGCCGATGATTCTTTCCTCGTCAAAAGAGAAAGACAAACCACTCTTGTTGCAAGAGAACTCGGCAGATATCACTTAAGGTGCTGTGCTTCGTGAGCAGAGCAGAACTGAAACAGCTCAAAGGAAATGCAGGATGCTCAAATTTAGAGAATCCACTCCCAATGTTCACACAGACTATTTGTGCTCGGCCTGCGGTAGGATATTCCGAGCTCATGCAGTCAGGTACCCTATAACTTGGCTCCAGCAGACTGAGGTCATTTGGTCCTCTTTGAGAATGAAGGACAACAGCCACCACCAGTGGGAAATGAACGTGGATATCAAAAAGTGTTTTCCTATGGCTTTTCTTACATTTAGAATCAGATTACAATTTGATCATCAGTTGGGAAAGGCAGAGTAAAACAACATGTGAAAGCTGGTGATAAGCCTATGTTAAAAACTTGATTGCATTAATTAATGGAAAAATTTTTTTAAAAATGGAAAAACCTTCTCTCTCACCTTATTTTACCAGCTAACTAAAGAGGGCAAATAACACTTTACACACCTGCTTTTGGAGCAGAACTGAAAATAGACATGGCGTCCTTCCCGTCAGGCACTGGTGTGGAATGACCTGGTGCAGGGACCTCTTTTGTACCAAATCCATCTTCAGACTGTGTAAGAAATGCAGTCATAATAAACACATGCCCAGCAAACCAACAGTATGAAATAGGAGAGCAAGTGTTAAATTAGAGGGCAGAAGGTAAGAAATCGGAGGTTAAGAGGCTCCCAATGGGATCTAGGCAGCCAAGGGAGAAAGGGCTGCCTTTCACCTTGGGAACCTGGCTAGTGTAGCCACTCAGCCTTCAATCTCAGCCTCCTACTTCCTAACTCCGAGGAATTCTTACTGAAGCAGAGCCTTTGTCTAAAGCATCGTCACAGAAGTGTGACAGCAGCATCGTCAGAAAGAGTTCAAATCCAGGATGTTTAACCCTTACTACTGTGTGACCTTGGGCAAGTCACTTAGCCTCCTGTTGGCCTCAGTTTCCTCATGTGTAAATGAGGACAACACGCCCTACCTCCAAGAGTTGTTGTGAGAATCAGTGAGATAATATTTGTGAAACACTTCACAAACCTTCAAGCACAATATAAATGCTGGCAATTTTTGTAAGTACGTATGTATCTGTCAACGCTAGAAATGTGCATTTTTAAACCAGAGACCTGCGCGTGGGCACAGGTACACACTCACCTAATTTTCTAGCTAATGATTTCTCCTACATAACCACAGGAACTAGGCTTACCTCTGGAACGACAGGTCTAAATGTCTTTACAATGGCCTAATATTTTAGGCTGTCTTACATTTCAAGAACAACAGTAATACAACTTCTTATTATTTCAAATGACACCCCCATAATAGTTTTTTTTTTTACAAAGGGAAGAGACCAAAGACCAAGATTAGTCATAATGTACATCAACTGTGAGAATCATTGCTCAAATTTCAAAAACTTGGAGCAATTCCAAAAACTAAATATGCAGGAATTTGTACAGGAGAGGGGATGTGTGGTGTATTTGGCTCTCAGTATTTGGGTCAACATTTAACACAGGGAGAAGCAGGATGCAAAGAGCAGCAATAATAAGTCATATGCTTGAGGCATTTCTATGCACTTTACACCAACAGTGAAATAATTTGGGAGACTCAGATCCTGCTTTTAAGTAACTTTCAGCTCATACAGTTAGAGATGGCTAACAAACACCGTCTAATCTCGGGGGGGCAACACAGTACCTTATTCTTTTTCAGCAGATCTTTCTCTGTTCCAAGTTTGCATTTCTTGTTGACAGTGAAACTGTACTTGATGTCACCATCCTCAAAGGTATATGGGTCACTGGCATCGCCCAGGGTCTCTGCAGGCTGCTGCATTCGAGGTGATGGGTCAAGGTAGCCTGCCTGCCCCTGGAGCTGCTTGTCTTCCCCGATTTTAAATCGTTTGTTAGGTTGTGCTAAGAGTCTAAGGAATTAAAAGAAATCTACTTACTACTTGCCTAAGAGTGGAAAGCTCAGACACTCTCCACTTTTTAATGGGTACATCAGAGAAGGAGCAAGTGTGACAAATAAGGCTACAAACAAACAGTCTGGGACAGTGGACAGGTGAGACCTAGAAAGCACACGTACATCATGATACACTAAACTATCCCAGGAACTGTTTGATTTATACAATTTAATAAATCTTGGGTCTGCTGAGAGGGAACATAATGATTACGTGCTTTAAAATGTTTCCAGCACATCTGTAGGAGTGCTAATTTATTTCCCTGAAAATTTCTTTGGTGAGACAGTTGGGGACAAATGCCCCAAACTTAGAACATGTATAGTCATCCACTGACCAATACACGCATTCAAGCAGCGTTATGTGGATCTTACATGGAGCCTTTCTTAAATGCTTCAGCTTCGTAAACAAAGACGGAACACCAGCAGAACAGGGAGAAAGGTAGGAGCACAATTTGATTTTGGTTACATTAAGCAGCACCTGGGAAATCAGTGAACACGAACTGCTGTCTCTAAGTCTGGTTTATAAAACTTCCCATGTCTAAAGCATGACCTTTGTTCTAATTCTCTCTTTGACTTTTCTTATTACTTAATATTTTTACAAAAATATCTTGGGAAAATTTCTGTGGTCGACATTTGTGCCTTGCTGAGAGAGATGGGGAATGGATAGAAGGCAAGTAAGACTTGTATTTTTATAAACAGAACCCTCTTGTCTAATGAGAATGAACCACAAAGGTGTGGTCAGTTTCCTTACCTTTTCAGGGCAGTGCTGTCTGAATTTATCTCTATCTTGACATCATATTGCTCACCCTGGAGCTCTGGAGGCCTGAACTCTGGGTCATCACTTGGTGGTAGGTGGTAACTGTGCCATTTATCTGATGATTCATAACTGGGGGGCCCAATCCCACAGTACAAGGCTGTCTCACTGACCTCAGCCAGCAGAGGCAGTCTCTGGCCCACAAGAACAGTTCTGTCATCCAGGTTTGACAAGGGCTGCAGTTCAAGTCCATTACTATAGAGGGCTGGATTCACAGGAATGGACGGTGGATCCAAACTCTCTGCTTCCTGCCCTCTTGGCTGGGGGCTGAGGGTTGGAGGCAGAGGGGAAATGGGGGAATGGGGTGAATCCATGGGATTCAGATGCATTTGTTTGTTTGTGTTTCTGGAAGGCACAGCCAGCTGCTTATCGTACTTCCTACCGCTCGGGACGTCCAGTGAGGAGTCAACCCCAGCCAAGGCCAGCTTCTGTCCCGGTGCATCCTGCTCCATGCATAACTCTTCACCCACAGAGGGCCTATGGTGGAATGGCATGACAGGCCGCTTTGGAAGTTTGTCTCCTTTTTCTTGTCTTTCTGTTGTTTTGTGCTTAGAAGAGGCTGGAGGCGGCAAAGATGAAGAAGATGGTGGGCCAACAGCGAACCCTGGCTGTGATATTGAAGGGGGCCGGCTGGGCCCAACTGCACAGCGCTGTTTGAAAACCTTATGCCTAGAATGAGAAAAAATAAAATCACCATAGAAAGGTTTCATTCTCATAAAGGACAGTCCTTTCTGAGGAGACCAAAAGTGATGTTTCACGGAGCATTAGTCTATTTTTGTAACTTGCACTAAGCATACTAGGGCATTGAAACCTTATAACTTTTAATTGCCCATAAAGAAAGTAGCCTCAGTACAACTTAGGAGAAAGAGAGGAATTAATCCCAAGCAGGCTGACTAGGCAGGAGATTCACTTGTGCAGAAACACAAATAGTTTGCTCCTACTCACTCTATTCAGAGGAACCTGATTATTTTCATACTGTTAAGAGCCTCATGATTTCTGAAAAACCTATTTATATCATAAAGGATTTAACAAAAAGGATCAGAACTTTAATGACTAAGAAATGCTTTAATTAAAAAACAACAACATAATACCACAACTCCCCCAAACAAACCCCCCTATTCCGTAACTTTTCTTGTTGCTTCTTTCAGACAGGGACTTACAGAAACCAGTGGGTCTACAAGAAAGCTCCTCACCTGAGTAACAAAAGTCTTGGGAAGACGAGACACTGTGTGTGAATTTCCATGACCTCCCAATGAGATGTGCAATATAAAGTGAATGTAGTAATATTATGTGAGAAAGAATGAGTAAAAGCAACTCCACTCCACAGACTCAAGTTTAAAAAGGGTGAGGGTGACATCTGACTGTGAATCAAGGTTGCTTGGGGTGGAGAAAATTGGATGTGAGAAAGGAGACCCACGGGCTGGAATTTTGTAGCTGTGTGACCATCAGAAACCATTTGTCCTCACAAAGTCTCAGTGTTCTCATGCGTAAAATGGGGCTAACAGGACCTGCATCACCTACATCACAGACCAGTATATGGAAGATGCCCCACCCCAAATATAAGCGCCATAAAAATGTGAGTTATGGACATTATTAATGTGGGTGAGAATGTAGAAACTAGGCTGCTCCCTTCCTAACAAACTCATGGGCAGGTTTTGGGGTAAGAAGCTGCTCAGTAGGGCCCTGCAGGCCCTGCTGGTTTAATCTGTACATAGAGTTGTGCAGCAGTTCAGCAGAATCTGCCCAGGAATAAATCACTCCAGAAAAGAAAGCCTGGCCCTTGGACTGGCATCAGAGTAACCATTGAAGGCCACCAGGGTAGCATTAAATTACACAGAGCTACATGAAATGACACTCCAGTGGCTAATAAAACTGATTCTAGGGACATAATGACATGGTTTAGCAAAAGAGCTGGCTGGCCATCTTGACCTATAAAGATGTTAAACATGGAGACCTAGGGCTGTTCCATGATGTGGTTGGCTGCCTTGGAGTTGACAGGGTTTAAAAGGTCTGTCCAAAACTCAGCGGAGCAGGAGGGTGCTGGCATTGTTGATATCCCACCACTGGGGTGGGCAACATTTTCCAGGAGAACCATGTTTCTTGTCTGGGGGCATGGGGCCAGCCAGAGAAACAGATAGACAGAAAGAGACAGAGATACAGAGAGAAAAAGAGACAGGGAGAGAACGACACAGAGAGACACAAACACAGAGAGACAGAGACAGAGAGGAAAAAGAAAGAGAAACAATCCCTGACCTCAAGCAGCTTATGTTACTGGTTCACAGTTAAGTACTAGATACAAACATATACAAAGTAACAGAGGGGGCTAGGTGGGATGCTAAGAACCTGAGCGAGGAGGCAGAAGGCCTCTGGCTGAACCCTGAGCAAGCAAGGCCTTTTAAGCAGTAGCAGTGAGGACAGAACATACTAGGACTAGGGTAAAGATAGCCTTGGAAGAGGCAGAGATGGGAGACTGAACCAGGAAAAAGGCCTGTTTGGCTGGAATGAAGCAGAGGAAGTAATGTGAAGTGAATCTATCAAGGTGGCTCAGAATATCTCTTGGTACCCTCTGAATTCTCTGACGCTGACATCAAAAAGCAATTCTTTCGCAGTGTACAGAAGCAAGATTGAGACACTGAAGCTTTCTGGGGGGTGTGACAAAGCCTGCCCCGCTCTCTGGCTGTGTCATTTGAGCAGCCATGTCTGGAGGAGAGCAGAAGCAGGAAGGCCCATCAGAGAGTTGAGGCCACAGTCCAGGAGAGAAGTGATGAGAATACTCTGCCATTCTATGGGGTACAGCATGAGTCTTGCTCATCCATCACGCTCCCCCACATTCCCTGCAGCTTCATCTAGCTCCCTTGCTGGTTCCTACAAGCAGGACCCTGTCACCATGTCAGTACCTGGGCCACCTCTACACTTATGGTGGGTCAGAGAGGTGTCTCTAGATGAAAGGCTACCACCTCTCTGGGGTGCAACTCTATACCTTATCAGGACTTTTTTCTGGGTTACTGACTATCCTCCAGCTCGATCTGCTTCAGAAGATTTTTTTTTTTATTAAGACTTGATAAGATTTTGCAAAGTAGGGGGGCATGGAAGAAATTATCTGTTAGATCTTCAGTTAGGGGAAGAGTTCATGAACAAACTAGAGATAGGTTCATGGGAAATAAAAATCAATAATTTTGAGCATATAAAACTAAAAAGTTCTTGCACAAACAAAACTAATGCAGCCAAAATTAGGAGGAAAGTAACAAAAAAAATTTACAACACATTTCTCTGGTAAAGATCTCATTTCACAAACATATAGGGAACTGAGTCAAATTTATAAAAACTTAGAGCCTTTCTCCAAATGACAAATGGTCAAAGTACATGAACAAGCAGTTTTCAGAGGAAGAAATCTAAGCTCTCAATAGTCATATGAAAAAATGCTCTTGATCATTAATAATTACAGAAATACACAATTAAAACAATTTGGAGGTGTCACAGCCATCAGAATGGTCATGACGACAGAAAAGAAAAATTATAAATGCTGAAGAGGATGTGGGAAAATAGGTACACTAATGCACTGTTGGTAGAGTTGTGAACTGGTCCAACTGTTCTGGAGAACAATTTGGAACTATGCCAGAATGGCCATGAAACTGCACAAATCCTTTGAGCCAGCATCATTGTTTCTTGGTTTATACTCCAAGGAGATCAAAGAAAAAGGAAAAGGACGCTCTGTATTAAAATATTTCTAGCAAGTTTTTTTGTGGTGGCCAAGAATTAGAAACTGAGAAGATGTTCATCAATTGGGGAATGACTGAACAAGTTAATAGTCTATGAATATGATGGAATACTACTGTGCTAAAATAAATGATAAAAAGGATGGTTTCAGAAAAACCTTTCAGAAGACTTATATGAATTGACGTAAAGTGAGCAAAATCAAGAGAAAAATCTACACAGTAACAGCAATATTGCAAAGCTAATCAACTGTGAAAGACTTACTGATTCTAATCAATACAATGATCCACAATAACTCCAAATGACTCAGGAGATAAAATGCTACCCACTACCAGACAGAGAACTGATGGACTCAGAGTGTGGACTAAGGCATCTTTTTTTCCTTTATTTTTCTGGTATTTTCTTTTTAGAATGTGGCTAATGGAGAAATATATTCTTCATGACTTTGTAAGTATAATAGATATTGTATTTCTTGCTTTGTCAATGGGTGAGAGGGAAAGAATTTGAAAATGAAAATTTTAAAAATTAAGACAAAAAATGTAATTGAGGAAATATTTTTTAAAATAAATAAAAATGCAATAAAACATTAAAAGAAAGACTGTAAGACTTTGGGTAGTTTTTGCCACAGCAAATCCTTAGAAGAAAGCAAGTCACTCCTTAATCAGAGGTCAAGCAGGCGCTACAGGTGCTTGGGCAGGACACAACACAGGAAGGTAGGGAGCACGAGGAGGTTACTGCTAAGTCCAGCACAGCAATGATTTACTAAAGGCTCAGCTATAAATGGCTAAAAGTTTACAAGGAAGGAGCAGGGGAAGCAGAGGGTGTTTGAGATCTCATCTGTTGATACCCACAACCCAGTTCAATCCAACCTTCACGAAAAAGAACATCAAATTCTGAACAGTTGTAACGACCAATCTTGTTCCCCAAGCAAATGAAGAAATGTAGTGACACTTGCACGAGGGAAATGGAAGCACAGCAGGCACAGTCACTGTGTCTCATGGTGAGGACAAACTACTTTTTCTTTGTTTTGAGGGAGGCTTCCATGGTTGTGAGGTGGGGAAAACAATACAGAAGTTAGCACAATGAAAAAGATAAAAGTCATCAATAAATTATTTTTTTAAAGAAATAAATTCAACAGGTCTTGGTTTCTTAAAAAGCCTTTGGATAGAAATTTTACAGTAAGCTCTTTAAACTGGAGACTTGGCAGAGTTGAACAGACTTTCTATGGGGTTACCCATGTCAATAATCCTGCCACACTGAGAAATGGTTGTTGGTTAAGTGACCACTGTGCTTTAATGCCCCCTTCTGACTAGAGCTTGGCACTTAGTGAGTAAGCCTTGCCATATTATCTAAAGATTTGTCACTGAGAGCTTCCAACAATGAAAGCATTCCCTTGACTATCGCTCGCTCTACATTTTAACCCTCTTACAGGGACTTTGGCCAAGCTTTTCATTCTCTGAGTTGAAAGGGCTTTCAGCTTCACTGAGGCAGCCCTGCCCCTCTTTCCCAAGGAGGTTTTCTTGCTGCTCAGTGACCTTCATTCAACACTAAAGAGAAACATTCAATAATTACTAAGTACAAGGTCCTAGGTTAAATGTGGCTGCAAAGCACAGTTCTCATAGGTCACATCTCCCCCACCATAAGCAGGAGATGGGTGGGGTCAGAGCTATTATTCTCATTGTTCAGTTGAAGAAAACTTTACCCAGAAAGGTGCCAGAGATGGTGAGTGACTCAGGACTATAAATCTGGGGAGTGGCAGAACTCAGGCTGGAAGCCATGTCTCCTGAACTCAAGAAAGAACTCTTTCTGCTCCCACTCCCTGGGGCTGCATCAATACACGAGCCCCTCTGCTATGCTTTACAGAGAGTTAATACGTGAAAATCATAACTATGATACACATCAATTAAGGTCTGACCATGTCCTTTACAAAGGGATTTGACTGAGAATTATTTCAATACTGACCCACTCCTAATGCATTATTATCTGATTAGATTTACATGGAACACATCTACTGTGCAAATGAAGGTACTGTTGAAAAAGTAACTATTAACTGGAATGATGATAGTATTGGAATGAATAGATAATAATAAAGAAACCAGGCTGTTGACTTCCAGATGTCTATGGCATAAAGTCCCACAGAGCTCCATTCTGGGCCTCTTTTTCCTTCTCCCTCTATACCAGTTCACTTGGTAATCTCGTCAGCATCATGGATTTAATGACCATCTCTGTGCTGATAATTCTCAAATCTACCAATCCTACACCAGTCTCTCTGTGGCCTTTCAGACATCTCAAACTGGATGTCCAGTAGACATCTTAGACTCACCTTATCCACAGCAGAACTACTGTATTTCCTTCCCAACTCCTACTTTTGTTATTTTTTTTAATTAAAGGGTGATGTGCCTTCACTCACTTCTTAAAGAGGCCTATTCACTGAATGGGCGTTACCTCACTCCAAGTGAGCACCCGAAAAAGCCTCAGTCTAAAAGCGCCAGGGTCTCCCCTTGTATCCTGGGCCATCTCCAGTCATCCTGATCGATATCTGGTCACTGGACCCAGATGGCTCTGCAGGAGAAAGTGAGGCTGGTGACCTTGTACAGAACCTCCCTCACTCAAATCAATGTCAACTGCAAGTCATGTCACCATCTCCCTGATGCTGTGGTCCTCTTTGAGAATGAAGGACAAACCACACAATTACTACAGGGGGAAAACCATCCTCCCAGTCCCCCAGGTTCACAACTTAGGAGTACTATTGCCTCTGGGAACAAATAGAAAATGCTCTGTTTGGTATTCAAAGCCTTCATAACCTAGCCCCCTCCTCACCTTAGTAGTCTTCTTACACTTTCTCTGATACAGTGACACAGGGCTCTGGGCGCTTTCTCTGGCCATCCCTCAGGCCTGGAAGACTCTCCCTTCTCATCTCTGCCTCCTGGCCTCCCTGGCCTGCTTCTAGTCCCAGCTAAAACCCCACTTCCTACAGGAAGCCCTCCTAATGCCAGTGTCTTCCCTCTCTTACTCTTTCTTTCTCTTGGACACAGTGCATTTGTACACTTATCTGCTTGCCGTCTCCCCCATTAGATCTGGAGCCCCTGGAAGGCAGGACTCTCTTCTACCTCTTTCTGTAATCCTCAATCTGAGCACAGTATCTGGAGCATAGCAGGCATCTGATAAATGTTTACTGACTGACTTACTGACAGAAGAAAGGATCTGACTCCTTGTATTTGTATCACTTCAGTTACCTCAAGGTGAGTGTGGAAAGATCCTGAGACTGGGAATCAAGAAACCTGGGTTCCTGTTCTGTTTTATTCATAAGCTATGTGACCCTGAATAAGTCATTTCTCTATTCCAGTCTTAATTTCTTCCTTTGTAAAATTAAGGAGTCAGAGTAGATGAACTCTCAGGTCTATAGAGTAGAAGGTATCTCTAAAGGGCAGGGGCAGACATTCAGGGAAAGGACCTGGGTGTTAAAGTCAGAACTGTGCAAATGGAGAGGAAGAGATTAACCCAAGAGGGACTTTGAAGGAAGGAATGATAGGATTTGGTAACCAAGGATATAGGCCAAAGGGTTAAAGACAATGGTGATTCTTCTAACTTGGAAAAAAGGAAAAGCTAAGCAGAGTCTCCAGTGACAGGATGGATACACCTGAGAAGGACAGCTAGTTGGAGAAATATGATGAGCTCCATTTTAGCCATTCTGGCTGAAGTGAGAGGAAGACATCGTTGGAGTTGTCATTCATGACATACACAGATCAGGCAGCCACAATCACAGAAGCAAACATTGAAGGCGAGACCATGGAACAGAAAACAGCTGCTCCCTCCCACCCCCTAGCCTTTCCCTTACGTACCTGGAACAGGAACAGCTGGCTCTTTGGGTGGGATCCACAAAACCCCAAGAAGGAGGAGGAGGAGACTCACTAGGGGCTTCTTCCTCCAGGTGTGGAGCAGAGACTTGACTCCTCCTGCAGTGAAAACCACCAGAGACAAGTCCATCAGCAGCCACCCTCGCTCCCTAAACAGAACGCCTTCCACAGATGAGACAACAGACCTCTGGGGCTCACTAACACCATTCTGGAGACGCTAATCACCACAGCTAGCCAGCAGTCTGGTCATCGTTGCCAAAGCTGGGCTTCACAGACATAAGCGGAGCAGTGAGACAGTGAGGATGCGCCTGGTGCTCAAGCCCAGGGAACTCCCTGAGCTCAGCGGGGGAAAGAGGCAGCCAGCAAGCCTGTCACCAACTGTTTGTGGCTGCTTTTCAAAAAATCCCTCAAAGATATGATGTCCAAGAGCCAGAGACTGGCTGTGCAACTTCAAGGGGAGGAGAAAATAAATCCCCTCTCCCAGTTCAAGTCAGTGCCTTCTCTACAACCTGAAGTCTCAGTGCTACCTCAAGTCCTGAAGCATTCAATGCCTGCCCAAGGTATCACGGCGGCCATGTGGCAGAGGCACTCGTCGAACCCAGACCTTCCTAGCTTGGAAGCCAGTTTTCTATACATACGCCACATGGAAAGCAAGCTCCTTCAAAGTTTCCCTGCACAAAGCACTGTGTAAACCATGTCTAGTACAGCTCTACTATGAACTGGCATCGAAAGGCAACACAAAAGGTGTCAGCTCAGTTTTAAAACTTTTCAGGGATTCTTATGGTTTATACTGAACAAAGGTACTGAACAAAAAGTATCTTATAAGATCAGCCATTAGCTGAAAAAAAATGGAATCTATCTTTATTAACAATCACAGTGGGTAACAGGGACAGAGAGAGGTGGGAAGGCTGTGGCAGAGCCATTACTCTTTAGCACAGGACTTGGGATCAGGAGACCTGAGTTCAAATTCTGACTCTGTCCTTCACTATCTGTGTAAGGACTGCTAAGACAACTTAGTTCTCAAAGCTTCATTTTCATCACCAGGGGGATAAGTGGGTTGCAAGGATGAGATGACTTCTATGGTCCCTTTCATCTCTAAACCTACAATCATAAATATACTGACTTTCTGCAAATGGAAATAAGGATATTTTGACATTTATGTGGCATTTTACGGCTGTATCATCATTTTTTAAGCTATTACATGTGTTTCATAATGTCCCCTAGCAGTGATTGAAGGTGGTCCTCACCATTTTCCTGACTCCTTGTCAGGGAAGTCACCTCAATAACCTATATTTCAGATACAAGGGAGCTAGATCAAATATGTGGTTTGTGGATGAGAAGGAGTAGTGAAAATAAAAACTATAAAGAGACAAATGTAAAACAAGTGAAGAATAAAATGTTGACTAGAAAATAGCCTATAAAATAGCAATAAGTGAACATATACCTACTAACATTCCCACTATTTCATACATATAAATAAATACCAAGAAAATTCTAAAGACCACCTGTGGTTCACATCATTTATATCTGAATATAAATGAAAATTACAGATAAGAATATAACTTGTAAAATCAAAGGTACATAATCAAACTTTGAAAAGGAAAAAAAAAAGTAGTGCTTACCCAAACAAAGAAAAATCAAGCATAACAGCATTAGGCAGAAATATTATTTGAAAATAATATTTTATAAGACAGGAAAGAATCAACTTATACTAATAAAAATACCTCTGGGCCACTTATCTTAATATGAAATTTCAGATCATCTTTGGTTGAGAATGTCTTACTAATTTTGTAATATCACAAAGGGAATTCAATAGGGAAGATTTCATCCACTATGACCTCTCCTACATCCTCTGCCAGTAGCAACCCAACAAGCTGCAGGAGAGTCCAATATGGGATCAGCTCAATGCTTTGTTGAAAAGACAGGTTTTATTTTAAAATTATGATTTTATCTTGTCCAAAGCACATTTTTCTAATTACAAAATGAAAACACTTATACTTGACAGGATTGCTTATTATAATTCTATGTCCAAAATGAAGAACTATTTAGTGGTATTGCTTAAGAAAGTAGATGCCACCCACTAAATCTGAAATGAAATTGGGCAACATTTGTTCCTATAGTACATTGTAAGTTGGATCATTATGCATTGGAAATAATTCCCTTTAGAGATCAGTGACTTTAAAACCAACGTAGTCTCTACTTAGGGCTAATTTGCTTTGTTTTTTCTTACAAAATTTACACTGAACGCAACTTTCCAAACCACAGAAGGAAATCATTGTTGGGCAAAGAGGGAGGAGCATTTCTTTATCTCCCCGCCGAGATAAATAAGTCCTCGGAGTCAGTATGAGCAAAGCAGCTCCCTGACACAAGCTCGAGGCAGATTTCAAAGACTCTGTAGTGAGTGGAGGCAGGAGAAAAGCTACCAGCTTGAGCTAATAATTTCCTGCCCATCAAGGTATAAGCCTAGCACATTAAAGGACCATAAAGGAGGAGAGAACTCTCTCTCCTTTGCTTCTATAGAATGCACACTCCTTATCAGACAAGGGAGACTCAAATTCCATGAACCTTGTGCTGAACATAATAACCGCAACAGCAGCTCCTACTATGTGTCAGGCACTTCACAACAACTCTGAGAGGTGTTACTGTTATTCCATACGGAGGCAAATAGTTAAATGACTTGCCCAGGGTCACATGGCTGGTATAAGTGTCTGATGCCAATCTGACCTCAGGTCTTCCTGATTCCAGGTTATGTGTGCCATTCATGATGATAAACCCCATCATTAACTTGGAAAAAGCCTTAGTGGATATTTTGCCTATGTAAATTCTTCATTTAAGCAATTATCTCAAGAAATAAGAAAGCATCTTTTCAAGAAACCGTCTCTACTCTAAAATTCAATATAATAATCTGATAATTTATGGAATTCCGTCAAACACCTACTCATCATATCTCCTGAAGTCAAAAGGTGGAAAATTCAGAGCTAAAAGAGAGGGAGCCACCTTCCTGAACCTTGGTCTTGGTATCAACATGAAACTTACTTGGGCTGCGTTCTGTTGAGGATGCATTCCTTCCAGACTCTGTGGACCATATGACTGTGGAGTTTTGGAGGAATCTCCCCCGATCTCTTTGGACTGTGCATAGTAGCCATCCCCTCCTGGGCAGCTAAGTGACCAATGGCACTCGGAGGACCTCCGCTTTCACCTGGGGAAAAACAGAAGCACTCTGTAGGTGTCCTATGAAACATGTGACCAGGGCATCTCCTGCAGCAACGTTCTAATGGACAGACAAATGTGTGGGTCAGGTTGCTCAGCCTTCATCCCATATGTCACCCAGCCCACTGAAAACACTCTCGACTATATCTCTGAGGCCAGGGTGTATAAATGTGGACAAAATGGCCTTGTGGGGGCACAAGCGCGTGTTGCTGTGAGGTTCACTGGTTTCTGACATGTTAAAGTTTTGATGGTCCTCCTTTCAGTTAAACGGTGAATTAATGAACTAGCTACACAACATGCAAGGCTTTAAAAGGTACCTGGGGGCAGCCCAGTTCCAAACAGACTGAAGATGAACACCAGGAGAAGAGAAACCTAAGTTCCAACAATAAAGCAGTGAACATGTAGCTCCTGGCAGCTTGCTCTCACAACATTCCCACTGTGTTGGACTGCTGAAACCAGTCTTACACTTTAACTGAATTGCTTCCGATAAAATTCAATTGTTATTATTAAAAAAAACAAGACTTGCTGGAAGGCTATTGTTTAATATGGAAGTCACTTCAATCACTGACAACGTCAGCAGGTACTGGCCCCCTGCCCCCCCAGGAATTTTCTGTCTGGCTTCCGGACTTGGCATGACCTCTCTGCAGGGTGCAAAGCCACGTCAGCCAGCACAGCGACCCTGGCCTCTATCCTCCCTTCACAAAGGGCATGGTGGGTTTTCTTAAACCTGAATGTAGACTATTTTCAAACACAGGAGGGAACAGCAGAGGGAGCCTGACAGTTATACAACCCAAGAGTGGCCTCAAACTGTAGCCAGCCCTCTGCCTGCGAGCTTTCTCAAAGTCACATCTCAAGCAGACCCATTGGTGCTGATGTGTCAGGACTTCGACCCTGAGTGAGGTTGTCTCCACAAGGGACACATGCTTTCTCTGCTGCCCTGGGAGGTATGTGGGCTCCACAACTTGGGGAAGGCCGGCTGCTGCAGGCTTCAGGGTTTTTTTTATACTGTTTCATCCCAGACAACAACTAAAATCCAAATGACCACAATCGTTTCTGAGCCAGTATTAATCTAGTCTATTTGATATGAAAAACATAATGTTGATTATACATTCAATAGGTTTACAAAAGAAAAATCTGTTTTTAATTACAATGAAGTTGCCCTTCGGTTTGCAGCACAAATTCACTGTGTTTTGGTGTTTCAAGTAATTGCTAAAGGTGTTGTTCTGCCCCTGTCACAAGAACACATTTGGCAAAACACAACACAACTATTACTATCCTGTGGGCTCATCTCTGTGCATTTTCTCAAGGACTCCTCTCCTCTTCCTCCCAAACACATCTCTCTGAAGGGCAGAGATTGTTCCATTTTCCTGGAAAAGCATCTATAAGCTTAAATGAGTATATGAGACAGAGAGAGAGAGAGAGAGAGAGAGAGAGAGAGAGAGAGAGAGAGAGAGAGAGAGAGAGAGAGAGTATATGTGTGTGTGTATACACCTACATATTCACACATACATATATAAATGTTGTTATATATTTATGCATAAATATAAACATGGTTATAGTTTTATTGTTATGTATATATAAAACACATATAGTTATCTTCTATAAAAGCTCATCAATCTTATCTCATGATGCCACACAATTCATTTCAATTCTACAGATAATTGCTGCATGTCTCCTCTGTCTAATATCACGCTAGATGCTGAAAGGCCTGTAGAAAAGAAATATGGCAAGTGACACGTTCTGGCTGCCCAAGTCATTAACAGTCTGGTGAGGCAATCAGAGGCCCATGAGACCCAATCAAAACAGGGTGGGGGGCGTGGGGAAGGGAGGGGCAGCTAGGTGGCACAGTGAATAGAGCATCGGTCCTGGCGACAGAAGGACCTGAGTTCAAATCTGACCTCAGACACTTAACACTTACTAACCATGTGACCTTGGGCAAGTCACTTAACCCCAATTGCAAAAAGCAAAAAAACAAAAACCAAAAAAACCTGAGGGAGTCAAAATGAACTGTCCAGGCAGAGGACTACGAGTAACTCTTAGGGATAGTTGGAGAAGATTCCTAAATTACAAATGCTGCACAAGATGACCACCTCTCCACCAGCTTGGCTCTACCTCTCTGACTAGAGACAAACTATAGAGGAGACACTGATGAAATTCAGGCTGACTTTTCTAAAAGAGTAGATATGTAAGTTATACCTTCATTGCAGGAGTGTTTTTTTCATGTCTTTACATTTATTTTGTCCAGGTGTTTTTATCATGTAACAGGAGCAACACAAAAAGTAGAATCCCTATCCAGATGAGAGGTCATGGTATTCGTAATCCTCAACCAAAACAGGCCAGCCCTCCTGAATAGAGCTCCTACTTGTCAGCTGGCCATGCTAGCAGAGCCATGAGAAGCCCAATGAACCCAATCATCTCTGTCCCTGTGGCCACTAAACTGAGACCACTGAGACAGTGGGTTTCAGAATAGAAATGAAGGTAGAGAGAGGAGCAGAGATCTGAGTCTGATGAGTTTAAAGGCTGCATTCAGTGGCCTAAGGAGGGACTCAGTACAATATGAATAATTTGGGTAATTTTACATTACTATGAAAATGTCACATTTTATAATTAGGTATCATTTTTGGCCTTTGGTCAATCTTTATTTTAGCTGTGGTTGGTACTCATATTTTCAAAATTTTATCTTTGATGGGATGCAAACTTTGAACTAAATATAGTACTTTAATTTTGGTCACTGTGCCATTACAAGAAGTATTTTGTAGAAGGATTTCCCCTATGCTTTCTTTGTGGAGATTACTGCATTTATCTGAATGTTTTTAAGAGAATTTTATTTTATGGTTAAGTCAATAGTTATACTTAGTGATCCATAGCTAAAGTTCTACTTCCAGAACAATATAAACTCAATGAATTGCATGTAAGGCTTTAAATCATTAATTAGAACACATAATAACAATTCATAACTAATTAGGCCAAACCAATTTGCCCCAATCTCATGCAAAATTCACAGGGAATACATATTCTCTGGTTTCAACATATCTATTACTATTTACCTATGGATATGAAAAAAAACAAGGTACCACAGGTGGATGTGATTGTTAATGAGGCCCTCAATCTGGACTATTTCAAAAGGGATGAAAAAAACTTAGAATTTTGTCAATATTCATCTACTAAGAATTCACATTCTGCTCCCCCTTTTAGGATGGCTAAATATTTTAAGAAACCCCAGCTTAGCTATTAAGATGACATGTGACAACAATCTATTATTATAAGTATGATTTTAATGTTCAGTGAAAGACAAAGACTTCTGGTGAAAAGCAAGTGGTAAGGGTTACCTTAACCTTGTTGACCAAACTCTTCTCTCTTGTGAAAATGACTAAAGCAGGACAAACTAAGAGTTACATGGGTAATTTGTTAGCTGACCCAGGAGCAAAAGTGGCTTTAATTGAAATGATTTCCAAGTTTATCCATTAAAAAAAAACTTTATCAGATTCTATAAACACTGTGAAATCTACAGCTTCCCCATTTCATACACCAGAGTTCTGCCAGCATTGATGTTCACTAACAACGCAGTCAATTGAGAATATTGACAAGGCTTCCTTCCTCCCATACCCCAGGATGCCTATCAACTCTAATGACTTTAGAAAGACAGAATTTCCTAGTACACAGAATGCTCGCTAGGAATAAAGCTGACAACCTCTATTCTCAGTTCTGTCCCTGGCTGCAGTAACCTGGGCAAAGGCTCTGACCTCTGCAGACTTTAGTTTCTGTTGGCTACAAAAAGGGAAGCATGAATTTTGCCACCTGGCATTTGGACCAAACTTGTGACATACCAATGGATGTGTAAAATTCTGAATCAGTCACTTTGGGCAAAATACAAGAGGCATGCAAATGAAACTAAGAACAATATATTTTGACATTTTACTTGTTCAAGTTTGCAGATACTTGCCCCATACTATGGCAACATGATTCTACCACCAGGGAATTACAAACATGCAAATGTGGCAGCTTTTTGATTGGTCTGAGAAATGACAAGATACAGCAGCCATGGAACTAATTATAATTCGGAAGGCTTTTCACTCAGTTAGCTCTATGGAATCTAGTTTGATTTGGGTTGGTCTGCTGCTTAAAACCAGTTCTAATTAACGCACAGGGTTACTTAGCTCTGGGCTTTAGTTGCCTCTATCTGTAAAATGAAGACCAGAGGATCCCTCAGATCCCCTTCTAACTGAAATTCCATGAGTCTACATACCTATGATAGCTTGTTCTGGAGAAGTGGGTGGGGTGAGTGGCATCCCACAATGACTGGGGTCTTTCATACTTCCAACTCCATGCTGGCCAACAGCAATGTGACCTCCAGTACTGACAACGTTCTGAGACACTGGGATGTCATTTTGAGAGATCAAAACAAAGGCTGATGGATACACCATACGAACACCGCCTATATGGAGTGACAGCAAAAATAAAGTCAATACACCTTGGAAATAGTCCACAAAAGTACTCAGTTCACCATAACTAAGACCCACGTTCAGTGATCAAAACTGTGATGCCAATCAAGTGTTACATTAAATTATATGTTTTATTCTTTCAACAGTGAGCAGGTGCTTAAATAAGTTGCCTGGTAGGATGATAATAGCATTTGGGATACAGGGACCATCAGAGCTTCAGGCAAGAGAACTACTCAGCATGCTCCACTGTGCCAAGAGAGTCACCAAACAAGACAGGAAAGTAATGAAGAATGTTTCTGGTGAATCTGAATTATTATTTTTAAATTAAGTGAGGAGGAAAAAGTTCTTCAGGCAAAACATTTTCTCTTACCAACAATTACTTCAACTGCCACAGGGAAATCATCATCATATCCCAACTCCTCTTCCTCCTTCCGCTCCTCTTTCTTCTTCAGCACCATTGGGTAGAAATACTGCCATTCCTCAATTAGCTTGCGGGTGGCTGGGTCTGACATCTTATATGCCTGGCCTGTCAGCGTCCCATTTAAACCATAGGGGCTCACCAGCACTACAAAAAGAGAGAAACCCTAGGCTGCAGTGAAGATATCACAACAATGTCTCCTTTCTAAGTGCATCCCAGCATGTGTGGCGATTTTAGGTCAAAGTATAGACTTTCTCATAAACATATTTCCCTATTTCACAATTCCTTTGAAAATGACAGTGACACAAAGCATTTGTCATTCTATTGTTCTCTCTCACTTCTATCCTTCTCAACTCATATAAATTTTTTGAGGCGGAACAAACTTTAAGGCTTCCAGTGATCATCTAGTCATTCCAGGCAGTCATCAGACTGAATGGTTGATCCTCAGTCATGATACAGATGAAATGATTTTTATTCAGGTATTTCCTGAATCTGAGGGTATTTGAGATCCTTTTCTAAAAGGCTGTGATTCTGTGACAAACTACACAACTTGTTGAACTGCCGCTTTACTCAAGCCTTCCTACTGAAGGAGACAAGATGTTCTCTCGTCATGTTGTAATAGGCTAAGATAGTGATTTGTAATATAATAGAGGGTATTCACTAATGTCTCAACTTCCTCCAATTAATCAACAAGCAATTTTTAAATGTCTACTATGGTTCAGAAGCTAAGTTAAATGCTGGTGACACAAAGACAAAGACAAAACACTACTTAGTCTCAAGGAACTCCCACTATAATGAAGAGAGGAGGAGTGGAAGGGAACACAGGACACAAAACGTACAGACAAGCTACAGACAGAGTGAATGGAACATAACCCGACAGGGAAGGTAGCAACAGCTAAGAGGGCCAGGAAAGGCTTCCCGTGGACAGTGGGGTTTGAGCTGAAGCCCATGTGCCATCATGGCATGGAGGCAACCTTCTACAGGACCCAGTCTGGCAGATTCTTTCAAGATAGAAAGACTATGATCATAGTCTGGCAATGAACTCAAGCATCACCAAAGTCAAGGGTGAAGTGGTTTATTACTAGGAAGGAGGCAAAGCATGTTTTTGGCCAGAACTCTCTAATAATGGATGCTAAAGTCACAGGAGTGGCAGTAATGGTGTTGGTGGAGGGAGTATACACAGCGCCAAGGTCCCAGATATTAAAAAGTGAATGAAATACAGCAGAGTTCAAAACAAAGTGTGTGAATGCTAGCTTTGTGTTTTTGGAGGTTCCCAAATGACATACTTACTAAAAATGAAATCTATGCAGCAAATAAGCAGTATGACATAAATAAACTACATGACACGAGAAAGTATGAATGTGCCAAAACGCAGAATTGTGGTTTTACTGTAAATATTTGTAGGGTCACTGCAAAATACTTATATTTAAAGTGGCATTTTTAGCTCTTAAAATTCCTATGCTATTTTCTTCCAGAATTTAGCTTGGAAGAATTTTTTTTTTTAAAGGAGTAAGGAAACAAAAATTTGCAAAGCCCAATGAACAGTCATACTTCATTTTTTGGCTTCCAGGTAGGTATTTTGAGTGGTGAAATTTCTGTGGGTCAAAGCTCCCTTTAATTTTGTCTGAATTTGTCCAAGAATCCCGAGGGATGGGGTGGAGTTCCCACACTGCTGCCTCTCAGAGATGGGCACACACCTACACTGGATTTTTCTCCTGCTACTCTGGAACACAACTAGCTAATGAATAATGACACTCAAAAAGTAGCAGTAGGGTAGCTTCTCTGTATTAGCTGTCTGGAAGACTAAGGAGAGGTTTAAAGCCCCAATCTTTTGCAGTTATTGGCAGTGTAACCCCTGCCCTAATGATGTACTTCCTCCATCTTGTATGTGGTGAATTATTCAGATGTCCACCACTGAGTACTTCTGCTGCTTACAGTATTAGTGACAAACTAGCAAGGTTAAACACAGGTGTTCCACAGAGATCTTAGATGAGGAGTATGATTTTGAAGACTATTTCTTCTGCTTTAGGTAGAGGCCTGAACTGGCAGATTCCATCTGCTTCTTTGTTGCCTTTCTTTGATTTTGTTTTTTCTTAAAACAGGTAAATGACAGATGTGACCATAATAGTACTTAAAGTTCTTATTCAATGAAATACATTTTAAAATAACTTCACTAATTCAAAGAATTGCTATGAGAAACAGCATAGCACAGTGGATAGACTTGTCTTTGGGGGTTTGAGTCTAACTTGGACTATGTGATGGAGCAAGTTCTTGCTCTCTGGGGCTTCAGATGACTCCTGGGAACAACAGGTCTGAGTTGCCTGATAATTGCAGATCTATTTTTGTAGAGAGAATTTCCTCACCAGTAATACCTACACCAATTTAAAATTACAGGTCTAGACCAATATCTAGATAATATCCCTACAAGATCCGTTATACCATCTTAAGATTTGGAGTGCTTTAAATTTTATAGTAATTTATCTACAACACAAACCAAAATCAAGTGTGGTGGTGCATGCCACTTGTTTTCTTCATAAGGAAAATTAATTTGGCAGCAGTGGGTGGGTAGCATATGGAGATCCTTTAAAATAATATTTTATGTTATACTAAAAATTACTTGATCATCTTTAGATCTTAAGGAGATACATATCCCCACCTGTTGAGAATTATACAGTTTAAAGCTGGGACAAACCTCCAAGGTCATCTAGCTCAATGTTTTTATTTTACAGAAGAAAAAAACCAAGAGGCAAGATCACATAAATAGCAACTCCCGGTGCCAGAATTCAAACTCAAGTCCTTTGACGGTGTCCAAAAGCCTGAGCTTAAGAGGTGATAAGTCATCTCCCCTCCTTGGAAATGCTAGAGTAACAATGAATATTTATGCGTCGTTTTAAGGTTTTCAAAGCTATTGTGAACTATTATCTCACTTTATCCTCACAAGACCCCGGAGACAGTGCTATTTATTATTACCCTCATTTGACAGATGAAGAAACTAAGGCAAACCTAAGTTACGTGATTTGCTCAGGGTCATACAGCTGCTCTGAAGCTGCATTTGAACTCAGGCCTTCCTGACTCTAGGACTGGTGTCACATTCAGTGTGCCGTCCCCGAGGTCCCTTCTAATGTTCAAGCTCACTGACGACACATCTTGTGCACGTTTCACTCTGCCCCTCAGCTTTGTGGGGGGGAATCCTGCACCAAGTGAAAGGCTGCACCAGGTGACTTCTAGGTCCCTCTAACTCCATGACTTCATGTTTCCATGGGACATCAATCAGATGCTTTCTGCAGTTGCCCAGAGGAGGGGACAGAGACACAGTGAGTCAGAGCCTATGGTTCACTGCATTAGACTAGTGCACTGGTAAAGAGTTCTGCTACTATAATTGCCTAAGACCCCTGGGCACACGCATCCAGGATCCCCAACGCCCACTGGCAGGGGCTGTCAAGAGTATAACGAGCCAACCCCTTGGGGTGAGCTTATGGAGCAGCCTGCAGCAGAGGGACAGAGCCTGAATTCAGCTCTGTCTCTAGCTCCTTCTGTTACCGTGGCCAACTGACTCAACTGTCATCTGGAACAGGATGGGTTGGCTTAGATGATATCTAACTTCTAACTTGAGATCCATAATCCTACAATATGGCCCAAGTTTTCATTTTCACAATGATAAATTATAACCAGTCCCTGTGAGGATGATTTGTGTTTCTTCTGTAATTCCTGAATTCAACTGGTAGACTTTTCATTAAGCTAAATCAATATGCTTTATTAGAATGCCAAGAACTGTTGAGCAGATGTTAATTATTCATATGACAGCTTAGCATTGTGTCAATGAAAATCTTTTAGCTGTATCTACCAGAATGTTAGAAATTATGCTTTGCCTGATTTTAAGTCTATTTCTGCTAAACTTCTTTGGTGACGATATGCCACAAAACTAAAGAAAATGTTGTTCAAAGAAAATTATGAAATAAAAGGATTAAAAATACTCAGAATACACTCAGAATACACTCAGAATACAGTCATACAAGATGATTAGGTTAGTCTTTTACAAATATTAAGGCAACGAAAAAAATTTCATTAATTTTCAGTCAAGAAGTTAGCTTTTACAATTTAATATGCATTAATCTAGGTTTGATCTATTAATTCTTTTCAGTTCTTATGAGGAAATAAAACACGGACATTTTCCAAAAGGCACCATACACCAGATGGAGCAACTCCCATTACTGAAACGAAAAATGCTGAGTTCAATATTAATCGTGCATAATATCATTACTGACTTCAGGTTAACTAACCTGCAAAGCAATAAAATTCTCTATTTAAAGATTTGTCAACTAAACTCATTTGATGTAAAGTTATTTTTCTTCTTTGACTATGTAGGAAAGGCTTCTATAACAATGTCATTTTTTTAAAGGCAAGGTCTCCCTTTCTCCCTATTGCTTCCGGGCTGGAATCTCACTCAGATCACCATGGGAACTTTGGCCCACTCCACTTTAACCATCCTCAGGCACCCTGGTGGCTTCCTCACATTCTTGCCAGACTTAGAACTCTAGAGCAGCTTAGCCCTTAGCCCTTAGCTCAGAACTGCCAACCTTAAGCAATCACTGAGGCCCGTCTCAGCCTTCCTGATGCAGGGCTCACAGGTGTGTCCCTGGCAACGATACCATTTTAGAGCTGATACCACACATACAACCGAAGGCCACCCAGAACAAATTTATTATTTATTGGTCAATAGGCCCTCTTGGGCTATTTCATGTAGTTGTATTGTCTAGGACTGGGACTGGTGTGGAATAGATAAGAGTCCTGCTGTGTTGTGACCTGGCCACACCACAGAGGGAACACTGTTTCTTCTTCATGGTCACACTTTAGCTGCAGTGTGTCTATGGAAGAGGACCAGGATGGGGAAGGGCTTCCAGAGGATACCACATGAAGAACCACTGAAGGAACTGGGGAGGCTGAGAATGGACTTAAAGAATGGCCTCACATTCGATTTTAGTTATATGAAGAAGGATGAGATCTATTCTAACTCAGAGAGGTAGAACTACAATATAAGGGAAAACTTTTTAACCATCTGAGCAATAATCTGAAGGAGCTTCTGTCAGGAAGGAATGGGTTTTTCCCCAGGAGAGACTGCCAAGACCTCGTGGTTGACCATGTGGGCGGTTATCAAAGGGATTCTTATTCAGGCCTTGGTTGGATTAGCTGGGCCTTGGTAGTGCTTCCAACTCTGATATGCCAGATCCCCAGTAGAGGGTGGTTTAGCCACAAGTCTGACAAGTTTTCCAAATAACTGCCTCCTTGTGAAATAACAAATAGGCCAAGATCCACAGAACCTACTTACTTAAAATTATGCTTTCTCTTTAAACTCTTCATTAGACAATGTGAATAATGCTTTGGAAGTCATCTTAGCACGCTTACCTTGAAACGGTGCAGGAGACGACTGAGCCATATGTATATGCTCTTCATTAATCAGATAAATTGGCTGGTGCTGGGCAATCTCCACACTCGTGCATACATTACTTTCCCCATGAAGAAAAAATGTGAAGGCACAGGACAAATGTTCACTGAAAATACAAAAGAAAATTCTAAATATTGGTATGGAACTGAGAGAGGCTCAAACAAACAGGTGACAATTCCAGTTTCTTTGTTAACTAGTCAGCAGAGTTGGAATTGGGAGAATTTAACAAAATAGCCTATTAGCAAACCAAAGAATCATAGGATTTTGAACTTGAAGGGATCATCTAGTGACCAGAGTCCTGTGGCCTCTAGTCCTTGGGTGTGGTCTTCTGACTGAGTCCAAGTTTTACAGAACAAATTCTTTTATCAAGGGGATTTGTTCTGTGAAGTTTGGATTCAGTCAAAGGGCCGCACTTGAGGACCTAGAGGGCCACACATGGCCCTGAGGCCACAAGTATCGCACTCCTGAATTCTAGTCCAAGACTGTCATTCCCTAAAGCAGGCAACTGAGGCCATGAGGGGCACGTGTTTCATTCAAAGCTAAAGATGCAGTAAGGAAAAGAAGCAGGATGTGAACCCAGGTACTGTGACTCCAAGTACAGACTGCTTACCTAGCTCTCCACGTGATTCTTACTTTAAAATGTTTGAACATACTTCAAATACTTATTTGTTGCCTCTCCAGCCTCTGTAAATAAAAGTCACCACAAATTTTGGCAGCAAGATCTAACACTGCTTTTAGACAACATAACTGGGTCTGCAGACAATGAAAAAATGAGCTTTATTCATGCTCAGTCCACCTCAGTAACAGCGGTCACAGCCTCAGGATTTCCAGCATTCCTTTATCGCATGTTTGTTTAGCATCTATTATGTGCACAGCCCTATGGAAGACAGTATTTAATTACCGGCTAAATGCCATACACAATCAATATGGTTCTCTAAATAGGATGGCATTTTGTTCTATTTAATACGTGCAATCTGCTTTTCCTAATCACATATTTTAAAAGCAAACTACTTCTCTATGTTCCATGTAATTAGGTGAGAATTATTAGCCTTGAACTGCCTTTACCCAGAGAGATACACAGTGTCAGAACGATACTGCTGGGTCTAGCCCCCCAGGCATAACACAGCCCAAAGGAACAACACCAGCAACAGCAATTCCTCCCCAAATCTGAGAAGTTCATCACCCCCTTGAAAAGATCAGCACTAAGATACTCATTTCAAATCTGGAAATGATCAGGAGTTATTTTTACTTCACTGAAAAACAATCTTCACACGACTGGGAAAGTTGGTTGTGTGTTTAAGCCTAACTGCTTCTTTTCTAATGCTGAAAATCCTAACAAAACCATCACAGCTCTCCCTCTACAGCCCCAAGCAGGTGCCAGTGTAATCTGGCACAGGGAGACATCCCTTCCCTTAGAGAAACCGTTCTGTTTTACTTGATCATGAAGTCTCAGCAAGAGCTGACTGCTTGACAGGGAAGATTGAGAATGGCTACTAAATGCTACACACTAAGTTAGAGGGGAGAACAGGAGGATTCTATGGAGCTCTCTGGCTCTAATGATCAAGAGCAGGCGGGAGAAGAGGCCAGGACTCTGAAAACTATGGAGCAAGGACAGAACAGAGACAAAAGCACAAGCTGCTTCTCTGCCCTCAAAACATGTGGTCCCTTCTCGGGGAAGATGGCATCTCATGAAAATAGAACTCCAGTATTTTTATAGCAGTGATGATAAGTGGCTGGCTAGGTTCACAGAGTCATTTAACAAGCATTAATATGCTAGGTAATGAGGATACACAAACAAAAAGTAGGTCTGCCTTTAGGAAGCTTAGCTGTTATTGGTTTCAAACAATCCCTACACAAGCAAGTCAATACAAAATAGACAAAAAGTCATTTTGGGGAGGGAGCAGGGTACTCACAATGCCAAGGAAGGTGCTTCGGAGGAGAGAGGCCATCAGGAAAGGAAGGTCTCAGAGGAGACAGCACTTAACTGGGCTTTGAAAGAAACCAAGGATTCTAAGAGGCTGAGGTGAGGAAGGAGGGCAGTCCAGGTTGGGGGCGGGGGGGGGGGGGGGCGGGGGGAGGGGGGGGTGGAGATGACAGCAAAGGCACAGGGATGAGACATGGAAATGGAATGTTATGTTAAGGGAACACCAAAGCAGTTTGGTTGCTTATACTGCAGTGTGTGAAGAACATGCAATGAACCTTGAAAATAGGATAAGGGCCAGACTGCAATGGGGATAAATATGAGTACATCCTCGCTATTTCCAGAGTAGTAAGGAGAACATTTTACTGAGAAGGAGCACATGGCCAAATTTCACCAACTCTTCACTTTCCAGCTACATCCCCTAGCTAGAGGCAGCCACTAGAAGTGCGTGACAGGGATTTTTGGGAATTTTGTGTTCCAAAAAGGTAGCATTTTATCCCAAGGACTTTATCCCTAGTAGACAGAGGGGCAGGTAAGTGATACGGATTGGAATCAAAAAGCCTTAGCTCAGATTCACCTTTTGCTATGACTTGCTGTGGAGTCACTGAATCTCTCTGGGTCTTAAGTTTTCCTAATCTAATATGGGATTGAAAAACTTGTAGTCCCTGAGATACTCTCTGTGTTATCACAGACTCTGGGGACAGCCTGGAATAGGCTAGAGAAAGTGGTTCCAGATTCAGCCTTTCTTATTCTCATTCCCTAAGGCAAAAACATGGGAAGCAGGTATGACTGCTGAATCATTAGTCACATTAAGAGTGATGGCTCAAGTTTTAAGGAGAGAAATGCCATGGCTAGAATGCCTAGTACCACTGGACAGAATGCAGCACAAGACAGGAGGTGAAGGAGAGATGGTGAAGTCAGCAAGCGGTAATTATGGAGGATGAACACAGGGATGCCCTCTGAGGTCCTGAGTGGAGTTAGGTGCCCAACATGGGTGAAAGAGGGTGGAGTTTATAGAGTTTTTCTATGGACCAAATAGGACCAGAAGTTGGGAGGCAGGGAGCCAGCTAGGACCTGGGTCAAGGTTTAGCACTGGTGCTTAATTTTGCCAGGGGCAACAGGCAACTCACTGATATCCATACTCTTTCCAATCCTAAAAAGGGCTTTGGCTTTTACTGCGGTTCCTCCTCTAATATAGTGACTCAGGGGTTTTCAAGAGTCCCTGGGGCCTCTTCATTTATTGGGCTGGGGAGGCTACTATATTCCTTACCACATGGAAAACACTTAGAAAAGATTAAAGCATATAAGTATCAGTTATTATTAAATAGCTGAAATCAGAAGTGCTGCCAACTGTGGTGGAAACTGTGTAGTGGAGGAATGCAGGATGGGAAATCCAACTGGGAACTGGCTTTCCAAGTGTGGCAATCTAGTGCTAGGCAGCCATCCTGGAGGAGTGCAAGATCTGAAGTAGGATGAGAGAGAGAGAGAGAGAGAGAGAGAGAGAGAGAGAGAGAGAGAGAGAGAGAGAGAGAGAGAGAGAACAGTAATCAGCCATCTGTGTGAGCCTTCTTATTTTGTACAAAAAAGCCAGGGGAAATTCAGGAGTTTGGTACTCTGGCTTCAAAATGGAACGAGGAATAATTATTGGGTCACACAGAATCTAAGATTTCATATATACATATATATGTGTGTGTATATACTTTTATGAATAATTTTTCTTTCAAAGAGATCATGTTTAAGGGATGCTTCCAAAGGCAGAAACAACAAAGAAAGCCCACACTTCACAATACGTTTAGGATGAGCATAAGGAGAAAGATCCCCAAGAAGATAACAGCAGTTTATACATTGACATCTGGTTTTGAAGATGATGAGGTGGTAGAGAAATTCTATAAAGAATATCCACAGAGGTTCTTCATAAACTTGCCAAATTAAATCAACTCTACAGTTCCTTTTGGCTCTCAAATAATGACCTTACGAACACACAGCTTAATATTCTGAGGCTTCACTGAAAAGGGGATTATCCTGAAGGACAGCCAAAAACGCTGGAAAACATAGCATCAAGAAATGAAAAAAGTGAAAGGCTGGTAGACCTACCTTATCAATGCCCTATGCTTCTATTTCATGAATAATTTCTTCAAGAAGAAAGGCAGATGGGACTGGACATGGTAAACATAGGACATCAGACAAATTATGCTGACCACATCTTAAGGGACAGGAAATGACCAATTACTGATATGGGAGTCATTTTAAAATAGGCAAAGTGAGGAATCAGACCAACATAGTAAAGAATCAAATCAAGACCTAGCATGAAGAATGCAATGCAGGAGACAATGCACAGCTAAAATGATTTCTGAAGACACAGACCTTGGCACAGACTGCCATCATTTCCAAAGGAAATTTAAGGAAAATGACAAAACAATGAGCCCCCAAAGCTAAGAAAATGCAGCATCCTGCAAAGGTTTGGCTTCCTTGAAGTCCCAGCTCAAACCCCGCCTTCTATAGGAAATCTTTCCCAATTCACCTGAATTCTCGTGCCTTCCTCCTGCTGAGTGTGAGTGTGTGTGTGTGTTTCTCTCTAGTGTATATGCTCATGGCTGTTGGCATGTTGTCTCTCATTAAAGTGTGGGCCTCCTGAGAGCAGGGATTGTCTTTTGTTCCTTCCTTTGTGTTCTCAGCATTTATTCAGCACCTGGCACACAGCACACACTTAATAGATGCTCATTGACTGACTCCTGCCAAGCAGAGAGGGTAGCCAAGGACAACATTCAGGGAGACCATAAAAACCCATTTTTAAAACCTTACTGAGGAAAAGAGTGGAAGATAATGCAGAGCAGTATTGTCTTATAAAACATCAAGGAGTGGTAGAAGGGAAAATGTGTTTCCAGGAAGATGGGGGCAAAATTCTAGCCAGTTTATTCTGAGGCCACTTACAGATGACACTGGGAAGAGGACAACAGATGAAAAATGGAAAAGATCTGCTGAAAGCATTATCATCATCGCCATCACAGCCAGTGCTTGAAGGTTTACAAATCACTTTGTGAATATTGTCTTTTTATCCTCACAATAACCTTGGGAGATAGGGGCTTTTAACCTTTTTACAGCTGAGGAAACTGAGGCAGACAGCAATAACCATACTGAGCCAGGCTCATACTAGTGTCTGAGACTGGATTGGACCCGCAGTCTTCCTGACTCAAGGCCCAGTACTCTACCCACTGTGCCACCTAGCCGCTACTACAACTCTGTCCAACAATCACAATGGGAGAAGCATGTGTGGACTCTAATCAGTTCTCAAAGTCCTGTATGAGGAAGTAGAAATAAAATTAAAGAAAGTAAAAATGCAAAAAGAAGAATGACCATACCAAGTAGGCACCAATGCTTGTGTTGGAGACAACAGAATTCTGATGCCACTAAGGGACTGATTTTCAAGATGTCAGAAAAAGAAAAGATTCAGAATGATAAGAAAAAAATAACAGCTATTACTATAAAAAAGGGAACTGTGAACAAACAAACTAGGCTCTTCCCATATTTTTAAAAGCCTTTGGAGAATAGTTTACAAAGGTTTTCAATGGTATGCTTAATGAAGG
Organism: Pseudochirops corinnae; assembly: GCA_028646515.1. Lineage (NCBI taxonomy): Eukaryota > Metazoa > Chordata > Mammalia > Diprotodontia > Pseudocheiridae > Pseudochirops > Pseudochirops corinnae. Next base: position 334,038,072 of record CM053587.1, read on the forward strand.
TGTAAGAAAGAAACAGGCAGACTTTGACAAGTGACCCTGCACAGGAGAACACACTGCCAGTGTCCTGGCCATCCAAAAGGCACAGAGAATGCAAGACACTGGACTTGTGTGTGTGGGAGCTGATGTAGCCACTGAGTGGGGCGAGCAAAATGACACCTCAAGGGAAGTATCTCACATGCTTACGTTGACATCATAAAGGATTATTTCAGACAGATGGGATAATGTGATTTGACAACCCTTTGATTATCAATATCAAGTGAGGCATAAAACAAGGAGAGGTATATTTGTCAAAGATGTCAACCAACGTCATGGCAGATATCAACTTGTTTAGCGGTAAAGAGCCCACCAAAAAGGGGTAGAAGAGTCAAGGAAAGGCTCTTCTCCTTTTCTTTTAAAATATTAGGGACCATAGAATGTTTAAGGCAATGGAGAGAGACTGAAGGTATGCCAGAGCTAGAAGTGCCAGCTGAAGAAGGGGACTAGAAGTGGGCAGGAGACCAAAGACACAAGTAGAAGATTACTTTTACTAAGGAGTAGGGATGTCTTTTCTTCTCTAATCAGCTCCAAGGAAGACAAAGAGCATGATGAGGCTGAGGAGTTTTAAGGAACAAAAGGAGCTGAAAGAGCTCACTTTGGGCGGGCCCCTCAATAAAGTGAAAGGGTAAGTCATCTGCTTTAAGTGTAAAGCCAAGAGTTTTTTAGCAATTTTCTATCAAATGAAGAATCCTTTTGCAACATCACTGAATCACCTACATATTTATCATTTTAGATATTTAAATGCTGTCTTTTTGAAGTGGAGCATGCTAGTAATTAAGTGGTTTTTTATTTTTTCACAGATTTTTATATTATCTAAAGAGTTACCCAGCACATACTATGTGGTACTTTCACAAGTTACACATAAGGGTCTCACTTTTCCATCTGAACCTTAAACAATATGCTGGTGAACTGTCATTTGAACACTATTAAGAGAGCGTCAGATGCATATGCAGGTCACCTTAATTTGTTTTTAATGTAACATAACAGAGAAGCAAAACCAGATTGCTTTCTCACTTGAAAAAAAGTGAGGGGGGAATTCAAGATAAATTTACAGAGATTTAATGTGCCCTACAGAATTCTTGTTCAGTCATTTCAGTAGTGTCTGACTCTGCATGACCTTATATGGGGTTTTCTTGGCAAAGGTACTAGAATGATTTGCCATTTCCTTCTCCGGCTCATTTTACATGAGGAAACTGAGGCAAACAGTGTAAAGTGATTTATCCAGGGCCACACAGCTATTTAAGTGTCCAAGGCCTAATTTGAACTCAGACCTTCCTGACTGTATCCACTATGGCATCACCTAGCTGCCCCCATGAAGGGCTCTGTTCCAAATGGATTTTCCAAATTGTCCATACTTGATTTTAAAAGCACAGATGTTTTCTAAAAGAGCAATAATGATCAAGTCTATGAAAAGCTCCAGTGGCTAGTTAACTAGACTGAGGAAACTACAAGGTGAAAATAGAAATGAGGATACAGTGAAAGCTCCACCAATCCCAAAGAATTTGATGAGTTAATTGGATATTGGGCACTGAAAGCCTTGATAGGCAAGCAAACAAGCAACTAACTTGTAATAATGACATGACCTCCTGGAGAATGGATCTTAACAATAATCAACAATGCAACTCAAACACAGAAAAGGAAACTTGGAACAATGCTCAAACCTTCCAGGAAAATGGTCACTGTTGCTACCTTAGGTGCCAGCGCAAGGAGAAGGAAAGATGCCACAACCTTTCGGGAGTATTCATGTGAAATACTATCCCAGAGACTATTTCCACGAAAAAAAAAATAATAACATTCTGAACTCAAGTGAACACAAATCAATTCCCTAGCTAAAGGAATGTTTAAGTGATGAAGGATTATACAATGAAAAGCACAACCAGAAAATACCTTTCTGTCCTTTGTCAGCTAAGGAAAGAATGTAACAAGGAAACCGCATACTCTGAATACCTTCCCTCTCATTACTGATTCTGGTCATTTATTAAGTGACTACTGTGCACAAGGTACTGTGTTAAGCATCAGGGGTATACAGAAAGGAAAAGCTCACAGGCTGCTAGCTGGTGCAGTGGATAGAGGGCTGAATCTGCAGTCAGGAAGAGCTGAGTTCAAATTCGACCTATGACAATTATTAGATGTGTGACCCTGGGCAAGTCACTTAACCTCTCTCTGGCTCAGTTTCCTTAACTGAAAAGTAAGGATAACAGCCTCTGGCTCAGGATCTGATGAGATATTTGCAAAAACAGGTGCCTTAAAAATGCTTATTTCTTCCCTTTCACCCTCACAGTCTAATGTGAGAGACAACAGCCACTAATAAGCTGGGTAGGACAAACTGGAGACAATCAACATAAGAAAGGCACTAGCCTAGATCACACAGAAGGCAGGAGGCAGAAATGAGGAGAGAGACAATTCTAAGAAGGGGGACAGTCAGTGAAAATGCAGACAGAAGTTGGGAGCTCCTGGAATTTCCTGAATAGGGGGCTACATGGTCAGACCTAAGTTTAGAAAAATCACTTTGGCAGCTGAACAGAGAAGGAAGAGACTTATGGCAGGCAGACCGACCCTCAGATTGGATATGGAGGGCTAGGTGTGTGTGACAGAGAATGAGAAGCTGAAGGTAACAATGAGGTAACCAGCCTGGGGGGCAAACCAGGACTCATGGTCTTTTCTGCCCTATCCCTCCCCTTCTCCTGAACCTCTCCTGCTATCAAGGGGGCCACTATCCCAGTTGCCCAAGCTTACTTCAGTCATCTTCCAAATCTTACTCTTATCCCATGTATACAGTCAGCTGCTAAATCTGGTTTCTACCTCTCCAGCACCTTTCCCATACCTACTGTCCCCTCCCCACCATTCATACCTGAACCATATATTCAGGCGGTTATCACCTCCCATTGAACTACTGTAATAGTAGCCATTTTGGTCAGTCTGACTCAAGTCTCTCTCCATTCTAATCTCAAATGATATTCCTAAAACACAAATCTGATCATGGAGATCCCTACCACCACCACTTCACAAATACTAGAAGCTCCCTATTGCCTTAGGGATCAAATCTAAACTCCTCTATTAGGCCTTTAAAGTCCTTCAACACCTGGTCCCTTCCTACTTTTCCAATCCTGCTTTACTACCCACAGATATCTCCATCTCCCTCCTCAGAATCTTTGTACTGGCTGCTGTTCATCCTTGGAATGTCTCTCACTTCCTTTAAGATTGAGCTCAATCATCATTCTCTTGACAAAGCTTTACCTGGTCCCCCAGGCTGTACAGTGCTTCTTAAACTGTAAGTCGCAACCCGATATGGGGTCAAGAAAAATTTGGCAACAGTAAAGGGTTTCTGAACACGCAATGACCAAAAATTAATTTAAAATCAAATGCATAATGAATCCAAGGTGTTTCTGAAGGCAGGGCTTACTCATGTTGCAGGAGCAACTTTATTGTAGCCCAGCTTCTGAACACAAAGCATGTGCACTTTGCACCAGACATGCCCTCAGACCACACAACGCTGCTGCCGAAAGAAGAGGGGTCTCCAGAGGTAAAAGTTTAAGAAGCCTGTGCTAGGGTACTTCTCCCCAAACTACCCTATATTCATTAGGCATCTATTTAATATCTACTCCTATGTGAACAAGTTGTCTTCCTCATTAGCAAGTGAATTCCTGATTCTCCTTTGTCTTTATATCACTGTCACTTAGCTTGGTTGTTAGCACTTCATAAATTTTGGTGCAATGTGAATTATAATCATGACAGTGGGAAACAACCTGAATTGGGAAAGAAATCTGTGATGAAAAATGCAGCTTAAGCCACTTTTGTTTTGCAACTCAATTATCTTCTCTTTAGCAAGAGGGAGTTGGGAGTTGTTTTAGATCTAGAATAAACCACTAAGGTTTATTCTAGATCTAAAGCATAATGATAAAGGCGAAACTTGGGACCTCCTCCAAAACAAAATCAACTTGAAAAGCACAAGACTGGAAAAGACTGTACAGATGTCAATGTCAATTTGTCTGAAGATCGGGGCAAAGGTGGTTCAAGAGAACCAGAACCCAATGAATAAACACAACTCAAAACAGTTTTGACCTGCAGTGGAGGAAGCATGGCTTTCTGGAATAGGGAGGTGACAAGCCCACAGTTCTCTACTCATAAGGGGGGGGGGGGGGGGGGGAGGAGAAGACTCTTGATTAGAAACTCTCTTGATCAAGAGAAGTTGATTTCTGCACTAAAATGTCATCTTAAGAGAACTGCCTGGGACACTGAAGGGCTAAAGTAACACTCAGAGTGATACAGGTTCTGTGAGTCAGAGGTTATACTGGAACACAGGACTTCTACCTAATGATCCACATTGCTTCTCTCTGGAATCTGAGTATAGATAGACAAAGAGACAGATAGGCAGACAGGCAGAGAGATAAGTCAGATAACTAGACAGACAGAAACACAGAAAGAGATATCTATGCTAATATTTTATTTACATATAGAGCAGATGCTTAATAAATGCTTACTGTTTTGAATTGAATTGAACATGGCAGAAACATCTAACTTTCTAGGATTTAACACTGGAATCTAGCAACACAAAGGCAGACCTCTCACAAGCCTGAGGAATTTCATTAATGAGCCCAGCCATAGGTTTTGAGGTCAAGCTCCCTCCTCATGCAATCACTTCTATGGAATCAAATGAATTTAAAGAAATTGATTAAAGTAAGAATAAGAGTGACACTCAAGTGAGGTAAGGGCATAGACTGAGACACAAAGAAACTGTTATAGTTAGTCCAGTGGGAGTCTGAGGCAATAAGAAAACTGGGGGATAGTACAGAATAAGCCTTATTATGAATGAGTATCAGGGAAAAAAGGATTATAAATAGCATTCTGGCTGCTTTTCTTTATTTTGCACAATGTATTTGCTCACTGTTCACTAAAAGATTTATTATACCTATAAATTTCCATGTGTTAGTCTTTATTTTATTGCCTTTTGCTACTAGCTTGCGTACAAACTGGCAATTTAATAAAATTTAATGGGGGGAAAGGGGAACACATTTGCTTTCATTCAGCCCCGAGACCTTATTAACCTTACTCCCAACTATCAGTCTGCAAAAAGGATTCCAGCAATTTTTACTCATTTATATGATCTGAAGAGATATGATTAATTTTTCTTTGGGCAGAAAAAAATAGCTGTTTCTGATTACTTTAATTGATTAAATTGGTTCCTCTTTAGAGCCAATAAGTAAGAGGAAGTGCAATGTACAGTAAATTTGCTAAAATGTACTTGCTATTGAACTTGTGACTGTCCAACTGGCAGCAGTTGAGACTATAATTCTCTGAGATAAAACAAGAAATCTCAGTGGTTTTCCTAGGTGGTCATTTAGACACCTGAAAAGAATATCTCTTTTCTGTAAAAGAAGCCAATGTTTAAAAAAATTACTCCTAAAGTCTGATGTGTTACTGACAACTAAACTGCTTCTACTTGGTCAAACACTTTTTTGGAGCTGCTGTCAAAAGAAGGCATCATAGGATCATGGAATTTAGAGTGGGAAGAGATTTCAGAGAACATCCAAAGGACTTCAAAGTGAAAAGGTGACAAGGAGTCTGGAGAGGCAGGAGGAAATGGGGGCAAGAAGCAGAAGACCTCAGGGGCATGAGAGGGGGTTTCATGAATGCTCTAAAGAAGACCAGGATTTCCTTTCTTGGCAGATTTTGGAAGTTAAGAAGATAGTATCTGAGATCAGGATTGGAGCTTCTGTGAACCATGAACTAAAATATAAAAATGACAGCTCATGGCTAGGGATACATTCTATGTAATAAGAACCAGAAAGAATTTATTTTCCTGGTCTCTTGTATGTATCTAAGTAAAAGAATTATAAACTAAAAAAGAAGAAGATGGGATAAAACTGCTGCCCACAGATCCACTAAGCTAGAAACCATTGAAAAAAAATGACAAACTAGTTAGAAGAATAAAGAGCAGGGATACCTAGAAATTCCCAGGAGAAAAAATGTCAAGAAATAAACCTGGAATACAACCCATGGCCTCAGGCACCTAAATACAAATATACAAAGTACCAAGCACAGTGACTTAGCATGGCAAATATGAGGAGTTAAGTTTAATAAGGTTGGCATCACTGAAGGACCAAAACTAGAATACGGCTCTAGAAGGGCAGACTCAACTACACCTATGATCTCGTCAATTGGGAAATGGCCGCCAAAGTGCAGAATAAAGTCTCTCTTATCCGTGGCTCCCCATAAACTTGCCACCCAATGTACTAGAAGACTTCCTTCATTTCTCTTGACACTACAAGAGTACCAGTGGGAACACTCTAGCTTTCCACCTGACACTCCCTCATGTTAGCTACTGGCCGTCTCTCTTTATGGCATATAATTCCTTAAAAAAAAAAAAAAAAAAAAAACAACCAACAATTTTTATTACTGTTTTCTGAGACTGGGTCTCTTTATCTCATCCAGGCTGGAGGTATGTGGGACCCTCACAGGACTGGTCTCACTCTGTTTGGCCTGGGAACTTTGACCTTTTTGTTCCATCTTCCAGAATGGGGCCAGTTCACCTCTCCTTTGGCAGCTGGGTGGTCCTCTGCTCTGGGGGGCTCACCCAAACAATGCTAAACTCAGAGCAGACACCCAATTGGCTGAGCCCACTGCAGCTCAGAGCTCCTGAGCTAAAAAAGACCTAGTAGCCTCTGTCTCCCAGACAGCAGTGATCACTGGCAGGTGCTGCCATGCTGAGCTTTACTCTTGTTTTTCTTTTTGTTTTTTTTTTGGAGGGGGGAAGGCAGGGCAATTGGGGTTAAGTGACTTGCTCAAGGTCACATGGCTAATTTTTTTGTGTTAAGTGTCTGAGGCCAGATTTGAACTCAGGTCCTCCTGACTCCAAGGTCAGTGCTCTAGGCACTATGCTACCTAGCCACCCCTTTACTCTTGTTTTTCAAAGATTGTCAGGGGTGATGTGCTGTAGCCACCTCACACCCATCAAGTGTCTTCCAACTGTCCTCTGTATGTGACAGTCGCCTTTAGTTCTTTGAAGACAGACATATTCCATCTTTTGCCATCATATGAAAACTCTGGTAAAAGGCCAGTATTAAAAAAGATGGGAGGCTTAAGGTCATTAAAAGAGCTGTACAATTTCTAAAAAAGCAATTTGGTTCGCTTTCTCCCTCTTGTTCATCTCTGGCTCAACTCAGTGTTCACACATACTGTATGTCCCAGAGATCCATTCTGATGTACTACCATTTGTCCACCCATACACATGTTGTAATCTGGAAAGAAATGCCCATTCAAAAGAATAGGCAGAGAAAAAATTGTTGCGGTGAAAGGTGTGTGTGTGTGTGTGTGTGTGTGTGTGTGTGTGTATGTGAACTAATAGTTGTGGTGAAGGGTGTGTGTGTGTGGGAACTCAAGCAAGACCATTCCAAAATGGAGGCTAAAGGGTGGGTAGAAGTACACTGTGCTAAAGAGTATCTGAGTGTAGATCAACAGAAATAAGAAAAGAAACAATGTTTACTTTAAAGTATACTTTATAGTACAGATTATACTATAAACAACCTGAATGGAAACAGATGAAGACTTAGAAAAACAAAAATGTAGACTAGATTTGCAGAGTAGACTTCAATGGGTCCAGAGTAAAAACACTGTAGGGGTCTAAAATTCCACAGAAGTTGGTCCAGAAGGGACAGGAGGCTTTCAAGAATTTTTTTTTTTAATTTTGTTTTTGCTTTTTTTTTAGAGGGCAATTGGGGTTAAGTGACTTGCCCAAAGTCATACGGCCAGTGTGTCAAGGGTCTGAGGTTGGATTTGAACTCAGGCCTTTCTGACTCCGGGGCTGGTGCTCTATTCACTGCGCCACCTAGCTGCCCCAAGAATTTATTTCTAATAAAACCAAGAACAAAAAAGATTCATGGAAAGACAAACTGATGCAAAGTGAAGGAAGCAGAGATAAGAGAACAATGTGCACAATGTACAACACAGCAAAGAATGGATGTTACACATTTACAGATAACAAGTGTTTACCCAAAATGAGACATGAGAAGCCCTCTCCTCTCACTCCTCTGAAGAGGGAGCAGTGAGCTCAAGAGTATGAAACACTGAACACATCAGATTTTCTTCTGTTTTTACCAGTTTTGCTGATTTTTCCCTTCTTTTTCTTTAAAAAAAATAACTGTTATATAGAAAAGTTCTTTAAGACAGTAGTAGGGCAAGATGCAGATAAAAAACTTCAGCAGAAACGTATTTTTTTAAAAAGATCATGTCTAGAGGAAAGAAACGAGAGAATAATGAGAGTGTGGCATAGTCCTATGAGAACTAAATCAGGTACACCAATAGCTTAGCATAAGTTAAGGATGCCAAGAACAAGAAAAGAGGATATTTTTCTAAGTTATATTCAGGACAGGAAGAAGCTCTAAAAAAAAGTGGAATGAATGATAAGGGCAATAGACCATTGAGAGAAAGTGGAACTACACAAATCTTGTTTTACTCCTATTTCCTCTGCCAAGGAGAATGACTTTTGGACTAGTAAGAACAGAACAGAAACAGATAAAGTAGGAATAATATCCAAAGACATCACCTAGCTGTCATTGATGAGTACAAGTCACCTGGACCAGATGTCCCACCTCCTAAGGTAATCAAAGAACTGGTAGATGGGATTATTAAGTCAATGTCATGGATCTTTGAAAGACTGAGGTATTCAAGAGAAGTACTACAGGACTGAAGATTTATTATTACATTTTTAAAAATGAAGAGAATGAAGTCTCAGACTATAGGCCAGTGAATTTAACTTCAATTGGGAGCAAAATTCTAGAATGTAGTCTTAAAGAGATAGTAAGTGACCACCTAGTACAGGTCATATCAGATGGAACATTTTCTTTTGCAACAAAATTACTAGAGAAATAGATCATGGGAATGCTTCAGATGCAGTATTGCTTTGGCCCCAAACTCTCCACATCAGATTTTTAGCATTTCTAAAATTCATAAGGCTTCTATGCAGTAGGCTGCCTCTGTTCTAACTAAACACATTCCACTCCTGCCTAACCTTAAGTAAGACCTTTCCATGCCCCATGCTTGCACAGTCAAGGCTTTTTTGAACAATTCCCTGAATCTCCCTTCCTAGGATTTCAGAGATAGGAAATCAATCACTTAAGCCATAAAGTCTCCCCTCTCCCCCCCTTTGATTCATTGTCCTCAGTTACTGTAGTGAGCTGTCCTATTACATAGATCTATCTATTCCTCATGCTTTCTTTTAACTGTAAAATAACTCTCCCCAGGAAGGAAGGAGGGAAGGAAACAAGCATTTGTTAAGTGCCTACTTTGTATCAGGCACTGCAAAAAGGGTTGGAGGCATTGGAAACCATCGTGAGGATGAAGAAGAGGCTTAGGAAGAGTAACGTAGAGGGGGACTGTGATCAGAGATAAGAAGTGTGCTATTTATGACAATTAAAGTAGAACTGTTACCAGTGATGATGACATCAAGTGTGTGACCATCCTTGTGTGGGAGCACGTTCAGAAGAGGGTCAGCACATGTACTGAAATTCCCAAATGAGGGGCAGAGGCTAGCATGCAGAAAAGAAATGTGAGCAGATTCTGAACTCCTTGAGAAAGTAGGGAGAATGGCCTGGATTTTAGGAGACAAATGTGACGAGAATTTCTACCAGGCAATGAATGTGGATGGAGTGAACCTCAGAGCAGGAAAACAAGGTTCCTGAGTAATTCATGTAAAAGAGAGTCATTTTGGAAGTGGGTGTGAGGTGGAGAGAGCATAGCTAGCTTCTTTGGGCCTGAGGTATTGTGGAAGGTTTGACATCAGGCACAGCTGGTACTAGAGATGATGGACAAGGAATGTACAGGTAGGTGGCATAGAATTATATGGCGATGTCCCACCCAGCTGCTTCCCTACTGAGCTACCATGGGCTCAACTTCGTGTGTGTGTATATACATACGCCCGCTCTCTCTCTCTCCCCCCCATCTCCCTCTTTTTTTCCAGAACTGCACTGCCTAATGGATTTTTCCATGTGGATATTCTCTTAGTATGTCAAAGGCAATGTATGCAAAATGCTATGTTTCTTTCAAAAGACATACTGCCTTCAAATGCTTCTACTTCTCAAAGGTCATACTTCTAATCATCCAAGTTTTATGATTTTGGAGTTCTCTTTGATGCCTTAATCCACTCACTTCATTTATTCCATCCTCTAAATATTCATTCATTTCTGAAGTCATGTTGATTCTACCACAACATCACCTATCCTGAATCCATACAATTCCTTCAACTGATACAATTTCTAACCTAATTCAGCCTCTCCTTACCTCTCCCCTGGACTGTCACAATAGGCCCTATGCTGGTTTCCCTTCTGCTTTTTCTTCCTAAATCCATCTATGGCCAAAATGATATTCCTAAACAAAGATTTGACTATGTGATGCCCATAAATCAAAATCTTCAGCACAGTACTCATTTGGGCAGCACATATCCTAAAAAGTGGAATGATAAAGAGATCAAATATTCTTTGCACAAGGATGACACTCAAATTCATGAAACATTTCCTATTTTTGAAGATCTAAGAAAAAGGTGGAAAAGAGACTCAACTACAAAAGACTGTCATTGTTTCTCTCATCAGAAGTGTCAGTTTGGTGACTGAAGAAAGGTGGTGGCAAAGAATAAGGTGGAACTAGGAAGAATAGGGACAGGAAAAGAAAAAAAATTAAGCCTCGCAACCACATTCTTTTTGAGGATCCTTGTAGCAGTGTCTCAGCAGGTCTCCTTCATCCCTTGAGCTCCACAAATCTTGTCCAACCTCAATTACATGACAGAACAGAAAAGAGGTATCAGAGGCTGAGAGAGATGCACAAGATTACAGAGAACTAGAGAAAGGAAAGGAATAATGGCAAGAAAGATGTTTACAGTAAATCATAAAAATACAATATCAAATAACCACCATAAGACAACTCTACCAAACACCAATACTGACCTTGATGTGAGATTGTGAAATAATAATCTAAGGATTATGTAGAGAGTTTTGAGAAAAGCTTTATCAAACAGAAAACCTAAATGCCACACTTCAGAAAACTATACAGGCAAAGTGCCTAGAAACACTGAAAGCAGATGACAAAGCATAGATTGAGAGATTCTAAAAACAACAGAAAAAAAAATTGAATTACAACATGAAACAACAAAATCTGTTGACAAGTGGAAAACAAAAAGTTCACATTAGAAGGACAATCAATTAGAATAGAAGCTTGCAACTTGTTCACAAGAAACTAAATGAAAATTTTTCAATGACATTCCAAAAAGAAAGATGAACGATTTGTACAATGAGATAAAATATCCTCCAAAGAAAATAACCAGGACATTCAACACAAGTGAAGAATTCAAGTCTCTCTTCCAAAAGAATCCAGAAGTAAGCAGAGTATTCAACATTCAATATGCAAAGTATGTAAATGGGGCGGGGGGGAGATTGAATACACATGATAATAATACAAGACTAAGAAATGAAACAGAATATACGTTTTCATGTGGCTAGGGCTAAAACAAAGCTATGAGTATAGGATAAGAAAGTCTTCTTGCTTATTCTTTAATTTTATTTCAAAGCCTCACATCCGAGATACAAGAAAGCTAAAGGGACATCAATAAGCTTAAAAACTAAGATGTAAATAAAGATTAAAAGATGGGGGCAGCTAGGTGGCACAGGGAATAGAGCACCGGCCCTGGAGTCGGGAGGACCTGAGTTCAAATCTGACCTTGGACACTTGGTCACACTTACTAGCTGTGTGACCTTGGACAAGTCACTTAACCCCAATTGCCTTGCCTCCCCCCTCCAAAAAAAAAACCAAATAAAGATGTAAGAGGAAAAGGAAGGAAGGTGGGAAGAAGAAATAAATATTTCAGGGATAAAACACTACTCCTTAATTAATAAATCAATAAAACTGGAGGTGTGATAATATAGAAGAAGAGTTCTCCAATACAAACCAAGACAGACACAGCCAATTAGAAAAATAACCGAGAAAGATAAACAGGAAAAAAGATGTAACAATAATACAAGTTATAAAATACTCGTTACAGTTATAAAGACCTAAAACTCGGGTTCCCACTTTTAGGAACCTGGGATTCTGACTGGTGAACACTCATTTTTCCCAGATCTGAGCTGGCCACCACACATGCTGCCAAGTCATCATGTGCACATGTGACCCCCACCAGGCCTCAAGCACCAACTCTGAGAATGGTGATCAACTCGACACATGACGTCAGTCACCATGTTCTCTGACCTCTCTCCCTGCCCACCATTCTCTTCTGTGCTGGCTTCCCCTATGACACAGTGTAAAGTCCTTGAAGGCAAGGGGGAAGAATGAAGAGAGGAAATAAGAATGTATTAAGCACTCACTACGCTCCAGTTACTATGTTACATGCTTTACAAATGTTATTGCAGTTTATGCTCACAACAATCCTAAGTATGTACTTTTCTCATTCCCATTTTACGAATGAAGACACTAAAAGAGAGGTTAGATGAGTTGCCCAGGGTCACACAGTTAATGTCCAAGGCTAGATCTGAACTCATTCTTGACTCGAGAATCAGCGCTCTATCCACTGTGCCACCTTACTGCAAGGGCTGTCTGGCTTGTTTACATTTGCATCCCCAGCACTTATCACAGTGCCAGACACATAGTAGCCTCTTAATAAATGCCTTTTTACCCACTTATGAGGTGAGAGAACAAAATTAAAAGCACAAATATAACCTGATATATAGTTACAAAACACCCAGAGAATCAAATTAGACTCAGTAAGATAAAAGGATACCAAAATAACCTCCAAAAATCATGAGCATTTCTTAACAATGTTAGGAATAAAAAGGAAGCAATGAAAATAAATGATATTCCATTCAAGGTAACCACAAAATGCACAAAATATGGGTTAACCTACCAATCAATACAAATGCAAGATTTACCCAAATAAAATCTGAAAACATTATTTCCTGAAATAAAGGAAAATATAAATCAGTGGAAAGACCATAAACCAGTGTTTAATAAACTGAAAAAACATAAATTACTGCAAACATAGCTTCTCTGTTCACTGCTCGTGATATGACTTTGGCCAACAGAACAAATATAGTAATATTACCTCAATTAATTTAAAGATCTAATACTATACCAAGTTACCAAGACAGTACTATATAGTTAAACAAAACAATAATAAAATGTATTTGAAGGAAAAGAAACTGATAGAATGTATACTTTAAAACAGGGTATCAAGTAACAATCATCAAAACTATTTGGAATTTGGTTAAAAAAAATGAAAAGTAGAGGAGTGGAACAAGATAAATAAAAACAAGAAACAAAGGCAAACAAAAACAATAGCTCAGTGGTTAATAAACTGTGAAAAATACCCATTGCTGGGAATATAGCCTTCCTATTTGACAAGAACTGATGGGAAAACCGCAAAGCACTTTTGTGGATATTAAGTGTAAAGTATAAACTCACCCTGTACATTACAGTAACCTCCAAATGGATCACATGATCTGAATACCAAAGGTCACACCATTTTTCAAAAATAAAGAACAGGAGGTGGTATCTTTTTATAATTACAGCCAGAAGAATTCTTCAATAAAGTATACATGCAATCACAAAAGACAATTGTTTATGCATAAACAAAATCAATGAAGACAAAAGGAGAAACTTGACTGGAAGAAAATATTTGTATTAAATCAAAGTAATATACAAAACACATCAGAAATTGTTACAAACGTATCAGAGCTGGCTCCACTGCAAAAAAAAAAAACGCAAATTATAAATGATCATGTGAAAATATGCTCAAAACAGGTGATATCCCTCCAACAGAAAAAGGACCCACGAACCCTTCCGTAGGGGTCCCTGCAGCTGAGGAATGACTTAGTTTTAAGAAGTAATATTAATTAGTCTTATTGTACTTTTACTTATTTTGTCAGATATTTCCCAATTACACTTTAATCTGTTTCTTGCCACACTGGGGAGTGCTTTGGCCACATGGCCTGTGTGTGTGACACCTCTGCTCTAAAAGGACATTGAGGTTTCACTTCACACCATGCAAATTGGCAAAGACTGCAAAAAAAAAAAAAAAAAAAAAAAAAAAAAAGGAATGATCAATGGTGGAGTAGTTCTGGCAAGACAAACACACTCATCCCTCTTGGTAGATCTGTGAACTGGTCCAGCTGTTCTGCTGTCACTTTGGAATTATGCTAAAAGAGTGACTAAATTATCTATGCTATTTGGTCCAGAGATTCCTCCAGAAAGCACAAAAGATGTCAAGACAAAAAGAGAAGCCCCATTCATCCCCAAATATTCATAGCTAGACCTATCAACTAGAGAATAGGTAAACTAGCTTATGAATATAATGGAATATTTTTATGTAATAGGAATGATGAATAAGAATTTGGAGAATTAGGGGAAGATTTTTATGAATTGATGAAGAATGAACCAAAGCAGAACCAAAAGAACAATATTTACTATTTCTACAACAAAGAAAATGAAAATACATAATCTAAAAAGGAACCTAAAACTGAGTAACTGAAAAAACGACAATGGTCTCAGTGAACAGTTGATGAAATACACCATTCTCATGACAGAGAGGCAAAGAATTACCATGGCAGCATGTTGTATACATTGTCAGACTGGCTTGCTATAACGCTGAATTATTTTTATTTGTAAGAGAGGGATCGATTTGCTGGTAGCAGCATGAGTAGATTTTTTTTTCCTGCAAATGACTTCGATGGAAAAAGAAAAGGCATCAGTAAAATACATTTCTCTTTTAACAGATCAGTTACTCCCTCCTGCTCATAGGATAAAATACAAAAACCTCAGGCTGGCACATGGAAAATGCTATAAAATATCCCTTCTAAACGAACCATCTTATCTAACTTCATGACTCTTTGCTGCAGGCAAAATGAACTAGTTGCCATTCCCTGGCCACACCATGCCTGGCTCACCACCATGACTTTGCAGAGGTGGTCCTTAGGACTGGAAGATCCTCTCTCTCCATGCTCCCCTCTCTGCTTGGAAGTATCCACCTAAATAAGGCTCTACCCAGATTCCCCTCTGTCCAGTTGTTGTTGTTCAGTCATTCAGTTGAACTGGACTCTTCATGATCCCATGGACCATACTATCCACGGGATTTTCTTGGCAAAGATACTGGAATGTCTTGCTACTTCTTTCTCCAATGGATGAAGCTGTTAGGTCTTTTTAATTCCCAAATTATTTTGTAAATATATATCAGTGTACACATCAAAACTCTTCCTTCACTCTTCAATAGAACTTGAGATCCCAGAGGGCAGAGCCTGTCTCATTTTTATTTTTGTATTTCATCAAACATCCCAGTGTCTGTAGAATTAGATAAAATCTAGATGTTTCTAGAATTGCTGAAATTCAAGTCACCCTCTGCGCATTTTACAAAGTCTCATGGTGCTTTTATGGAGTTGAAAAAAGTATATATAGACAACAGTATGTTTAAAAGAATTCAGACTAGGTTGACTAGTCAGACCACAGGGTAGCTATTACTGTCTCTATGTCATCTTGAAAGAGAGGCTCTAGTAGAAGAATCTATGCTACTAACTTTTTAAAAATATTTTTTTTCCATTACATGTAAAAATAACTTTTTAACATTTAAAAAAATAAATTTTAAAATTTGAGTTGCTCCCCTCTCCCTGAGATGGCAAGCAATTTGACATAAGTTATACATGTGCAATCATGAAAAACATATTTCCATAGTGGTCATATTGTGAAAAAAAATGCAGACAACACAGATACAGATACACACACAAACACACACACAGAAAAATAGAAGGCTTCGATCTGCATTCTGACCTCATAACTTCTTTCTCTAGAGCTGGACAGCATTTTTAATGATGAGCCTTTTAGAACTGTCTTAGATTATTGTATTGCTGAGAATAGCTAAGCCATTCACGGCTGATCATTATACAATATTGCTGTTAACTGCATACACTGTTCTCCTGGTTCTATTCATTTGACTCTGCATCAGTTCATGTAAGTCTTTCTAGGTTTTTCTGAGAGCTTCCTGCTCATCATTTCTTACTGTACAGTAGGACTCCATCACAATCATATATCACAACTTAGTCAATTGACAGGCATCCTTCAAATTTCCAATTCTTTGCCACTACAAAAAGAGCTACTATAAATATTTTTGTACATATGGGTCCTTCTCCTTTTTCTTTAATCTCTTTGGGATACAGATTTGGGAATGGTACTGATGAGTCAAAGGTTATGCCCAGTTTTATAGGCAATAAACTATGCTTTAGGGCATAGTTCTAAATAAATTGTTCCCCAGAATGGCTAAATCAGTTCACAACTCTACCAACAAGTGCATTAGTGTTCCAATTTTCTTATATCTTCTCCAACATTTATCAATTTCTTTTCTGTCGTATTAGCCAATTTGATAGGTATGAGGTGGTACCTCAGAGTTGTTTTAACTTGCATTCCTTAAATAATAGTGATTTAAAGTATTTTTTGCACACAACTATCAATAGCTTTGATTTCATCTGAAAACTGCCTACTCATATCTTTTAACCATTTATCAACAGGAGAATGATTTGTATCCTTATAAATTTGACTCAATTCTCTATACAGTTGAGAAATGAGGCCTTTATTAGAGACACATGCTATAAATCTACCCCCCCCCCAGCTTTGTGCTTTCCTTCTAATCTTTTTTAAATTAAATTATTTCTTTTTAGTTTTCAACATTCACTTCCATTAATTTTAAATTTTGTCCTCCTCCCTCCCCAAGAGAGCTTGCAATCTGATATGGACTCTACACATATATTTCTATTAAACACATTTTCACATTAGTCATATTGCAACAAGAATTATAACAAATGAGAAAAATTGAGAAAGAAAAACAAAACAAAACAATTGTTTGCTTTGTTCTGCATTCTGACTCCATGGTTCTTTCTCTGGATGAGGCTGGCATTTTTTTTTCCATCATGTGTCCTTTGAAATAGTTTTAGGTCCTTGCATTGTTGAGAAGGGCTAAGTCTATCAAAATCAGTCCTCACACACTGTAGCTGTTTACTGAGTACAATGTTCTCCTGGCTCTGCTCCCCTCACTCAACATCAGTTCATATAAGTCTTTCCAGGTTTCTCTGAAGTCTGCCTGTTCATCATTTCTTATGACACAATAGTATTCCATTACATTCATATACCGCAACTTCTTTGGCCATTCCCCAATTGATGGGCACCGCCTCGATTTCCAGTTCTTGGCCACCACAAAAAGAGCTGCTATAAATATTTTTGTACATGTGGGTCCTTTTCCCATTTTGGGGATACAGTCCTAGAAGTAGTATTGCTGTGTCAAAGGGTGTGCACATTTTTATAGATCTTTGGGAATAGTTACAAACTGCTCTCCAGAATGGTTGGATCAGCACAGAGCTCCACCAACAATGAATTAGTGTTCCAACATTCCCACATTCTCTCCAACATTTATCATTTTCCTGTTATGTCATGTTAGTCACTCTGATAGGTATGATGTGGTACCTCAGAGTTGTTTTGATTTGCATATCTCTAATCAATGCTTTCCTTCTAATCTTGTCTGCTTTGGTTTAGTTTGTGTAAAAGTGTTTTAATTTAATATAATCAAGATCATTATTGTAGTGTTCTCTATCTCTTGTATGGTCATAAATTCTTCACTTAGTTGTAGATGTGAGAGGTAAACTATTCCATATTCCTCTAATATGTTTATGGTTTATTGCCCCTTATGTCTAAATCCCATTTTGACCTTATCTTGGTATGCAGTCTGAGATGATGATGTATACCTAGTTTATACCAGTTTTCCCAATAGTTTTTGTCAAATAGTGAGTTCTTTGTCCCCAAAGCTAGTCTTTGAGTTTATCAAACACTAGATTACTATAGTCATTTATTACTGTGTATTGTGTACTTAATCTAATCCAGAGATCTACCACTCTATTTCTTAGCTAGTAACAGGTTGTTTTTGATTATTATAGCTTTAAAATACAGTTTAAGATCTTGTGTAGGGGTAGGCTACCATCCATCACATTTTTTTTCCATTAATTCCCTTGAGATATTCTTAACTTTTTGTTCTTCCAGATGAATTTTGCTATCATTTTTTCTAGCTCGATAAAATAATGTTTTGGTGGTTTGATTGGTATGGCACTGAATAAACATATTAATTTAGGTAGAATTATTGTTTTTATTATATTGGCTCAGCCTACCAATGAGCAAATAATATTTTTCAAATTGTTCAGATCTGACTTTGTGTGAAAAGCGTTTTGTAATCATGTTCATATAGTTCCTGGATTTGTCTTGGCAGGTAGATTCCCAAGTGTTTTATACTGTCTAGTGTTATTTTAAATGGAATTTCTTTTTCTACCTCTTGCTGCTAGGTTTTGTTGGTAATATACCATGAAATGCTGATGATTTATGTGGCTTTATTTTATATCCTACAACTCTACTAAAGTTGTTAATTATTTCAACTAGCTTTTTTAGTTGATTCTCTAGGATTCTCTAAGAATACCAATATGACCTACAAAGAGGGATAGTCTTGTTTCCTCACTGCCTATTCTTTTTCTTCTCTTACTGCTATAGGTAGCATTTCTAGTACAATAATGAATAATGATGGCGATAGTGGGCATCCTTGCTCCACCTCTGATCTCACTGGGGCAGGCTTCAAGTTAATGCCCATTAAAGATAATATTTGCTCTTGGTTTTAAATAGACACTATTTATCATTTTAAGAAGGGCTCCATTGATTCCTATGCTTTCCACTGTTTATAATAGGAATGGGCGTTGTGTTTTGTCAAAAGCTTTTTCTGCATCTACTCAGATAATCATATTTTTTCTGTTGGCTTTATTATTGATATGGTCAATTATACTGATAGTTTTCCCAATATTGAACCAACCAAGCATTCCTGATATAAATCCTACCTAGTCATATTGTGTGATCTTTGTGATATATTGTTATAATCTTCTTGCTAGCATTTTATTTAAAATTTTTTGCATCAATATTCATTAGGAAAATTGGTCTATAGTTGTCTTTCTCTGTTTTTACTCTTCCTAATTTAGGTATCAGCCCCATATTTTTATCATGAAAGGAATCTGGGAAGACTCCTTCTTTGTCTATTTTTCCCAAGTAGTTTATATAGTACTGGAATTAACTGTTCTTTAAATATTTGGTAGAATTCACTTGTGAATCCATCTGGTCCTAGGGATTTTTTTTCCTTAGGGAACTAATTTATGGCTTGTTTTAATTTCTTTTTCTAAGATAGGATTAAGTATTCTATTTTACTTTCTGCTAATCTGGGCAATTTATGTTTTTGTAAATATTCATCCATTTCACTTAGATTATTGGATTTATTGGCATATAATTGGGCAAAATAGCTCCTAATTATTGATTTAATTTCATCTTCATTGATAGTGAATTCACCCTTTTCATTTTCGATACTGGTAATTTACTTTTCTTCTTTCTTTTTTAAAAATCAAATTAGCCAATGGTTTGTCTATTTTATTGGTTCCCCACCCCCATAAAACCAGTTCCTAGTTTTATTAGTTCAATGGTTTTCTTACTTTCGATTTTATTATCTCTCCTTTGATTTTCAGGATTTCCAATTTGGTGTTCAACTAGAGATTTCTGGGTTTTTTTCCCTTGGATTTTTTTTTTCCTCAGTTGTATGCCCAATTCATTGATCTGCTCTTTCTCTATTTTATTGATGTAAATGTTTTTTCCTAAATACTGCTCTGGCTGCATCTCATAATTTTGGTATGTTGTCTCATTCCTGTCATTCTCTTTAAATGAAATTACTGATTGTTTCTATGATTTGTTCTTTGATCTACTCATTCTTCTTTTTAAAAAAAAATTATAACTGTTTTTATTTATTACTAAGTTTCAACAGCATACATAAAGAGAAATTTCCATACATAAAAACATCAGAAAATAATAGAACTGTATATGAAATTACGAACTCTACCTCATACCACTTGCTTTAAATATATGATTCTATACTTTCATTTCAAAACAGTTCTGATTGTCATGTTAGTAACTGAATTTCACTTGTGTGAATTTACACAAAATAGTACAACGGATCTTTAAGACATCATTTTTACTATTATTATTAATTACATCACCTTTCATTAACCTCTTTTTCTACCTCCCAATTAAGTACACAAAAAGTAGGGGTTGGGTGGAGTGGGGTGGGGTGGAATACAGTAGAGAGTTGTAATAATTAAATCCACAAAGAGGCCATGTCTAAAAATGTATGCTTCTTTTTCCATCTTGTGTCCAATTCCTTGACTGAAGGAGGGTAACCTCTCTACAATATTTTCAGGTTTTCCTGGAGACTTGGTTGTTCCAAGTTTCGAAAGTTGTTTCTGTTTGCATTGTTGTTGGACAAGTGCTTATTTCACTTTGCATCAGGTCATACTAACTAGGATTCCATGAAATCACCTCTCATTCCCTTTCTAGATTCCTCTGAACTTGTGTGTTTGTATTCCTAACTTCCTACTCAGCTCAGGTCTGTCTTTCCATCAAAAATTCTTCAAAATCTTCTATTGTGTTAAATGTCTCACTCATTCTTTAGCATTAGATTATTTGGTTTATAGTTCATTTTAATCTATATTTTCACTGCTCTTTATTAAATGTAATCTTTATTGCATTATAATCTGAAAAGGCTGCATCTAATATTTCTGCTTTTCTGCATTTGGTTGAGAGGTTTTTATGCCCCAATACAAGGTAAATTTTTTGTATAGGTGCCAAGTACTGCTGATAAAAAGGTATATTCTTTTCTATTCCTATTCAATTTTTTTCCAGAAGTCTATTATATCCAATCTTTCTAAAATTCTATTCATTGCCTTAACTTCTTTCTTGTTTATTTTTTTGTTAGGTTCATCTAGTTCTGAAAGGGGCAAATTAAGGTCCCCCACTTGTTCGATTTTATTATTCTTCCTGTAGCACTTTTCCTTGAAGAATCTGGAGCTATATCATTTGGTATATATGTTTAGTAATGATATTACTTCTTTGTTTATGGTACCTTTTAGCAAGATGCAGTTTCTCTGCTTATCTCTTTTAATTAGATCTATTTCTGTTTTTGTTTTGTCTGAGATCATGAGATTACTATTCCTACTTTTTTTTTTTACTTAAGCTGAAACATAACAGATTCTCCTCCAGTCCTTTACTCTGCGTGTGTCTGTCTGCTTCAAGTGTGTTTCTTATAAATAACTCATTGTAGAATTCTGCTTCTTAATCCATTAAACCTCTTTATTAGTGACTTTAGGGAAAAGCAAAAACAGAACACTTTTTTAAAATTAATAGATGATGGAAAGTTAGGACTGATAGCTAATCTATCAATACGATACAGCCAATAAGGCAACTAGGAGGTGTAATAGAGAGTGCTGGGATTGGAGGGGAAGATCTGAGTTCAAATTCAGCCTCAGACACTAGCTATATGACCCTGGACAAATCATATAAACTCTGTTTGGTTCAGTTCCCTAAAATAGAGATAATAATACCAAATGCCTTCCAGGGATGTTGTGAAGACCACATGAGATAATAGTTGTAAAGCACTTTGCAAATCTTAAAACACCATATGACTGCTAACTAGATAGTAATACAAATTTGTGCTAAATCTACTACAACCCATTTTTATGGGTTCAAAAATCACCTACAAAAGTGAAGGTAAAAAGCAGGGAAGATTTGGCTACGTTTGAAAAATGTAGCCAATGTGTTCTGGCTTAAAGAGGAAGACTAAGAAATTATTCAATTAAAGCTAGTGTTTAATAAACCAAAAAATACAAATTACCTGGGAAGTACCTCTCTATTTGATAAGAACTACTGGGAAAACTGGAAAGTAGTTTGGTAGAAAATAGGTTTAGACCAATATTTTATACTGAATTCCACATGCAATTCAAAATAGATAGGTGACCTGATTACAAATTATATCATAAAAATTTAGGAGAAAATCAGATTTCATATGTGTATGAATATATTATACATGTTACATATACACATATATTTTCATATCTATGAGTAGGGAATTTTTTTATCAAAAATGGAATAGAAGTCATTAAAAAGATAAACTTGATTCTGGTTGCAAGAAATTAGAAAATTTTTGCAAAAACTAAATGCATATAGGCTAAGAAATCTTTGTATCAAATTTCTCTAATAAAGGAGACATAGATAATGTTTTTAAAAATCAATAAAAGTCTATTTTACAAAAACCAGTCACATGAAAGGATGTCACCAAATAATTAATAATATGAGGAATACACACCAGAGCAAACCTGAGGTTTCACTAAAATCTTAGCAAAGTTGATAAAATAGGGGGAAACAATGCTGGAAGGGCTGTAGAAAGACAGGCACTCTGGTACACTGTTGGTAGAATTCCAACTTACCACAACTTACCAGCTTACCATACCATTCTGGAAAGCAATTTGGAATGGTGTTAAGAAACTGAATAAAATGTCTCTACCTACTGACCCAGAGATTTCACTTCTAGAGAAGGAACTGCTTTTTGCCTTTTTTTGTGTCCCCAATATTCAGCACAGTAAGTGCACTTCATAAATGCTAGCTGACTGACACATGTATATGTATGTGCATGTATATGCATATGTATATATAAGTCTAACTTCCAAATTCAATTCTTGGGGGGAGACTGGGGAGGAGTCAAGGCAATTGGGGTTAAGTGACTTGCCCAAGGTCACATGGCTAGTGAGTGTGTCAAGTGTCTGAGGTCGGATTTAAAGTCAGGTCTTCTTGACTCCAGGGTTGGTGCTCTATGCACTGTGCTGCCCAGCTGCCCCAAATTCAATTCTTTAGAAAGAAAAAAAAGCTTTTTTTCTGGAGCAGTAAGATAGTTTCCCAAACTGCCATATTATCATCCTCCCTTTAATATTATATAGAAGATACATATTGGCAGAACCTGGTTATAGCACACCCAACCATACGAAGAAGTGGGGTTAGCAATTCTGAGAAGAAGTAATTTTCTCTTTTCCAAAGTAAAGATTAATGTTGTAAGATTTCAAGTACCATGGATTACAAGCATTGTCAGAATGCAGTATTTTCTTCCTTTCTAAATGGTACAGGACTAGAATCTCTTTTGAGAGACAAGGAACATTTAAAAAGTGCTGGGAAATAAGACATTTTGGAACAGAAGGTTCTGAAATCTTATTACAAAAGGAAAAGGAAAAAAAAAAAGGAAAAGGAGCTGTCACCAATCATACCCTAAGGAAAACCGGGAGGGAACGGGGAAAGAGAAATGCTGTATTACCAACTTCTAAACAATACTAAATTCCTCTTTTAAAAACATTTGATATGTTTTGTTGTTAAAATACTTATATTTTTCCATCTATTTCTCCTTATTCCCCTCCCAGACAGCCACCTCTCAACAAAGAATAAGAAAGCACCGCCCCTCCCATCTCTGCACGGGAGCTGCAGGACAGCATCAGCTCAGAACTGTCTGCTCAAGAGGCAAACCTGAAGATAACTTTGCAGCCTTAAGTTTCAGTTGTTTCGTGGTTGTTCTTTTTTTTCCTTTTTGGAGGGGATTAGGCGGGATGATTGAGGCCGAGTGACTCGCCCAAGGTCACACGGCTAGTGAGTGTTAGGTTTCTGAGGCCAAATCTGAACCCAGGTCCTGACTCCAGGGCCGGTGCTCTATTCACTGCACCACCCAGCTGCCCCTTGTAGTTGTTCATTCTGTGTCCTTTGTTGTCACTGTGTGTGTGTTGTTTTCCCGGTTCTGTTTCTCTCAGTTTGCATCAGTTCATGTTTGTCTGACACTTAAATCTTCTCTGTAGTCACTCAGGCATCTATTAAGTGCTTATTAAATTCATTATCTCATAGAGGAGGAATATTTCA
Source organism: Pseudochirops corinnae (assembly GCA_028646515.1). Taxonomy (NCBI): domain Eukaryota; kingdom Metazoa; phylum Chordata; class Mammalia; order Diprotodontia; family Pseudocheiridae; genus Pseudochirops; species Pseudochirops corinnae. Next base: position 334,061,913 of record CM053587.1, read on the forward strand.
TTATATCCATGTATGATTATTCCTAGAATCATTCTTCAAATGAGAGATATCGTTTTTTTTATCTATGGATAGTTTCACATATCAGGTGATTATCTTTTTGTCATGAACATCCCTAAGGTATCAAATGCCTAGCAAAGAGCATGGTCCTTTTCTCAGTCTAATTCCAAACAGCTTTCCAGAATGGCTGTGCTAATTTAGAGTTCAGCCAACAATGCACTAATGTGCCTGCATGCTCATAACTATTCCAAAACTGACTATTCTGTCATTTTTGGCAATTAATTGGCTGGCTATGAGGTTAAACTTGGGAGCTATCATGATTCACATTTCCTTATTTATAATTTTTTTTAAAATTAATGAAACATTTATTAAGTGTGAAGCACTGCACTAAGTGCTGGGAATTCAAATTTAAAAATAAGATAGTCTCTGCTTCCAAGAAGCTCACATTCTGACCAGAAGGCTTTCATGGCAAGTCAAACAAAGATCTGATGGTCCTTAAGGTGCAGGGGCAAAACAGGTGGGGATGCCTCTTCTTGACTGTTATTTCCACTGATGAAATCTTTGTAAAGTGCTTTCTATGACCTTGGGCAAGTCATTAGTCCTAATCTCCTTCATCCTAAATACATGCATTTGTAATATGAGAGGGCTAGAATGGCCTCTAAGGTCCCCTCCAGCTCTAAACTCATGATCCTATTTCAGTTAGCTCTGGATCTATCTTGGATATCAGACCTTTATCAGAGAGAGCCCACATAAAGATTTTCCCCCAATCAACTGCTTCCTTTTTTATCCTAGTGATAATTGATTTTGTTCAAGCAATAGCTTTGTAAAGTCACATAATTAGAATTATATATTTTACCTTTTCTAGTTAGATCTACTCCTTGTTTGGCAAAAACTTACCCTCTTAGTCATAGAACTGAAATGTACCTGATCTAGTTCTCTAATTTTTTATGATGTGAATATTCAGGCCCCATTTCCATTTTGAGTTTATTTTAGTATGTGGGTATAACATGCAGAACTAAACCAAATTAGTCTTACCAGATTGCTTTCCAGTTTTCCCAGTAGTTCCGGTCAAATAGGGAATTCATTCTTGATCATTTATGTTTCCCAGTTTATCAAACACTATGTTGAATTATTTCTGATTTTTCCTTTTCTATCTCTTCCATACATCTACTTTTCTATTTGTGAACCATTACCCAACAGCTATAATCATGGATTTATAATATAATTTAACATCAGGAAGTACTAGTCTCCCTTCATTTATACCTTTTAACGTGTTATATTACATCCCTTGAAATTCCAGAATTTTATTATTATTTTCTCTAGTTGTGCAAAGCATCCCTTTCATAGTCTGGTTGGTATAGCATAAAATCCATAAATCAATTTTGGTAATACTGTCATTTTATTCTATGAAATTAGAGTCTTTTCTTTCTGTATCATCTCATGTTCACACAAAGTGTACCTGGTGTTAAGCTTAAGGAAACCTCTATGGGCTGTTCTTCTGTTACTTTTCTATCCTTGCTTGGGAGGAGGTATTTTAAGGACTGATTAGTGGCTATCTGGAAAATGGGGCAGAACAGAGGAGGAAAAGGATAGTATAAGAAATACATAGTTACAAAAAAAAAAAACAGCAGAATGTGAATTCAACAATAAAAATTCTAGCAGTAAGCAAAATTCTGCCCAGTCACAAAAGAAGAGCACCACTGATCCTGGGTTACATAGCAATAATTACCTAATGAGGATAAATATCAACTAAGATGGGAAAACTGGGATTAGTAAGTGAATGACATTTATGGAGAAGAAGAGGAATGGCCAGTAAGCATCACAGGGACAAAATATGAGTATCTGTGAATTCTCACAAATACAACACATCCTGTATTCAAAGGTAAGGAGGAATAGGGCAGCACTATTTCTATGAACTGATGATCCTCACTGCTACTTCTTAGGGGTAAGTGAGGTCAGTTCATATACATATAAGCATGGTGTTTCTAAGCTACTTGAACAATCTGACTCTGAAAGGAAAGGAATGTGGTGTGTGTGGAGGGGGGAATGTATACACATACACATATATACACACTCGGAGAAAGAGACCACAACGAGAAAAGGTTCTCCAAGCTAACCAAATCTTACTAAGCCCTGCAGCTGCTCTGGGCTCCTTTAGGTCGCTAGGTGGCACCATAGTGAACATAGAGAGCTCCCCGCCTGTCTCAGACACATCCTGGGCAAGCGGGCTTCAGCAGCTCAGCTGTGAATGGAGAGCACAAGGGTAGCTCCCTTCCAGGCTGCTGTGAGGATCAACTGACACATCATTTGCAAAGTGCTTGCACGGAGCTTGGCACAGAGTAGGTGCTTAATAAATGCTTGTCCCCTCCCCCCCCTTCTTTATTTATAATACCCAGAACTGAACAGGTCTTTATCATTATAATCAGGTAGCGCTCAGTTTGACTCTACCTTTTTGTTCTTTTACCTGCACAGCTTAATTAATGTCTATTTCATTTTTGAGGTTTTGCTTATTTCACTCAGTATCAATCAGCTCATACTTCTCTGAATTCTTCATATTCATCATTTCATAAGACACAATAAAATCCCATTAAACACATACACCATAGATTATTTAGCCCTTCCCCAACTAATAGACATTAATTAATGAACAATTAACAGTACTACTCATTAGGCACCTACTACAGGCATTGTGCTGCTTGCTAGTGGTGTTTAGCCAGCCTTTGCTTGAAGACCCACCATGGGGTCCATCCCAACTTCAGACTGCTCTAGTGTTGGGGAAGTTCTTCATTACCTCAAGCCTCAACACGCCTTTCATAACACTGACCCACTCCTATTTCTTCTTTCATGGGTCAAGCAGAGAAAGTCTGATCTATCTCCTTAGCATTATAAAGGTAACAAGTACAAAACAGAACCCATTTTCTTTGCCGTAGACCCACCCCTCATTCAAATTTCCCTATTGTTATTGAGGGCATTAGCACACTTTCAGGTATTAGATCAAGAATAGTCAGTGGCTGCCTACAGCCTCAAGGACAAAATAAGAAATCCTCAGTTGAGCATTTAAAGCCTTTCATAATTGGATTCATCATGCCCTTCAGGCTTCTTTCATATAAAGTCAGTGCCCCTCTCCCCAATTCACAGCTGCTATTCTACACTGGAGACAAACTGTCCCACCTGCTATTTCCCAAACTTGATATTATACCATTCACCTCTTCACTTTTTGCATAGGATTCATCTCTCTCTTTTTTCTTTTTTAATTTTTTTTTATTTACTCATTTACTTTTAATTTACAAGATTCAGTTTCACAATCACTTGAGTTTCAGATTTTCTCCCCTCCCTTCCCCCCCCCCCCATGGTGGCGTGCATTCATGTATCATCTCTCTCTTTTTTCAAATTATCTTGCTGTTACTTTTCTGTACATCAGCTTAAGCACAACATTCTAGATGAAGTTTTTCCTAATTCCTTCTCCCCACGAAGTTTCTTTTCTACTCAAATGAAGATTTGATAAAAAGAATGAAAATCAGAGAAAACGGTTGATTGTGGGGGCAATTTTTCCAGAAGAGACAGTAAGTGGTAGGATTAAGAGTAGAAGGGAGTCCTTGATTAAAAGGGCCATCTTTTCCTAAGGACAAAAACTTAAGGGAAGAACTACAAGGGGCAGAGTAAGGGACCCTGGGGGACTCTATTTTCTAAGTAAAAGGCAGGTGAAGGGGGAGGCTAAGTGGCACAGTGAATAGAGCATCAGCCCTGGAGTCAGGAGAACCTGAGTTCAAATGTGACCTCAGACACTTAACACTGACTAGCCATGTGACTGTGGGCAAGTCACTTAACCCCAATGCCCTTCCTTTCCCCCCTCCAAAAAGGGAGGGAAGGAAGGAAGGAAGGAAGGAAGGATGGAAGGAAGGAAGGAAGGAAGGAAGGAAGGAAGGAAGGAAGGAAGGAAGGAAGGAAGGAAGGAAGGAAGGAAAAAAGAAAAGGCAGGTGAAGGCCACTAGGCAGATCATTTACTGGAGGATATGAACAGATATGCACAGGATCAGAAGGTATGAATGAGAGTCTAGAAGCACATCAGTAAGTTCATAGTTTCTATAATTGAAAAGATAAACTCTTGTTCTTTAAGAGTATGAAATGAATGTGTCATATTTATAATGCAGAAGGCATTTAAGTAATATCATCTTAGGTTTTTTTTTAACATTACAAATTCCTTATTCCAGCACTTTCAAATTGTCTACATTGTCATAAATATTTTTTAAATCTCCTGCCAAAATCAAATTTTAATTGTGTCTAGTTTGCTAGTTCTCCTGACACAACATTTCTTAAATGTTTCCATGGGTTTTCTGGATATTACATCTCCAACCTCTGTGTCTTTGCAAGTGTAGTCTCCTTGCAGGGAGTACACACCCTCTCCTCTATCTCTTATAAATTCCTAGATCTCTAAAGTTGACCTTGTCATCTTCTGGATAAAGTCCTTCCTTATCATTATCACCATCATAGGTTCCCAAAGTAGGTTATACCACCCCCTTGGGGGCACTAGAATGATCCAGGCAGGTGGTAGTAGTCTCAGTGCAATTTGGAGGTGTTGAGGAATAAGGGGGTGGCAGAAACATAAGGAAAGAAAAGAACCATTCATACATGTTTCATCTGTTGTATAACAGAGTTAAAGTCATAGTGATTATATTATTTTCCAAATAAACACACAGAATGAAAGTCATAACCACTCAGTGGTCAAGTCTGCCAACAGGTCTTAACAAGCAAATGCTGCCAGAAGAGTTTGTCAAGCATTGTTGGGAAGTCCAGCATGCATAGACAGGAATATGTGCATGTAATGACGTGTTTACAATATGATAGTATGTGGTTGCATGATGCAATATTGCATCATCAAAATTTCAATGCAGGAAAAAAAACCCACAAATTTACATTAAATTGTTAAATTTAAGAAGTATCATTTAAAAAAATTATAGTTTTTTGAAATGTCAAACTCCATTCCCCCCCCCAAAAAAAAAACCAGAATAGTTAAAGGGTTAAAGAAAGTAAATTTCTAGGGAGGTGCTGAGTAACCCTTTTTTTTTAAAGGGGGCAGTAGGTCAAATAAGTTTGGGAACCTCTGACCTGGATACCTGAATGTTATTATTACCATTACCACCACCACCACCACCACCACCACCACCACCACCACCCCCATTATTCCGGATGTACTCTGTATTTACTTCTCTGGTTGTATGTTTATTCCCAAAAGAATGTAAACTCCTATAGGGCATGGGCTATACTCTTTTTGTCTTTTTACCCAGAATAGTGCCTGGCCTATAACAAAATGCTTGTTAAATTGAACTGATGGTCAGAAAATCATAGGAGACAAAATCCACCATCAGCCAGGAATAAAACCCCAGGCTTTGGACATCCACACAAAATGCATAAAGTAGTCACCTGACTAAAATTGTTCTTCTCTACGGTTAACAATGGCCTTTTCTTAGTCCCTATTTTCTGTGGCCTCTTTACTGCTCAGGCGCTCAGGTCATTCATCCATCTTCACTCCCCTTCACTGTCCATACACTTGTCTATCCTCCCTCCATAGCAACACCCCTTCTAACATTCATCGCCTTCTCTCCATTCATATGGAGCCACTACCCTGGCTGAGGCCTCACCAGCTCTTGCTGGCACTATTGCAGCAGCCAGGACCATGGTCTACCTGCTTCCACTCCTTCCTCTCTCTATTCCATTTTTACAAAGCTGGCAAATTAATATTTCCCAAGACACAGGTTTCATATCATTCCCCTCTTCAAAAATTCTCTAGTGGCTCTGACTCATCAAACGCAAGCATTTAAAAGCCCTCCCCAATCTGGCTCCCATCCATCTCTAGACTTGTTTTATATACCTGCCTCCCCCCGTCCCTCACACACTCTTCTTTCTAGTATGACTGGCATATTTATGTCCCTGAACTTTCCATACCAGTCTTCCCTTCTCTCCTTCCTCTCTCTCTCATTTCTTTGTCCCTGTCTGTTTCTCTCTCTTCCTCCTCCAAAAAACAAAACAGAGCAGCTAAGACAATAATCTGGAATATTGTGCAGTCTTCTTTCCTCAACTAGAAAGGCCAAGGAGGACATGCAGAATGGCAAAAGGTCTTGAGCTCTTATCCTCAGAGTACTGTCTTAATGACAGGATAAGCTTAGGATGGAGAAGACTTAAGGGAATAAATATGACAACTGCCTTTAAGTATCAGAAGAGTCGTTAGGAGGTAGAGATAGGATCACACTTACTCTGTTGGGTCCTAGAAGGTCTACCTAGAAATGAAGGCCCTCTCTAAGAAAAAATTCATGGCAATAGGATATATTAAATCAATCTTTTTTAAAAAAATGCAGATAGCATGAATTCTTTTTTGTTCTTACCAAATGACTATATTTTTTTTTAACTATTTTTTTAAAGACATAAATTAATTCTGGAAATACTGGTTCCAAAAGGCAATGAAAATCGCTAGGCCATTTAACAGTACATAAATTTGTTTGAGGATGATATAGCGTATTCATTTACTAATGACTATGTTACTCTTGGTCTGCAATTGTCCTAGTGCGGAGAAAAAATTACTAAATGGTTCAAAGTCCACATTTGTGGAGGTATGGTCAAAGAAAATGAAACCCAATTCCAATCTGTTGGTTCTTTCCACCTTCCTTCCCACCACTTCCTGCCACTTATTATTCTCCTAATATGTTTTAAATTCACATCACCATTCACGTGGACCTTGCAATAGCCTCCTAACTGAATTCACTGCCTCCATACTTTGCTTAATACTTCAAACAGCTACCAAATTGATATTCCTAAAACACAGTTATTACCATGTCATTCCCTTGCTCGAAACATTCCAGAGGCTCCCGAACTTGCCTCTAGGATAAAATAGAGACTCTTCTGTTTGCCCGTTAAAGATCTTTCCAGTCCAGCTCTGCCACCCTAGGACCACCCAGCCCTCTGGTTTGTACTTTACATGGTGGCCTGACAGCTCACGTCCTTGCTCTCCACCAACACCAAGCTGCTAATTCTTTTTCCCTCCAAAACTTACCCGTATTTGCTTGTGTGTGTTTTGTTTTCACTCATCTATGCCCACTGTTTCCCTAGCACAGTGCCTAATACCCAGAAGATGATTAATAAGAGCTGGTGTGAATAAAGATGTTGGAGAGATGGGAAAGTAGGCAGAAGAGGAAGAACGCATGTTTTCTGGACTAGGAAATGGAGCTGGATGAACAACTCAAAAGAAGCAGACACATTAGCACATATGTCATACAAATAACATGGATGGACAATTAATTCAGGAATGAAAAGGAAACTGGACAAGATGGCCTTTGGGAAAATGTACAATGTTCTGACTAATCTTAAGGTTCTTATGTGTGTGGGGGGGGGGGGGGTTTAAGGGGAGAGGAGGTGGAATTCCTTCTTAAACCTCCCTATTCTTCTGGTGATGAAGCTCTGGAACTGGAACTGAAGAACTGAGAAGGATGTGTTGTCTGCAAGACGCAAAATTCAGTCAACATACACACAAAGGATGGGGTGTCCTTGCTAACACTCCTTATTAAAAGTTCCTCTCTCTCTGGATGAGTCCAGCCAGAATAGTTAGTCACATAAAACCTTTGGAAAGACCTTTGAACATTCATTGCTCCCAAAGAACTAAAGCTTTCTCACACAGCAGCATCACTGGCAGAGTATATGACAAAGTGGCACCCACGGGGCTTTTACACAAAAGCAGTCATTCTCGTGCTCCTGGTTCTATAACTGTTAGAGGCAACACTGTATTTTTAACCTCACTTTCTTCACTCTGTATCTGATTCCTTTAAGAAGATATTAAACAGGGGGAAATCACAGATTATTTTCCCACTATTTCTCTCATGAAACCAGCCCTAACATAACACTATATCTTAGGCAACAACAAAAGACTAGGCTGACAGATTTTATAAACTGGGATGGCTTACTTCAGCCCAGGGCATAAACTAACCTTTTCTCCATAGCTCTCTGCTCTAAAATGTAAATGCTACATCTATCCAAATCAAAGTGTATTTTTTTTGGGTCAATCTCACAGCCATCCATTTTTATTCACCTCTCACAAATACAACTATCACAGCAGACATCAGACAAAAAAGCCCCAGTGTCCCCCCAATACTAGCAAGCAACAGATAAGCTTAGTACAGTGCCTCGTGATATCTGTCCTGCTTCTCATTCCTACCTCCAAATTCCATTAATGTGTTGTCAGTAAAAGAAGAAACCAGAGTGATTTTTATTAGGTGAAGGGTGCTAAGCAGAACTTTTGCAGAGTACTTCTCTGTAGGCAGAAGCCTACTTTGACCCTCTGGGGTCGGATTTGACTCTTCACCACCCACCTCCTGTGTTACAGCTCCACTGATGGAGCTGACATTCTAGAGTTGTTCTCTTGGCTTCTCAGTTTTCAGTCCTATACGTACAGTTCTCAGTAATACAAAGTGGTATAGACACAGAACAATCACTTCCTTCTTGGCACTATCTAATGAAATTAATTTCTGTCTGTTATTCACAACAAAGAGGACAGGCTCCACCTTTTCACCCCACATGTATCACTCTACTCCAGAGCTAGTAGCTGATAATTCTGTGGTTTGGCAACCTCTTTAAAACTGTCCAGCACTTGGCATTCTCTAGCCCACAAGCAGTGCCCTCTATAGTCAGCATTGTAGCAAAATGCCTCCCTCACCAAGGCTCAAAGGAGGTCACTGTTTTCCCAGCAAAAAGGAAAACAAAACTAGGGCTGACACTCAGTTGCTAGGGCTGTTATCAGTGACTATTTACTTTCCACACTGTTAGTTTGCTACAAAGAACCCATCTCTTTGACTGGGGCTTAGCAGAAGTGGATTTTGTTTTTGTTTTTTCAAATAGAGACTCACTGCAGCCTTCAATCAACATCAGTGCTTCTGATCCCACTCTGTGCCCCAAACAGAACAAGAAATGCTGATGACTGAAAACAGTCGGGAAATAAACAGAAGATGTTGAAAGACTTTCCTTGCAAACTATATAAACAATAATGAAGCAAACTACTATGTGCTTTGGGAGATGTTATTTAAAAGCTCAAGGCAGTAACCCTTTAAAGCCACGGTTCTTAACCTTTTCATCATGTCACAGACCCCTCTGGTGATCAGGCTGGGAAAACCTTTGGAATACTTTTCAAATCATGTTTATAAAAGCATAAAATATAATATACAGCATTACAAAGGAAATCTGTTATACCGAAATAGAGTTTTCAAAAATGTCATAACTCCCCTCACCCCAAGTTCCAAGTCATCAGTTTAAGAAGCTGTGCTGCAGACAGCCCAGTGCAGACAGCAGCTCCAGATCCTACAGCTGTAAATTTTGAGAAGGCTAGCAAGGCCACAGAGGAAGGCTGCCAGTAACGGCGACAAAACGGCACTCTTGCTGAACTGAGAGTTCCCTCTCAGAGCTTGGGTGCCACCAAGCAAACAGAAGGGCTTTTACTACCTCTTCTGCCCTTTTCTCCCTTGTCATAATTAAACACCATATGATGTAATTTTAGGTTTCTTAAAATAATCTGTAAACATTTCAACTGGTGCTAGGAAACTATAGAGGAAATACAACTAGAAATGCAACAGGAAACATTCCACTTTGAGAGAGAAAAAAAGACAAGAGAGATACCTTGGAGTAAAGAATCTTGACTCTGGAGTCTTGTGATCCAGGCCAAGTTCTAACTCCCTGAGCCTGGACTAGGAGATCTGCAAGATCCTTCTAGCTAGAAATCTATGATCCCTAGGGTAAAAATGATTAAAAAAAAAAAAAAAAGGGGGGGGGGGGGGGAGGAAGCTATAGAGTAATTAGCAGACTACAGGGACATGACCAGAAATGACAAGAGAGGGCTTTTAGTTGAGGAGGGGAGAGAGAGGTAGATAGGGAAGGGGAGAGGGGAAGGGAGAGGTGGAAAGAGAGGGGACTTGCAAGGAAGAACATCAATAAAAAATCTATGAAAAGTACACATGAGAAAACAAAAAGTTATGGAAGAGGATACAAATATATAGAAGAGTTTACTTACTAGCCCAATTACATTTTATACATACACACACCCCTCTTAAAAAATAAACCCTACATGAGAATTGTAACTTCTTATAAAAGCCTTTCTTATTTTTTCTGTTTACTGAAATGCTTACATTCCTTATACTTTTTAATTTGCATTAAAAATAAAATTTGATTAAAAAATAAAAAAAGTTAGATGGTTATAAAAGATCACAGATGGGACCCAACAAGGTATTCACAGAAATGGACGGCCTCCACAAGACTAGAGCCTCCTTAACAGAGAATTTATGAAAAGACACTGATTAAGAACTGAAGAGGATGGGAAAACAAAGAAGGGAGAATTCAGGCTGATGAAATAACTGACTGATCAAAGTTTCAAGCACCTACTTCCTAGAGTGAGTATGAGGATCAAATACAATAAAGCAAATTAACCACTTTACAAAGTGGTAAATTTTTAAGATGTTGTTATACAAAAATGCCAGCACAACTGATCAAAAAGTGAAAAATTCCATCTTTGTCAACACACTGCCAAATGGGTTCAAACAGTTAACGTCTTCCACCAATGAATGAATCAAAATGATTGGATTAAGTAAAAATAAAGCAAGTAATTAGCACATTATCCAGTACTCTTTCTATGGCATGTTCAGGAAACAAAAATAAAATTCACAAAAATTTCCAAGAAAAATTATTTAAATAATGAAATATATAAAATTGTTTTAAACATCAAATTAACGTAAATAAAATATTAGGTTTTTAAAAAATTCTTCACTTTTAAGAATGTGACTTCATATTAAATGTGTCTACTTTAGTCTAATCTATATTAAAATTGTTAGCCTTTAACTAGGGTTTAAGTTTTTTCTGTTACCGAATATGAAAACAAAGCCAAATTTACAACTGTTCTCTGAATTAAACTCCACTAAAGACACAACAGGAAAAGAGTTCTCATTCCAACAACCTCAGCACCTCCCAAAATAATTGTGGCCTTAAAACAGGGGGAAAAAAAGCTTGCATGCAATGTACTAACTTTAAAAACTCACTAAAATAACAACTTGACTTAATTCTCAGTTAAGTTGTTTCCTTAATTAGCCAATTCACTCCCTACATTTGGATCAATAACAGCCAACATTAACGTCAGTCTCAAATTCACTTCTATTGTAAAATGACCTTTCCAAAATTCGATGAAAAACTGTTTTATGAAAGTAGAACAAATGCTTTAATAAAAATCACTCTTTCAATTTCATGGAATAAAACTATCTAATGAATTTCCTGTTGCCCTTTTCTCACTCCCAGATTTCATAAGCATGATACTGACAATGATATATTATTCCTGCTTTTCTTTGAGATCAATACCACCATGGTCAAGGACCAGAGATGGATCAGAGGCAAAGGGAACCTAACTTGCAATAGGGTCTATATGGAGTTATTCTTTTAAACACTAATATTCAAAAAGTGGGAAAAAACAAAGAAACACATGGTTCCACACAGTGTCACATCCATATTTCTGAAATGAAATTTCAAAGTGTATCAAGTGTAGTGACTAAAACTAGCCTCAGGATCAGGAAGACCTGAGTTCAAATCCTGCCTCTGACATAAGCTATATGACCCTGGGCAAGTCAACTGTTTTAAGCAACTCTCCAAGACTATCCATGGCAAAGAAAGTGTTGACCTGAATTGATAGAGGGAACTTCTTTATTTGGGAACTTCCTATGCCAGTGAAATCATCGATCAGCCAGGCACTCAATAAACATGTGTCAAACATTACACGTCAGGTATTGTGATAAGTATTGGGGATATAGAAAGAAGGGCAGAAACACAGCACCTGTCCTCAGTTCTAATGGAGGAGACAGCTATAAAAGGCTATGCACACACAGTATGTCTACAGTGTAAATGGGGTAATCATATGGGGAGGACACTAGCATGGGTTTGGGAGAGACCAGGAAAGGCCTCTTGCAGAAGGTAGGATTTGAGTTGAGTACCTACTGGAAGGTAGCCAAGGAAACCATGAGATGAAACTGAGGATGGAGAACATTCCAGACATGGGATACAATCAGAGAAAAGCACAAGGTGGAGAAATAGGAAGTACATGGAGGTAAGTAAACTGTAAGCTAGAAAGGTAAGAAAGGACCAGGTTGCAAAGGGCTTAAAAAATAAACAGAAAACTGTGTAGATCTTGGAGAGATGAGAAAGCCACTGGAGTTTACTGACTTTCGAGGTGGGGGGTTCAGAAGAAGACAACAATCAGAAGATAATAGTTGGGAAGATCATTTGACAGTGGACAGGAGGATAGACTGTAATGGAGAAATACTGAGGCAGGGAGACTAAAGAGCAGGCTGTCTGCATAGTCTACATCGGAAGTGATGAAGGCCTCTCCAAAGGACTGTGTGTAAGCAGAAAAGACAAAATTTGGCAATAAAGCAGCTATGTGAGGAATTAAGGATGGAATTTAAAGGTGAAGCCTAGGTGACTGAAGAACGCTGCCACAGTGACAGTGAGGGGGGAGTCTTTGGGGAGAGGGATAATAACAAATTCAGTTCGGCACGTGGTGAATGGAGTTATCTTTGGGCATCCAGTTCAATATGTCCAATAAGCAGTTGGTGATGTGAAACCAGAGATCAAGAGAGAGGTTAAGGCTGGATTAATAACTCTCAGAAGCATCTGTATTCAGAGGAAAATGAATTCATGGAAGCTGATGAGATTACCAAGTAAGGTAGTATGGGAAAAGAGAGGAAGAGGGTCCAAGACAGAACTTTTGTGGACATTCACATTTAGTGATTGGGTCATGGAGGAAGAAGCAGTCAGATTAGCAGAAAAACAAGAGCAGTGTTATGAAGAACGAGAGAAGAAAGAATCAAGGAGGAAAGGGTGATCAACAGTGTCAAAGAGAGATCAAGAAGGATGAGGACTGAGAACAGGCCATTAAGATCTGGCAATTGGTAAGTTTAGAGAAAACAGTTTCAGTTGAAGGAAGAGGTGAAAAGCAGGACTGTAGAGGATTCAGAGGAGAGGAAGTAGAGACTCCTAATGCAGATGACTTTCTCAAAGAGCACAGCCATTAAAATGACAGCTAGTCAGATCGAGGGAGGGTTTTTTTTTTTAACTAAGGCAGATCCATAAGTATATCCGTTTGCATTAGGGAAGCAATCAGGAGACAAGTCTAATCTCATCCTTATTAATTAGAACATTCAAATATTATTTCATCAGTACCATTTTCCTGTAACAAATGCTGAAATGATATTTTAAATAGCTCTGGACTAAGACCACAGAGAAAAAGTACATCAAAATGAAAGACAAAAAGAATGATTTTCCATGTACTTTACTGTAATTTTAAGCAAAGTTTATATGAAATTTTTTGAGGGGTCAAGATCTGCCTGAAAGAAGACAAAAAACTTTTCAACTGAAGGAAGTCTGGTTGCTAGTCAATGTTGGCAGTTACTTTTAAATGGGCAAACATGGATTCTACAATTACTCTGGGGGTCTCAAAAGTTTCAAAAAGGATCCCTTTTCTCCTTCCTTCTCTTTGGAAAAAAACAAGTATTTCCATTAGACAGAGGCTACTGTCTTCAGTCCACTTCCCTACACCTCCATCCTCAAACCCTCCTTCTATAGTGTTTTAGATTTTTAGTCTGATCTATCTCAAAGCTGGATAAAAGGATGTAAAAAGCAGGCAACAAAAAGACATCCTGGGAACGTTATTAGAAAATAATTCATGGGGAAAACATTTTTTAAAGAGAGGCAGGGATTTATTTTACTGATCTTGGGAAAAACCGATTAGTTGCAGAACTTTTCTTTTCTACATCTCCCGATACCTCCCACATCAACCTTCTGACTCTTATTTGTCTCAGAAAACTTCTAAATGTAAGTTCTAAAAATAATAATAACAACCAATGTAAGCTATAGCTGAAATGCAGAAAAAACAGGCAAGTTAAATGGCAATTGTAAGAAAGGAACAATATCCTAAGGTATACAAAACTGAGAAGCCCCCAAACAAAAACAAACTTAAATATAGTAAAAAGTGTGAAATCCTGAAATCCTTCCTCATAAAAAAACTTTCTTATTATTTGGGTTTTATTTCTAATATCATTTAATTTTAGACTAAAACTTCATAAATACTAAGTTGTCACATTTAATGGAGGAGAAAAAAATAGATTTAATCTCCTTTGGACATGAGGTTGAGGGCTCCAGAGGAAATTAGCATTTCCTCAGGGAGAAGCAAAACCCTGGAAGGGATAACAGCTAAACTACATTGTGTGAATAAAAAATATTTAAATATAGAGAAAAACTGCTCTAAGAATATCATTCTAACAAAGATTACTATCAGTATCTTACACTCCAATTTCTGCCTTTAACAAATAACACCCCTATGGGGCTGCTAGATGATGCAGTAAATAGAGTACCTGCCTTGGAATCAGGAGGACCTGAGTTCAAACCCGGCCCTAGACACTTAACAGGTACTAGTTGTGTGACCTTGACCAAGTCACTTAACCTCAATTTCCCTGTCTTCCCCCCTCCAAAAAGACAATAAAGAAAAGAAAAGAAATAATGTCCCTACAGTATAAACAGGTTCTTTTTTTTTTTAAAAAACAAATGCTCAGCTTGTGATCATATATACATCAAGGATATAGTTACTTAAAATTTTCCACATTCATGCTGGAAGTTCCTCCCTACATACCTCAAGATTATCCATTTAATCATTATGCACAGTTTCTGTTATGCATCAATTAAGCATACAATAAGGTGCAGTACATAAAACTATAAGAAGTAATACATAGAAAAAAGGATTAAAGTCATGAAATATATTAATTTATTCCATGCCATGAATCTGTAATTCCTCCATTTTCAGTAAAGATCACAGTACAGTTTAATAGGCTGGTTCAGGGACCAATTAATCCTTTTATATTTAAATCAATCACTGCCTCCTCATGGAATAATTTAGCTTCAATACTGCTGACTCCCATTTGACGTCCTTGGGGAGAGCATATAGTTAACACTATTTGGCACATTAATCATGTTTAGTATTAAAAAAAGAATTGAAGTATCAGAGGAATCTAATAAATACCAAAACCAGAGTCTGCTCTAAAATGAGGGAGCATAATTGTGCTATCGATAACCACAGGTAACTGTGTTATCACTTCCTGAATTAAAACAGACAAGTTAATCCATGAGGAGAAAGTCCTCTCTTCATTTTTGGGTTCATGGTTTAAAAAAGCAAAAACCGCAGACGAACCCTGAAATATTGGCCAATACTCTCCAGCCCCAAACCGGAGTAACAGAATAACTTCGTAATTAGGAAACTGGGTGGAGGGAGAGAAGGTGGGGAGGAAGGAAACTTAAAAGCTTCTATTTCATTTAAAACAGTATGTTCTCTGGCACAATGCCACAAAGCTGGATACTTTCCTCCAACAGCTCTGAAGCCTAATTAGTAGGGTTAATTTAATGCAACATTCATGTGCAGCCTAAAGATTCTTAACATTGAATATAAAGCAGATCCCTCAAGCTTAAAATATATATCTCACTTGATAAAGTGCTTCCAAGAAGCATTAAAACTTGCAAATAACTAGGAATAAATGTCACCACCATAAATTCAATTTTTTTTTGTTTTTTCTTACTTTAGGACCAGGGCAGCTAGGTGGCACAGTGGATAGAACATCAGACTGGTAATTAGAAAGACATCTTTCTGAGTTCAAATCTGGCCTCAGACACTAACTGTGACTGTGTGACCCTGAGCAAGTCACTTAATGCTGTTTGCCTCAGTTTGCTCATCTGTAAAATGAGCTAGAGAAGGAAATGGCAAACCACTCCACATCTCTGACAAGAAAACACCAAATGGGGTCACAAAGAGTTGGACACAACTGAAATGATTCAACAACAATTTAAGATGCAGGAAAAGTAGATAATGTACTATTCTTCTTTGGATTTATTTTACCAAAAGATTGTCAATGTTATCAGTCTAGTAAGGCAGCCAGAGAAGCATACTTGCAGGAATCTGAAATCAGATACATGTTGCTTCTTAAAAGGTAAGGCTATAAGCAATCTCCACATGAGTGTTCCTGCTAATGCAGTCATTAGGAGCTCTGAACTCAGAAGGCATCCTGAGCATTAGGATTGTTTATGATGAGCTGCTGTTACACTCCAAGACAATCTCCAAGACAAAAATCTTCACCACTTTGTAAATGGCCTTCAGAAGGATGTCTGTTTCCCCTTTCTGAGAAAGTATCCTCATACAAGTTGGAGTCTCTGACTTGGTGTCCAAATGCACACACACACTGCTGACTCAGGATCTCTGCCAGTTCAAACAATTCCTCAGGAAAGAAAGTGCTTGGGAATGTTAGTTATGTGTTCACTTCTCACCAACAAAAAGAAAGAAAATGGCTGATGGTTGGAGTTTATGGTCAGCTTTGTAACACTAGCTGCTGTGGCAGTTTAAAAGAAGCAGGCACAGAGCAGAGGAAAAGGAAGTGGAACTGCACTGAAGGTAGTTATCATGAACCCTCTTAGCAAAATGCAATCACAATTCAAAAGAAGGGGATTCAATAGCCTTACTACATTAATTACTGCACTGAAGGCACACTCCTCTGTGTACATGAATTGGTACAACCTCTGAATATTAAACTGACAACTAGGACCTACAAACATTCACCAAGTAGAAAAACAAATGTCATTACTTCCTAATCCCCCAAATAGTCACACGATGCAACATTTGACTAGAATATTAGTATAATGAAGCTTTTATTTAGGGCAGAGGAGAGAAGGTAAGTGTTCAGAATAAAACAGCTAAGCAAGGCTAATCTGAATGAGAAATGCAAACAACAGCTCAACAACATTCATCACCTCATACATGAAACAGCATCAATTCCACAGCAACACCAAACAGTGGGCAAGAGTGTGAAGGTGATCTGTCATGTGGACCTCAGGATTAATGTGAGTAACTCCCAGGCTCTCTCCTTCTATGTGGCCCTTGATGGGAACCTCCTATTTCATAAAGCCACAAAGCAAAAAAAGTTCCCTGTCCCCACCTGCAACCAATCCACTCCTTTTGCTGTTTTTAAACTGAGTACTCTTGTCAAACAAGGCAATGTTCTAGAATCATGGCAGGAGAAATGCTCTCACATTTGATATGATAATGCCATCAAACATAAGATACTGTAGGCAGAGTAGTGCAGCAGATACCTCACAGGAAACCAAGATGACAACAGTCACAAAATAATACAACTGTGCTCCCATCTCTAGTCCTTCCTTTCTCCAACCTGTCTTGCTCTCCCACCTGCCAAATTCAGACTTGACTCACAGTTTTGATAATGCCACGCCCCTATTTAAAAACCTCAATAATTCTATATTCTTTCTGGGATATGATACAAAATCTTCTGTTGGACATTTAAAGACTTTCACAATCTAGCTGTAGCCTACATGATCAGGCATTTTTAACACCTATGATTCATCTACATCCTCTATATTCTAGCCAAAAAGTCTGACTTTCCAGCAAGCACTTGTGGGTTTTTAACCAAGCAATCCCAATGTCTGGTAAGCTCATTCTTCTCGCTTCTGTCTCTTAGAATCCTTAGGTTCTTTTAAGGCTCAGATCAAATGCTACCTCCTATATATGTGTACACGTCTGTGTGTGTGTATGTATGTATGTATGTACAGATGTGTGTACAGATGTATGCATATGTGGTCTTTCTTGATCTTCTCAATTCTTCTCTCTCCTATCTCCATACTGCTCTGTATGTTGTATAAGTGTATGCAAGCTACTTTCTCTAGAACAATGTAAGCTCCTTGGTGGCAGAGATGATTCTCATTTTTGGCTCTGTGTTCTTGGTGCCTAGCACACAGCAGGTGCTTAATAAATGCCTGTGAATTTGAACTGACACAACAAAATATGCTTCCAAAATAAAATAACAGAAATATTCATATCTTCCTCCCCCATTTATTTGAATAAAATGCCTTCCTGTATATCTCAAAAGTTTCAGACTGAAGAATTCAGAGAAAAGACAGACAGCATCCATGGACTAAAACTCTACATGGAAAGTCATCCAAGTTGGAGGTGAGGTAGGCAAAACAAACAATTCGCTTGATGAGAAAGAGTGAGAAGTGTTTAAATAGATTGAGAGGGATGTACCAGGAGATGACTGAAGGATTTTAATTCTTTGAAGAATTCATGATCAGGAAAAGGAAACTAGGACAGGTAACAAAAGATGAACAAAAGAGCATGGCCCACCACCATAAGAATAATGTCAAAATCCATCCATCAACCAACAAGCTCCTATTATGTGCCTGGTACTGGGCTAAATACTAAGAATACAATGAGTTGAGTTTAATGAGGATTGCTAAGAATAACAGAAAAGTGTATTATGTGTTTTCAAGTGGCACTGATAGGAAAAAGATAGAACAAAGAGAGGATGGAGATACTGCATGGAATGAAGAGAAAGATAATTAGGAATGACAGAGAGAAGAGCAAACCACTTCCCTTGTTTCAAGTCTGTTTTATGTCAGGGAAAATTATATTTCTCCTGGAAATGACAGAACAGAAATTTGTAAGTCAAGATGGAGGAGGTGTGGCTCAAACACACTAAAAGATACCTGAAAAAAATTTGGGGTTTTAAAGAACTTCAAGCTCAACAGAAATGAGAATGGCAAGCAAAAACAAAGTTATCTCGGACTGCACTAAGAGTGCCTAGGAGTAGGGTGCCGAGAGTTCCACTGTATTCTATCCTGATAAGAAAATATTTGGAGTTTGTGCCCAGCTCCAGATAGTCCTTCCCCCCTCACACCTCTACAAAAAAAAAAAAATGTTGATGAGCAGCAACATGTCTGTAAGAAAGAAAAGAGACTGGTGGAGGACCTCCCGCTCAGTTTCTTTGAAGAATGCTTTGAAGGAGCTTGTGATGTTTAGCCCATAGAAGGAAAAAAATCAGAAAAGACTTAAGACTTAGAAGGACGGTGACAGGGAAGAGGGATTAGATTTGTTCTGCTTGGCTGCAGAGGGAGTCACTGGTAGACCAATGGGTGAAAACTGCAGAGAGGAAGATTTATGCTTAATGTTGTAAGGAAAAACATCCTAACAATTAAAGCTACCCCAAAGTATAACAAATTGCCTCTGGAAGCTGAGGGTTTCTACTCCCTGGAGATCTTCAATAAAAGGCTGATGACCACTTATTCAATAAGCTGTAACCTAGATTTTTGCTCATGTTTAGGTTGGCCTAAATGGTCTCTAAGTATCCTTCCAAATAAGATTCTGGATGCTTCTTTTTTGAATGATGCATTTCTATAGACTGAATTCCTCTATGATAAAATCATGAAATCTTTTTTACTTAATATTTATATAAGAATTTGCAATGAAAGAGGATATTAAAAATTATTTAGAATCCGACTGTCATAAAATGTCTGGCACTAAGGTTCAATATAACTCTTCCATCTTTCCTTCCTGATTTTTCTTTCCTGTACTCTCAATTCAATTTTCTCTTTCCCAGTCAGAACAGTGCTGACTTTCTGACAATGACAGCCAGTGCCACCAACTCCAAAGTGTTGGGCTCCCATCAAGATTGGTATAAACAATTCCATGCTGCCATTATAACCTAGAACATTGCTGTACCTCTAATCAGATGTGTCAGATGCTAATGCCCAGCTGACAGGCAAGTCTCTGTAGTCTACTCTACCAGTTCTCACTAGGCACTGTAGGTTTCTTTCTCCCTTCTCTATTATTTTTCCTGCCATATAACAAGCAGGCAAGATAGAAAATGATATTGGGACAGCCAGGGAAAAAGGCCCTTTGGGAACTGGTGGTGGTAGTGGTAGATATGAGAAAGTGTGAAGCAATATTCTGCTCTTCACACTTGAAGAGAATAAGAAGGCTCTCTACTCGAATCTTGACTTGAATTCTATTTCTTCCCAACACAGAGGCTCAAAGATAACCTCTGTCACAGACTGACTACTTCTGACCTGACAAGGAAGTCACTGAACTAAAGATGCAATCACAGAATTCCAGAGGTAAGAGAAACAGGACCCAGGAATTCAAACCATCCCTAAACAAGTGGGTACTCAGCTTTTATTGGAAGGTCCAATAGTATGGGGAAGGCAGCCCATTCTATCACTGACAACGCCACCTACCAGCCCCAACTTCCACCTATTGCTACTAGCTCTGCTCTTTTCAACCAAGCAACACATTTCCTACCCAGGGTGGAGTATAACAGTACTAACCCCTACCATGGTCAGGCTACTGCAGAGTTTTCTTAATTACATGAGCCTTTTAAGTAGTCACATTATATTGCTGACATATGTACTTGCACTTCACTAAAACCCACAGATGGATTTTACAAGAATTACCTGGCTATATCTTTCCCATTTATACTCATACATTTGATTTTCTTTTTAAAATGTAGGTAGGTAGAACCACACACACATACACACACACACACACACACACACACACACACACACACACACACACACACTTTCATCTTGATTCAGCTCCAGTAGGTAAGTGGTCAAAGGGTATGCACAGCTCTCCAAAGAAGAATTGTAAAATATTAATGACCATATGAAACCATACTCTAAATTCAAAAATAATAAAAGACATATAAAAAAATCTGGAATTTCAAACATACCAAGAAAACTGACAAAAAGGACAAAATATGTGAATAGTCAATCTTGGAGGAAATACAGAAAATAAGCACACTAATAAACTGATGGCAGAGCTGTGAATGGATCCATCCAATCTGTAATGTAATTTGGAAGGAAGACTTTCTTTAAATGACTTAAGTGCCAATATCTTTTATACCAGAGATGCTACTGTTCCATACCACAAAACGATGAAAGAGAAAGGTCCCATATTGAACAAAATATCCATAGTAATGGCTAAGAAACAAAAAGGAGTAAGATATCCGTGGATTTGAGAAAGGCTAAACAAATTGTGGCATGTGAACATATTAAATATTAGTATGCATAAGAAAAAACTAAACATAAAGAATTCAGAGAAGTATGGGAAGAATCAGAGAAGTATAGGAAGAATCAGATTAAATGATGCAAAATAAACAAATCCTCCAGGAAAACAATAATATATACAATGATTACAACAATGTAAATGGAAAGAAAAAATGAAACTAAATGCTACATACTTAAATAACCAAGCTTGAACTGATAGAAGAGAAGAGAAAATCTAGCTCCTTTTCTTCCTTGCTGATGTAGGGAAACGTGGTCATGGAATTGTGTGTGTGTGTGTGTGTGTGTGTGTGTGTGTGTGTGTGTGTGTGTGTGTGTGTGTAACTCAGACTTTGCATTGGTGAGTTTTACTTAATTATCTTTCCTTTTTGTATTCATGGTAACAAGTAATGGTTCATTGTTTGGGTGATGTAAAAACAAAAGACATCAATAACAAATTACTTTTAAAAAATAATAAAGGAAATATTGCCTAGGAAGGGAAAAAGCTAGAAATAGCTGGATAATTAAATGAACAAATGAACAAATGAAAGAATATAAAAATATTTATTAAGTACTTATTACATGCCAGACCCTGTTAAGCACTAGAGATACAAATATAAAAGAGTCATAGCTCCTGCCTTCAGGGAAGGTACATCCCAATGAGGGAAGACAACAAATATAAGCTAGTAGTGGCCAAGGAAAGAAATTTGGGTCTGGAGAAGTATAAGAACGATATATTCATGTCCAAAGAAATTAACTGATATAACCCCTCTAAAAGAAAATGACAGAATACATTAATTTGATTACTGTTCCTAGAGTAAGGAGGAGGTGGGGTGGAGAATGGAGGTAGGGAGAAGTGTGATGAAAGAGGCTATAGCCATGAAAAAGGTAGACATGCAATAGCAAGTAGGTAATAAGATGGCCAAGGAAGACAACTGTTACTAATATATCAGGCTTCTGTGGCAAGTTTGTAATGTTTCCCAAAGTCAGAGAATCAAACCATTTCAGAAACTGCAATTGTAGGAACATCTAGTCCATTCCATACCCCTCAAAAGAAGTCCCTTGTATCAATCAATAAGCACATATTACTTACTCCACATGGTACACTATGAGGTTCTGATGATACAAAGATAGAAAAATGGAACAAGCCCCGCTCTCAAGTAACTTACATTTTACCAGGGAAAACCTGTACACATACACACTCTGGCTGTCCTCCTTGGCCCCGTTCCCCTAGGACTCAGACTCTATTCCCACTACATCAGTCTTTGAAAGGGGAAACTAACAACAGAAACAAGCAATTTGTACATTCTAAGACACAAACCAGAGAACGGTATTTGGGAAGAAGTTTTAGATACTCAATGTCGGTCTTCAACGAGTATTCTTTTGTCGTAAAATAAGACAAATTTACCAATACATAAAATAATTTCTACTACCCATATATATATACTTGAACATGTTTTTTACAATTAATATATTCAATAGATGCAAAAACATAAAGTAAAAAACACAGTTTCAATTCATAAGGGATTTTTCTTCTAGTAGAATTTTAAGAGAAATGAGAAAAAGCAGGGTTGTTGCTGTTGTCTTTAAAACTAACCTTTTGCCACTTCCATCTGTGTGGTTTTTTAACTACTGAAAGAAAAATTAATAGTTTTACTTAAGATCAAAAAAGGCCACCCACCAAATTTTAGCAGCTAACAATAATATAAAAAAACTTTAAAAAGACAAAAATATTTAGTTGTTTTTATATGAATCCTTTGTGGAGATGGGGAAAATACTTTCAAAATACTTTATGCAGGGTTTTTCTTAAATCAATAAATGTTTATAGAATATCCCAACATGAAATTTTCTAGACACTATGCAAATTTCTAGGAGGCTGGCCACCTACTGACAAATATGTTGGCCACGGAAACTCATGAAGACTATCAGCTAATAATTCAGACTACATGAGTTTCCTTTTCTCTATTTTTCATCTCATAACCCAGTAACATCATCCTTCCACTGCCTCCTTCTTTCCGTAAGTCTCTAAAGAAAAAGGTGGCCCTTCTCTTCAGCAAAGACAACCCTTCTGCTTGTCTGCTCAATCCCATTCCCTTTTATCTTCACAAGCAGACTGTTCCCATTATCATCCCTTCTCTCTGTTCTTTAATCTCTCCCAATATACTGGTTCTTTCCCTGCTGTCTACAAATATGCCCAAGTTTTCCTCAACCTTATCAAATAAAAACTTCAATACATCTTACCGTTCCCCACTACACTGTTCATTTTTGTACTTTCTATCTAGATGCTACCAAAACTCCCTTAAAAAAATTATTCACTGCCTCCATTTCCAAAAATTAACAATAATATTTATATAGCCCTTGCCATGTGACAATTACTTTAAAAATATCATCTCATTTGATCCTCACAATACTCCTGGGAGGCAGGTACTATCATTAACTTCATTTTGGAATGAAGGAAACTGAGCCAAGAACACATAGTTGATATCCAAGGCTGGATTTGAACAGAGGTCTTCCTGACTCTAAAAATAATCAATGTTCTATCCACTGTGCAACCTAGCTGCTTCTCTTCTCACTCTCTTTTAAATCCTCTGCAACCTGGCTTCCAAAAACATCATCCAAATGAAAATGCTATTTCCAAAGCTACCAGTCATCTCATAGATACTACTTCTAATAGCATTTTCTCAATCCTTTTTCTTCGGGACTTTTTTGTAAGATCTGACACTTCTATTCTATGACATTCTATCTTCTCTGTGTTTTTATGACACCCCTTTTCTTGGTTCTTTTCCTACTTCTGTGACTTC
This sequence comes from Pseudochirops corinnae, assembly GCA_028646515.1. Lineage (NCBI taxonomy): Eukaryota > Metazoa > Chordata > Mammalia > Diprotodontia > Pseudocheiridae > Pseudochirops > Pseudochirops corinnae. The sequence continues at coordinate 334,085,645 of CM053587.1, forward strand.
TGTTTCTTCTCAGTCTCCCTGCTGCATCATCAACCAGGTCATGCTCCCAATTTATGAGGGTAACACAAGGGGCATATATAGTAAGTACAATGATGACTTTAAGCATAATGTAGTAGTTGTTCCATTTTATCTTTCTTTTAAACGTGTCTGTTTTTGCTATTTCCTTGTCTGAGATTATGATAGCAACATCTGACTTCAAGTTTACATGAAGCAAAACATAGTTTATTCCATGCCCTGATTTTAACTTTGCATGATTGATTATAGTTATAAACAATATACTGTAGGATTTGATTTGCTAATACTTTCTACCCTCCTTTTCCATTTTGCGGGTAAGTACATCCCATTCACACCCATGGTTAAGACTGTTAATTGTGTATTTCTATTGATAATACCCTCTTATACTTTTTTCTCTTTTTGCCTCCAGCTTCTTTACAGAGGAAAAAAAAATGTGAAAAGAAGGGCATGATGAACACTAGTGATCTGTAATTGAAACAATAAGCTCCCAAAACACTACAGCTCTTCTCAGCCCTTCACATGGACCCAAATTCCCAGTTCTTATCCTTTATTTCTTTCCTTCAATCTTAATTTCTTGATTCACCTTAAGAAGGTAAATGTGGGGTGCGGCTAGGTGGCACAGTGAATAGAGCACCAGCCCTGGAGTCAGGAGGACCTGAGTTCAAATCCGACCTCAGACACCTAACACAAAAACTAGCCATGTGACCTTTTGGGCAAGTCACTTAACCCCAATTGCCCTGCATTCCCCCCTCTAAAAAGCAAAAACAAATAAAAAAGTAAATGTTATTTTCCTTGGGACAATTCCTTTCCCAACTCTAACCTCCCTTTTAATCTTCCTTCTTTCTTCCTGTTCTTGCCTGTCTCCTTATTTCATTTAGTTTTGTTTGTTTTGCCACCAAATCATATGTTTGTTCATATCTCCTTTACCCAGTTCAGGCAACCATCCCATTTTGCAGATGCCTCCAAACCATGTGATCTGCTCCCCAAACCTCTTCTTTCATATTTGTGTATTTTCCTCTTCCAGCACCTCAATTATGATAAACAGTATGTTCCAACTCATTCTTCCTCTTTTTTCCCCCTAGGGTTTTTCTTCTTCCTTCCTTTTCTTTCCTGTACACTAAAACAGAAAATTACCTTCAAGAACCTATTTACTTTATTTAATGCTGTCTGTGACCCTTCAATATGTTTTAGTTTTGACAATAGTATTTCTTCTCTCTGTATTAGAATGTAAGCACTTAACTATTTCATAATACCTTCCAATTCCTGGAATTTATTTATTTTTTTAGGTTTCTTTTTACTTCTATATTTGCATTTAAAGTATTTACTCATCTCTGATCTTGAATTTCACCAGGAATAATAGAAAATTCTTTGTACCATTAAAAATTCATCCCTTTGTGCACTCTCCCATGGAATTACTTTCCATTTTGAGGACAAAATTATTCTTGGATGTAAGTCTTCACTTTTTATATTATATTGCATTCTCACATTTCCTCACCTTCACAGTGATAGTTGCCAAGTCTTGTGTGATCCTGATTATGGTTCCTTGGTACTTGAAATTCCTTCTTTCTGGATGCTTAGAGCATTTTTTTTTCCTTTGACTTCAAAGCTCTGGATGTATGGCATTCTCCATAAGTTTTCATTTTGGGGCTTCTTTCAGGATGTGATCAGTGGATTCTTTCTGTTTTCACTCTGCCTTCTGGTTCTAACAGTTATGGACCAGTTTAATTTTTTATTGCTTGTAATGTAGTATTCAGGCTAGGGGGAAGGTGACACAGTGGAGAGGGCACTGAGCCTGGAGTCAGGAAGATCTGTGTTCAAATCAGCCTCAGAAACTAACTAGTTGTGTGACCCTGGGCAAGTCACTCTCTCAATACATTCTGGGCCATCTCCAGTCGTCCTGATGAATATCTGGCCACTGGACTCAGATGCCTCTGGAGGTGAAAATGAGACTGGTGACCTTGCACAGTCCTCCCTCACTCAAATTCAAGTCAACTGCAAGTTATGTTATCATTTCCTTGATGTCATGGTCCTCTTTGAGAATGAAGGACAAACACAATTAATTTGTTGTTCAGTATTTTTTGTTGTTTCATGTAGCCACTGAATTCTATTTGCTCCATTCTAATTTTCAAGCAGCCCATTACTTGAGCAAGACTTTCTATCTTCATTTCTAAGGTTATTCTCTTTTCCTTTCTTCTCCACTAGGATTCACTTTGCTTACATTTTTTTTTCTCTTTGTTTTTCATTTCTTCCAGGTACTTTGGTAGTGACCTGTGATTCTTGTGATCAAGCCACTTTTACAGTTGGTAAGTATCTTCATCTGGGTTTGTCTCTTGACCCCTATTATTTCTTTACAGTGTCTGCTATCTTCTTCTGTGGAGTCTATCTCCAGCCTCAGTCTCTGATTTAGAAATCTGTGGCAGGGCCAGGATTCACATCTCTCCCTCCAAGAGCTGGAGGATGTGATTGGACTGTTTGGTCCCAAATTCTATTTCCTGGGTTTCTGTTTTAGGATTTCATTCCTGGGTTACATTTCTCTTGGTATGCTGACAGCACTGGCAGGTTTCAAGCATTTATGGATCATCTAGGTTCACAATGGGCCTCAGTCTTAGGGCCCTCTGGACCAGAACTGTCAAAGTTATAACTTACAAAACTTTAGAATGTGGCCTGAACCAGATTAAAATATAATTGGGAAATGTTTAACCCCTCCAAAAAATACAATACAGCCTAGATAATGCTAATTTGTCATTTTCTAAGCCCATCTGCAGCCCACAAGAACTGGTTTTCATTTGGGTATGAGACTACTGCTTTGGATCATCTCCCTTCAGTGTTACAAACTTTCAGCACCCTGCTGTGTCTTGGTTCCCACAGCCCCATGTCCTTGGTCAGAAGAGTCAAAGTGCTTTAGGTGTCTCTCTATCTGGTGGCCTCTCATTGGGAGTCCTCTGGCATTGACTTCATGTTCCCTGGAGCTTCTCTATACACTGGAAGAGTTCTAGCTTGTCTTCCTGAATTGATACTGGCTTCTCTGGTGAGACTCCTTTCTGGCTGGTTGGTTTGTTTTTGTTTTTTGGGTGCAGTCTGAGGCTAGATGAAGGCAGTTTCTCTGTGAATTTCTTGGTCATTAATCAGTCGATTGCACTTTTTGGACTTTTTGCTGAGATACATGTATGAGAGCTGGGCTCCTTTGCGATGGTTCATATCTCTATCTGAACTGCAAGCCTACAATGTGATTTTGTTAAAAATAGACCTGACTATGCCACTTCCTCTGCTTTATAAGCTTCAATGAGTCTAGAATCAAATATAAATGTCTCTGTTGGGCATTTAGGACAACTGCTTACTCTTCTCTATGTGGCAGTTAGGTGGTACAATGGAAGAACTGAATTCAAATCTAGCATCAAGTAACCTCCATCTGTGTGACACTGGCCAAATCACGTAGTCTGCCTCACCTTCCACATCTGTAAAATGGAGATAAAAGTATCTATCTTCCGAAGTTGTTGTAAGGACCAAACAAAATACTTACACTTTGCAAAGTTTAGTGTACTATACAGATGCTGCTGCTGATGATGATGATGATGGTGATGACAAGGACATACTCAATGGCCCAGCTATACTGGCCTTTGCATATGATACCTCTCTCTTTCTCTCTCATCTCCATCCCTTTGGATAGTTACTTCTTTGCCATTTTATAAATGTTTTTTGTTCCAGGAACATTTTTTTCCCTTTCTCTTCCTCCTCTACCCCCACTTTTGTTTTTCTTCTTTTATCACACTTCCTGGGTACATACTCAGTATGAAGTTGATACCCAGAGATCTTCTATTGTCAACTTTTAGGGAAACGTCAGAGTGCTGTCCATGCTCTTTGAATAGTTCTCACTCTCTGACAACAGCCATTGCTTTCTTGGAGTGGGGGTCTTGTTTCCTATGAATGCTCTCCCTCCGCAGTTTTGCCTCTTGGAACCCCAGGTTTCCTTCAAGACTAAGTTAAAGCACTGAATGAGGACTTGTCTAGTCTTCCTTCCCCTTCTTCCCACAAGTTCTTTCCCAAACTAGGACAGTCTCCCTCTGGTACTTAAAGAGAAAGGCCTAGGATCTAAGCGAAAGAATGACTCAGTGGCAGGCCTGAGAGTTAAACCAAGGTTCTCTGACTCTCAATCCAGTGCTCTTTCCTCTATTTCATGCTAGTTCTAGGTTCAAGTTCTGACTGACAATTACTTGTTATGAGATCATGAGTATGTAACTTAACCTAGGATTTAATTTCTTACTTGTAAGTGGTGATGAAAGCATATCAGACCAGAACTTATAAAAACCCTCTGTCAGAAGAGTAATGAGCCAAAGTTGATAAAAATTATTCTTTGGTTAAACTGAATTTACAAAGAAATTTACCGTGTAAGTCCAAAGAGAAGCAGTATGCCCCAGTGGACAGAAAGCTCGAATCAGGAAGACTCAGTGATCTGGGCTGGCCAGTCTCCTAGTAGGTTAGCATTGATAAGGGAATAAAATATGGCATTCAACAATTAACAAAGAGAGATTTACTTAGTTATAACAGGAGAAGGATATTCAACACAAATAAATACTGAGAACAATTCAAGATGCTTAAGCTGAGTGAAGGTCCCTTGCCTGAATTACCCATCGTGATCCACCAGTTAAGCCATCAAGAGCAGACATACCCCAGGCCCACCTGGTTACTTGGTACTCAAATGATGAGAAAGTAACATCAGTAGTCTGAGCCCTTATTAGTCCCCAGAGCCAAACAAGTCTCAAGGAAAGTCTCAATGTCTTTCAAGGGAAACTAGCCTGCTCCACAGCAGATGAAGGGCTAAGATACCTCTCTCACCAACCCAGGGTTTCAGGTCCACTGGCGAGACAGAAAAGCTCTGCAAGTCTGTGAAAGTCACTGAACAACTTGCTGAGATCACAAGTTTGTGGAGCAGGGGCTGATCTGAATGGGTAGAGGGAGATTCCTCTTCTAGGAATGCCCAAGACAAATAAAATAACAAGCCTGGTACAAAAACAGTGTGCATGATATTTGCACTATTTATTCTATATGGCTGTTATAGGGAAAATGTTCTACCAACTATATAGCACTGTTGAAATGTGAGTTATCTATTATTATTTTTGTTATTTTTGTTCCAATTCAGACCCTCATTATTTTTGTGACTTTGGGTAAAATACAACTTCTCTGACCTGGTTCGGGGGGAAAAAAGGCAAGGAGGATGCAAGAGAGTATATATGCAATCTGTCCTTCCTACCTCACGAGGCTGTGAGGATCAAATGATGCCCATGCAAAGTGTCATGAAAATAGAAAATCTTGAAGTCTTCTGATGATTACTTGAACAAACTAGGAACAATAAGAAATGTTTTAAGACCAAGAACTCTATTCCCACTCCCACTGATAATGAAAGAGAAAGAACACTTTAGCAAATAAACTGTTACAAATCTTTTAACCTACTATAGGGCTTTTAAATTACACTATAACCACTATGGCTCTAAAGGGATAACCTATTTATCCAGTGATTTCTCCAAAACTCAAATACTTTCTAATAAGCACATAAGAGTGCGCTACCGAGGATACGAAATGACCAGAAGTCCTTTAATTTACAATCTTTTGGGAAGAAAACACTAACCTACTTGAAAAATTTAAATAATACAAGAAAGTACAAGATTAAATACCACATAAGTGGACTATAGTCAGGACTCCAAGAACTCCCAGAAGGGAGACAGGCACCACTCCACTGAAGTCTGAGAAGGCAAAATTGGAGGAGATAGCGGCAAATTGACTCAAAACATAAAGGCTGAGCAACACCTGGGTACATGATAAAGATAATGGGAAGTCACACCACTGCTGATTCACAATCTAAGGCCCACGCTCACCCAGAACCTTGGTCACTGTTTCATGGTAGATACATCTTCTGGGGAAAGGTCCAGCCATTCTAATGACTTCATGGCTTCATCTTTTCCACTTAAAAGCTCATTGCCAAGGAAACATGAATGTCTCAGTATCATTCCCTGAATAATGACTGACTAAAATTGAAACATGCCATAATGAGAACATTTGTACTCTGAGGAGGAGGGAAAAGAAGGGGAAGATATTACTGTCAATCATATAAAAGTCTTTCGCAACACGTCTGCAAGTTCTTCTTTGGTGAGCATACGCTAGAAAGAATAGGTCACAATACTACATGTTTTATCATGAAGAACATTCTATTTTCAGTGGCATTCTAATTCTAGGAAAGGACAAAAATACTGCTGAAATTACCTTTATTTTTAGTAGTACTAAGCTTCTGTCTCTTTTGGAGGGCTCTCAGCTTTGAAAATGCTCTTATTAAAAGCATGGAAAGGGATGGACTGTTCATAAGTCATCATAGATGAACAAATTGTTCATGACAAGTAAAAAAACAGCTATATAGGCAGTTCAAATTTTACATTTTCTATCCGGAAAAAAAAAACAACAAAGTTCAACATACTCCTGAAAAGATCTACAAAATTATTATAAACTAGAACTACTACTTCAGACCATTTACTTGAGGGCCCCCGTACATATAATGTTTTGTCAGTCAATAAATATTTACTGATGTTTAATGCCTACTATGTGTCAGACACTCTTTTCTATGGGAAGCAGACAATTATTTATTATGAAAAAGTAAACAAAATGGTTTATATGTATATTTATGATTTTTAGTTCTATCATCATGACGACATTCCTTTACTTGTATCTTAAAAAGAAATATTTTCATCAAATAATTACAAATACACAGACTGGGATTTTTCTAATTTCCCAAGTGATTTTATTTTATTTAAGGACTTTTTGGTTTTGGATTGGTCCAGTGGCAGAGGGACCTTGTCAGTGAGGAAACTTCCTGCCAATGCAGATCAGCACAACACTTGCAGCTCCCAGACTTGGGTTAAATGACTTGCTAAGTCAAAAAGGACATAAATGTCAGAGGCCGCATGACTTGATCTCAGGTCTTCCAGACTGAGAGCCAGGTTATATTCATTAGTCCAAGACATTACTTTGACTGAAATTGTATACATAAAATTATAATACATAAATCTACCTAAACTCATTCTTCAATGACTAACAAACTCTCCCGTCATACTCTTCCCGTGTCTGAGATTTTGACCACGTAGTCCCCTACTAGTTGACTGAGGTTCTGGTAAGACCTAGGTTGGCAGTTGGAAAGGTGGTCAAGAGATGGGTCAGAGTTTCAAATCTAAATTTAGAAATCATCAATCAAAGTTGAAAAAGCTGAAAAGCAGAAAGATGAAAAATAGCCAAGAAAGACTAATTGAAGGTAACCATGGGTTACCATAGAATACCAAGGACAAAAGTAATATTTAGTAATAATAATTCTATGATAAAATGGTCTTAAGGAGAAAAGAAGTCAGAACTCTGCATACGTGTTTAAGGAAGAAGAAACAGCACAGCTTACCATATTGAAGAAGCTTAAGAACATAGTTAAATTAAAAACTAAAATATCACTTGAAAAGAAATTTTTAAATCTGAAAAAAATTGTGAGAAAAATCGTGCAACTTGGTTCGTGAACATTTGAAGTGTTTACAGAATGATTTGGCAGGTGAGATAAGAATCTGTGGTATCCATATGTAGAAGAGATAAATGAGAGAGGGAAGGGGGAGGGACACATTCTGCCTGCCCTACTCCCTGCAATTTGTGTGCCTTCATCACAGCTTGAAATGCTTGAGAGCAAGATCACAAAGCTTTCTCTGAGCCTTTTGGAAAATGAACTTGATAACATATTATGTACTTTTCACCTCTAATTCCTAAATTCTGAGAGCAATTATTAAAAAGCAACTAGAAAAAGTGAAATATTTTTCCCCTTTGGGTTTAGAAATCACACTTTATTTTTGTTTCCAAAGCTAACAGTTTGACATAAACCGTAATTAACTATTTGTTCTGAATTCTAACTCCTACATTTTAAAATCATGAAAATCATTTTTTATGTCAATGAAGGCAAGCCCTTATCAGTAAGACTGATAGTTTAGGAGACAGAACATTGGATTTGGGGTCAGGAAGATCTGCCCTCAGACTCTTATTTGATATCTGACTCTGGACTAGTCAATATATCTCTTGGTAGCCAGATTTCCAAATCTACAACATGAAGTGATTTTGGGCTCAATAGCTTTTGAGGTTCTTTCCAATTCTAGATCTATAGTCCTATGACTTGTGTTCTTGAAGTCAGAGTCAAAAGAGTTCAAATTCTGACAGATACTGTCACACTAGAAAGGCTGGGTGGCAGACTATCACTCAAGGGCTATTCTACCTATCTGTGAAGAGGCTGATTACTGGAGCACCCATTCTCAGAAATTCTGGAAACTGTTTAACTCAAATTCATTCACACATTCATTGGAATCTGATCAATGCAGAGAGTTTTTGTCATCATTAGAGATGGATGGCTCTGTAACTGATGGTCTTACAAGTTTTCTTGGATACTGAGAAGTCAAATGACTTGCTCTTGGCCACATGGTGAACAGGCATCAATCACAGGCCTTGACCCCAAGTCTTCCTGACCACTCCAGCCCCTCTCACTCACACTTAATGCCTCATAGTTACCTCCTGGTTCTCACAACCAACCTGTGCAGCAGGTAGGATAAATCTTACCGTATTCATTTCATACGTGATAAAATTAGGGTCCAGAGAGCAAAAGTGACTTCTCTGAGATCACACAGCTACTAACGATAAAAAGCAGAATTTGAACCCAAATTTCTCCTGTCCCCATATCCAGTGCTCTTTCATCTAAACCATTCTACTGCAGTATAGACAGGCTGCCCTCCTAGGCTGAAGGTAGTATACACAACAATGAAATAATGGATCCTTGATACACTGAAGGATTGACTGGAAAAAAACAAAACAAAACATTTTTAATTCCTGGACTGCATCACATATCTCAAACATGCCACCTTATATGTGTTTAAGAAATTGAAAGTAAGTTTTAATATTATTATAAACTTACTATAAGTTTAATATAAAGAAAACAAAATTAAAAGGAAAAATCTACTTCAAAATCAAATCACAGCCATTTCAAAAACACATTTCTCATTATTTCTTGACATCAACTGCTTCTGCTTCAGTCAAACAACTAGCTGCTGCCCCGTTAGCTCACTTTCTCCATATCTCTCCAGTTCAGGTTCTTTGTTCATACTGTTGCTTTGATTACTAAGTCAGTCCAACATTTAGGCACCCAGTTGAGGTTTCCCCAAACAATGGTTGATCATGGTGTGCTTGGCACATATGAAGCACTCATTCAATGTTTGCTGATTAACAGAAAATGAATGTTACTGAGGGATATTTCTACAGTTTCCTCAAAAGCAGAAAAGATTAATCCTGATCCAGCTGGAAACAGAATGAACTGAAATGCTAAGAGGAAG
>CM053587.1:334095542-334118041 GCA_028646515.1 Pseudochirops corinnae
AAAGGGGCAGGAGAACACAAAAGGCCATCCACCCTTAAGTTACAAGGTTAAGCTCAGCACTGAATACCCTAGGAAAGGGCCTTCTTTTATCTTCACTCGAGGCAAGCCCTCAGCAATCTCAGTTCCTGGGGAGACAAAGCTCAACAAAGCCAAAGCCAGTGTCCTCACCAAGTCACTCTCTGCCTGTAGAACAGTCCCAGAACCCCTGAAAACATCAGCAAGGCCCTCTTCCAGGACCTCTGTGCAGGTACCACAAGCAAATCCTCCTTCAGGGCTTCTGAACCAACAGCCAGGTTCCAGGACCTCCACAATAGCAGCACAAAACAGACAGACAAAATACCAGCATCACAGCGATGCCTCCTCAGTTCTTGGCAGTTCCAGGTGGCAGTTCTCAAAAGTCCTAGGCAGTTCCAACGGGCTCTTAGCAGTCTTTCTCTCAGCAACTCAGGCTCCACGATGATACTGGATACTGCTCTCCCAAAGTCCTTCTGGCCTTCTCTAGGCTTGGGCCTCTCTCCCAATTCACAGCTCCTCCCAGTTCAGCCCTCTCTCTTCACATCAACAAGTCCACCCCACAAGTGGGATTCACAAGCTCTGGGTTTTAACACTCAGCCCAAAAACCAAGCCAATACAGGGTCATCTCCAAATTCTATTACCAATACAACAAATCACTCTGTTTGCCTCAGTTTCCTCATCTGTAAACTGAGCTGGAGAAAGTCACAAAAAGCTGGACACAACTGCAACGACTGAACAACAATGTAATGACAATAAGAGCTCTTTACACTTATCACCACTTTACAGATGAGGGAACCAAGGCTCAGAGAAGTCTGTGGTGACACAGTCAGCCAATGTCAAAGTCCATGTTTAGAAGTCAGGTCCTTCTGACTCCCATCCATCCACGATTCCAAGCTGGTCCATAGAACACACGTAGATTCCAAGCCTCATAACACTGTTTCACACAGAATAAGTAAAAACTAGCTCAAGCCTTTGGCAATGCTGGAATGACAGCGACTGTCCAAAGGCTACCAAACAAAGCTTTACTTGAGCGATTCCTTCAAAAGGCACAGAGTTATGCTCTGTCTTATATAACGGGGAGGAGAAAAGAAAAAAGGGCTCGAATGCTTCTGAGTTCTGACTATCTCTGAATTCAAATACCAGACTTTTTCTCAACACTTTAAAATCATCTTTATACCAAAATGCTTTGTATTAATATTCTGTTATGATGAACCTCCTCACTGGTTCCAAGGAGAGTGTGTTTAAAGACTTGAGTGTACTCCATAAATTCTAAATTCAGCAGAAAAGCTAGGTTTCCTTCAGTTTCTCCTTTATATTCTACTGCCGTCTGACACATTTAATTTCTAGCTGATGACAGCTTACTTTCAAAACTGAAAGCAGATCTGAAATTTCTACCTGTAAATGTTACATGAATCAAATGAACTATTGTTAGTGTGATTTATAAAAGGGAGGGGGGATTCTTTAAAGAGGTGACAGACCTGAACTCTTCTAATGACTCTTTCTCAATATGCATCATAAATACTTTCTCATAATAAGGTGTAGAAAGCAGTACAGTGAATGGATATATGGTTGGCTTAGTCCAACTCATTTAAGTGTAAAAAGAAAATCGGAAAAATCTTTTAAAATTCTGATTAAAAACAGTTGCAACTATAACAGAGAATTTGAAATTAGATAAAAAAATCTTTGAATTACAAAGTAGTCTAATCTTCCATGGTGCAGAAAAGGCCAAATCACAGAATGCCAAGAAAGCACTACATGTTTCGGCTGACCACATGAGCAAAGCAATCATTTTTCCTTGCAGTCTTCTATAGAGTGCTCTTCTTTAAAGAACTGCCATAATTTTCCCCTAAAGAGATCATACAGAGTTAAAGGCTCTTACTAGGCTTTTTCAGGACAGAGAAAGGAAGAAGACTCCTAAACTCTGACATCTCTTCACCTCAAAGATTTTAAGCCCAACTTTTTTTTTTTTAAACAAGACTGGCCTTTCTTGCCCAGGCCAGACATGCAGGGAGGCTCACTCTCAGGTCCACTTTCACTCTGTCAGAATAGTTTCATCTCCCTCATTTCCAGCTTGAATCAACTCACCCCTCCCAAGGCAACTTGGTGGCTACTTGCTCCCTAGGGTTGATTACATTAACACCAGATTTACTATGGACAAGAGATTGGTAAATCTTGTCTAGCTTAAAACTAGGAAAGTGAATAGATTTGCCAACCTTAAACTGTGGGAAATTAGGATTACAGACAAGTGCCAACACACACAGCAACCTAAATATTTCAAGATACTCAACAGCTGGCTTCTATAGATACTGCTACTTCACTATTTACTCTCATATTTCATTTCATATATTTTTTTTAATGATAAAAGCAAATTATGGAGATAGAAACCCAGGAACTTAGCCCCCTAGGAAAGATCTAGGACTAATGGGAATAAATAGCATAAGCATGAATTTAACCAAATTTTGAGGAAAACTAACAATCAGAGCAATACAAAAGGAGAAAAGGCAGCTGCCACAGGAGTTAAATGGTTTCTCCTCCCTAGAGGCTTTCAAATAAACACTGGATAACCACTTGTGGAGGAGATTCTTTTTTCAGGTATGACTTGGACCAGACAGCCATTTCAATTCTGAAATTCCATGTATCTATGAACATCTAAAATCTCTGGCTATCCATTATTCTTTCCTATCTATATTGGATATAAATATGTGACCACAGCCATGATGTTTCTTTGTAAGGTTTGAATCTTTTTATAAGCAAAGAAAACTAGTTTAAGTTCAAAGCTGAACTTGACCTATTCAGGTTCAGACTTGGTAGCATCCCTTTGCTGTCACTGACCATGAATAAAGAACGCAAAGTTATCTGGGGCACAGTAATGAAAGTGTATGATCTGAATTCCCAACTACAACAGACAAAGTTTGTCATTCTAAATAGACACAATGAAAAGTTCTAAAACTCAATCTAAAAACCAGATCTAAAATATCATGAGGCCACTCAAATTATGTCTTACAAGGTGATTCACAGGATGTAGTGATGGAAAAGGACTTTTTCAATAAGCAAATTACTAGTTACACTATCTAAGAGACATTTTTTTTCAATACCACATCAAATGATTATCATCTTGTTTCAACACAATAATTTACAGGGCAGTCAAGACTCATTATGAATTTCTTATCTTCCCAACTAGTAACAATTAATATTTAATGTTTAAGACTACTCTTTTAAATGCTGTGGGTCATTATCTTGGATTTCTAAATCAAATCAGTCAGAAGGATAAACATTCTCAATGTGATAGAGATTCAGCATTCATGTCACTTTTAAAAATGGCTTTTTAAACTTGACTAATTAAGTTGCAGAAGAAGCTCACATCTTCCATACTTTATTGATTTTAATGCTAATCAAACTAAGGTTGCTTCTTATTTATATGTTCTGGAAGTGCTGTTCCTGTTGCCTATTTGAAGAACAAGCAGGCTTCCTTGTCTACCATTTTGGATATGCATTCCTCTGCATTACAGAATACAACCATGTTACAATTACATTAAGGCATAAGTGTGATGCAAAGCAAGAGGTTTTTATACATGCTTTTGAAGCAGTAGGCTGAATCCTCTAACTCCACTCTGTCCTATTTGGTCACCTTTTAAGAAGGTTGTCTGTGGTTGGTTAGTTTTGTTAGTTACTAGGTTACAGAATTGATTTCACTTTACCTTAAGCCTGAATCCCCTTTAATTTGATGCTGATACATCTCCTCTAATTCCAATCAGAACTTTTTTTTTTTCATGAAATTTAGAAGAAAACTTAATTCAAAGAAGAATGTACTACGTCCCAGCTGACTGAAGGAGAATATTAAAAGTTTCTAAGATCATCTAGGAGGTTATAATTGCACATGTAAAGCAAAAAAGCAAATTTATAAGTAAAGTGTTACATTGTATGATACACAGTATAAATGTGACATTTCAGAGAAAGAAAAGAGTGAATGTAGGCCAGTGTAGTCAAGATAGATTTGCTAAGGGAGTGTAAATTGGACTAGGTCTAAAAGCATGAGTTGGACTTCTTAGTTACATTGGAACAGAGAACATTCTAACAAGGGTAACCAGAATAATGATGAACTTTGCATCTATGTCATATGAGAACTACTTGAAAGAATCGGCGATATTTAGTCTGAAGGAAAAACTTGAGACAACGCGATGGTACGGCTTAGTGGGAAGAGCACCAGGAATAGATGGGTGGTGCAGTGGATAAACCACTGGCCCTGGAGTCAGGAGAACCTGAGTTTAAATCTGGCCTCAGACACTTGACACATTTATTAGCCATGTGACTTTGGGCAAGTCACTTAACCCCAATTACCCTCCCAAAAAAAGTGCAAAAAAATAAAATTTTACCTCAGACATCAGCTGTGTGACCCTAGGCAAGTCACCTAACTCTGACTTTTAAAAAAAAAAAATGGAAAGAGCATCAGCTCTGGAGTCAAAAGACCTGGGTTCCTGTCTCACCTCTGGCACTTACTACCCAGTATCTTGGGCAAATCACAGTTTCCCTGTAGCTTGATTCCCTCATTTGTAAAATGACAAAATCTACCCAGGTCTGTGATCTAGACCCTTCCAGCTGCAGATCTGCGATCCTAGAATCTGAAGTATCTGAAGAACTATCAAAAATAAGAGGGATCATATTTCTCTTGGTCCCAAAAAGGTCAAATGAGAAGCAGCAAGTTGTTGTTCAGTCACTTCAGTTTTGTCTCTCTCTTCGTGACCCCACTTGGGGTTTTCTTGACAAAGATACTGGAGTGTATTTTTTTGCTGTGTTTTGTTTTAAAGCAGTGAATAGAAGTTGCAAAAATGTCTAGTTGATCTTGACATCGGGATAAAATCTTACAATTAAAGCTATTGAAAAAAGGACTGGCTTGCTCGGAAAGCAGGGTTTCTCTCCCCAGAGGTCTCTAAGCAGACGCTGGATGACCACTTATGGGGAATTAATTTTCAAGCACAGGCTGCACTAGATTGCTGCTGAGGTCCCTTCTAACTCTGAAATTCTGTTAATGTAAAATTCTCTACTTTAAAGGGATTAAAAATCTGAATGGGTATTAATAGTCCAAAATGCTTAATTTCACAGCTAGTTAAGACTTTATCATGAAAGCTAAAACACTATTACAATAAGGTTTTAAGCAGACTCAAATCATTATTATCACAAAACAGCTCATTATCCTATTGGATTGAATTTACAATAAATGCTCAATGCTTGCAAGATCTGTAATTTCCTTAGTGTGGTTTGTGGGTACTAGGAATCACATAGATATTAAACCACATATAAACTTTATCTTTGTTACTCCCTCTAATCCATACAGACTCCAACCACTCCACAAGTTAGTCAATGTTCTTCAAAAGTTGCTATGGCCTGAAAAATCAATTGTCCTGTGGCCAATCTAGTAACAAGCATTTCTGAACCTAGATTGGTCATCGGGCAACAGGCATACATCTTGTCACCCCAAGCCTATCTTCAAAAGCCCTTTCAGTTTAGTACAAGCAGAGCTTTTATCTCCCCACCTCCAACATTAAATGAGGCTTCGATTTGTAAGGAGAAAATAATGGATGCAGAATATAAAAAATAAGCCTTTACTTTATGTTATATATAATGGATATTATATAGAATAATGGAAATGGTCAAAATCCAAACACTTACAGATTTCTGGAGGTGTTTAAGTTGCTAAAGAACCAAGGAAGAGAAAATTAACATGTCTTCATTCCCCTCTCGGCTTGTTTCTGCCTTGGACTTTTTGGCCTTGCACCAAGATGCCTCAGCTGTCATCTCAACCTGAAACTTCTCCGAGCTTGGGATCCTCACCCATGCCGGCCCCCTTCTCCCACCAGTGAGTTCCCTTGAAGCCCCCAGTTTGGGAAAGGCAACTTTTATTCCCCTCTAAGCTCTGCTTCTGACCCAGCAGATCACGCCACTATGCCCTTCCACAGGACTCTCACCCTTCCCCATATGCTGTCTTCCCTCATGAGAACATCAGCTCTTTGAGAGTAAGAACTGTCTTATTTGTTGCTTGTTTTTGTATCCCCATCTTAGCGCATCGCCTACACCATGTTGTTGTTGTTGTTGTTCAGTTGTTTCAGTTGTGTCCAACTCTCTGTGACCCCATCTGGGGTCTTTTTGGCAAAGATACCAGAGTAATTTACCTTTTCCTTCTCCAGCTCATTTTACAGATGAGAAAACTGAGGCAAACAGGGTGAAGTCACTTGCCCAGGGTCACATAGGTGGTAACTGTTTGAGGCCAGATTTGAACATAAGTAGATGAGTCTTCCTGGTTCCTAGCCCAGTGCTCTGTGCACTATGGCAGTCCCCTAGCTCTCCCAATGTGACTGGCATACAGTAAGTGTTTAATAAGTGCTTGTTGCCTTGACTTGTCCGTAAATATTGGAAAAGGAAAATGTAGGATGAAATCTTTGTCGAAATTCTTTTAGTACATGAGTTTCCAGGTATCTGTCAGGACTCTACTGAAAACAAACTCATCATTCTAAATCTGAGTTTGTCAACAACGTAAAGATCATTTCCTCTATTTCTTAAAGTGACTTACATGGTCCTATCTACTGTCACATTATTAGACAGCAATTTAATCATTGCTTCAAGTAGAAATATCCTGAATGAGTCATCCTTGTAAAATAATCCTCTTGGAATTAACATTCGTGCCACATCAGATAAGAAAGTATAACCTATATTTGTCCATCTTCCTTCAGTTTTCTGTTATGAATTGATTTGGCCAGACTGTTAAGCAGCTTTCTTCACTGTCATTAATCTACATTATGGTTTTCACTTTGATAATGCAAAGAACATCATTTAGTATTTGAAATCAGTACTTAACACATATTATAGACAGCCATTTGGGATTTTAAAACCACACTTAAAAAAAAAGGTACACTATCAGATAGTGTAACAAAGACAGTAATACTCCTCAAATAGTCCAGGTTTGGCTACATGCTATAGCACAAAAGACAACTGTCTCTTAAAATAAACTGTGTCTTTTCAGTGACTTAAGTCACAAAATATTATCATGGATGATCTCTTGCTGATCTGTAAAGGGTAAAAAGGCTCACTGTGCCAGAAGGTCAGTGGAGATGAGGTAGGGGGCTAAATGCTTTCCTTCCGGACAGTTCTTTCTAAGGGAAAGGAATGTAATTTCATATGACCATCCACTTAGAGATAGGAAATACCTCAGAGGCTCATGAGCCCCAACCCCATTCTTTGACAGATAAGCAAACTAAGGTTAAGTGGGTCCGTTGACTTGCCCAATGTCCCTGGGCTGCAGGCTAGGAGCCAAGTTTCTCTGACTCTCAGAAGCAGAGCCCAGGAGTAAAACAAGGACATCTTGGATCTGAGGCTACTCAGCTCAGCTGCTCAGCATGAGTGCCTGTTTCTGAAGTTCACATAATGCCAGGCAGCACTACTTTGAGAGAATAGTTTCTTCTTGTCTGAAGGCACATTCTGATGCTACATTAATAAGGTATGATTTTGTAGAAGTATATAAAGAGAAGTAGATTGAATAGTTGAGTGGATAGAGTGCTGGTTCTGGAGTCAGGAAGGCCTGAGTTTGAATCTTGCCTCAGACACTAACTAGCTGTGGGCCTCTGGACAAGTCACTTATTCTCCTGAAGCCTCAGTTTCTTCATCTGTAAAATGAGGGTAGCTTTAAACCTACGATCCTATGAAAACACAACAACAGGGCTTATTGCAAACAACGCATGAATGCCCCTGGGTGTATCTCCATCAGTGTCCAGCATAATGACTGGACCCATGGAATGTGCTCAATAAATTCTAAATGAACTGAAAACGTTACTAACAGCTTCAATGGTCCTTCTTTGACCTTATAGTGTGATGGTATAAAACAAAGACTTTCAAACCTGGGCCTGTCTAATGGCTCTGAATTCCATTCAACTTCAACTCTGACAAGATCAGCAATGGAAGAGCCTTATCACAGTGAATGAATTCATTTTAGTGTCAGATTTCAGGGCTCTCATTGGCATCAGTCACTCGTGCTGAACCACATGGATGCTGAGGCTCCTTCTAACTGAAATCCTTCCATTTTGATTAGGTTAGCAAATACTGCATATAAAGCTTAATATTCTCTTAAAATCCATCTTAATTTTTCCTTGGTCTAAATGTTCCAGTTTATATTCGTGACAATAATGCAAAATAAACAGGCCAAGCAAACCTCAATTAACTACCAAAAACTTCAAAACATCCTTCAAAAAGAAACATGTCATCACTGGTTAACACAATGAACTTTTGTCACGTTTGCTTTTGTCAACAGTAATGATGCAAGTATTCTCCAAGTCTAGAGGTAAAAACATTTCTCACATTGTTTACAATGGACAGCTTTTATAGCTGCAACCATAGTCACACTGTCATATGTGTGAACATAAAACTAGTTTTGAGCTAAAGTGCTAAGAGGCTGGGAAAACATCACTGGGAAGAACAAAATCAATAAAGAGGATGAGGTCACAAAGAACTTAAGTGTTCAGTATAAAGGGATTATCCTAGGACCAAAAGATTTTGATTTGATAAGGACTAGAGGGATCACCTAGACCAATCTTTCCATTTTACAGGTGAAGAAACTGAGACCTTGAAGAGACAAAAGATGTGGAAGTAAGTAGCAGAGCTGGGAAGAAAGGAAATACAAAGTCAACAGATGGAAATGAAAGGCATAGTTGGGGGACTGGAAGCCTGGCTCTATTACAGGCTCCCCATGAGATATTGGTGAAATCAGCTGACCTCTGACCTTGAGCTCCTCTTCCTGAATTATGAGGTCAGAGTAGGTGATCTTTAATGTCTACAACAATTCAACAAAGAGAATGTGACATTAAGAACAGCAGAGTAGTTTTTCAGATATGGATTTCTTTAAATGCAGAGTTTACAAAAGAGAGACTTACAGATTTGTGGTGGGAGGAGGAGTGGGAGTGCAATGGTGCCAGTGGTATCCAAATGACAACACTTTCCTCAGTGCTTCCCTTTCTTCCTCAGCAAAATGAGAGGCAGGGTTAGACAGCTGCAGAGAGTTCCCTTCTAGCTCCAGGATTCTATGAACTATCTGACCCTCACAATTCGAATACCTTTAACCAGCACACATTGCTGCTAAATTAATAGAAGAAATACATTTCTCTGCAGTTATAATAATAAGATATTGAGAGCTCTGGGCCTAAAATTCAACAGAAGGAAAATATTTTATCCCAATACTATGGCTTTAATATTGAATTTGTAATTTTGATGTAGTCTCAACAAGAGATCATTTGTAAGCAGTGTAAGAAAATTATGGAAAGTCAGTGCCTAGAAAAACACTGAGAAACTAAAAAGACCTCCAACTACTTATAAATGACCTATGTAAATTCATTACTGATACAGTAAGTGACTACACACATTGGCAGGCATTTCAAAGACTAGTACTCACGAATCTAATTAGCAGCTCAGCAGGACTGTACTTTATCCTTTTATACTGTGCCAATAAATGAATGCACAATGAAAAAAAAAGCATAAACATTATAGAGATTTCACTGATAACTCACCAAAGTCCTCATAAAGGGAAGTGCTCATGAAATTCTGAATGTTTAGATATTTGCCATAAACTACCTTTAAAAAGAAATCAAGGCTAAGTTTTGTTCCAGTGAAAATGTTCTTTACAATTATTAGTTGAATTCAATACTCAAATACATCTGTGAGCTTGTCAATATGTGTGATGCAGCAGAGGGGATTTGAATCCTCCAATAATACAGACTGTAACTCATCTATGCCTGACCACCTTGAGTCAGGGTCTTTTTGTCAATGTTTTTTCATAATTTTACAGAGAACTCACTCAACCTGGGAAGTGCCCTCCTCACTTTCTTCTGGCACAGCAAGGAGATCAATGGATCACACTGGACTGCTCATCAATTTTTCCTTATTCTCACCACTTGTACAGGTCAGCTTTTTTCCCCACTTAGCATGTCTTTGACAATATCTTTTGCTCCCCTTTTCCTTCATAATTCCTTAATGGCAAATGTGTTCACTCTAGTCCAGTGGTCCTCAATCTTCCTAATGCCTCAACCCTTTAATACAGTTCCTCGTGTTGTGGTGACTCCCAACCATAAAATTATTTTCGTTCCTACTTCATAACTGTAATTTTGCTACTGTTATGAACTGTAATGTAAATATCTGAAATGTAGGATGTATTTTCATTGTTACATAATTAAACATAACCCACAGGTTAAAAATCGCTGCTCTAGTCATATCCAACATGCTTCTCTCCATAATCCTTTGGTGATCTTCATTCTCAGTTCTTTGTAGAACATATTTCTTCATGTTATGAACACCACCAATAAATATTAGTATTTTTAAAAGGTAGGTTTTGTTTCTGGGAGAAGTTTGGGTCATTTAAGGTACTTTATAATTTTCTAGAGGTACTCTAGCCTATTTTTCCTCCTATTCAAGTCTAATTCATTTTCCATATGTACTAAAACATACATATACATATACATAGGTCATATATATATATATACACACACAAATGGGTAAATTTGGTGTGTGGGTGAGTTTGTGTATATATATTTTTACATATTTACAGTATTAGTTCTTTTCTTCCCAACATCTCTCTAATAAAATATATATTTTTTAATAACTTTTTTTTTTGGAGGGGAAGGAATGGCAATTGGGGTTAAGTGACTTGCCCAAGGTCACACGGCCAGTAAGTCGTCAAGTGTCAGAAGCCGAATTTGAACTCTGGTCCTCCCAAATCCAGGGCCAGTGCTCTATTCACCACGCCACCTAGCTACCCCTGGTTTTTTTCCTTAAACTAAAACCCTCACAACAAATGCATAGTCTAGCAAAACAAATTCCTACACTGGCCATGTACAAATATGCATGCCTTAGTCTGGCTATTAAGTCTTTCACCAGTCTGGCAAGAGGTGAGGAGCCCGATTCACCTTCAGTCCTCTGGACTTGTAATTTATTCTTGCATTCAAGTTCTAAAATCTTTCAAAGCTGTTGGTGTGTAGTACTGTTGAGATTGTGTAAACTTGTGCTCACTTTACTCTGCATCAGATCAGAGAGGACTTCCCAGCTTCCCCTGAAACTGTCCACTCTGTCATTTCATAGGGTATAATAATGTTCCATTGCATTCATTTGCCACAGTTTGTTTAACCGTTCACCAATTGTTGGATATATCCTTAATTCCCAGTTCTGGCACTACTACACAAGAAAGGCTCTAATTATTGTTGTGCCTCTCTCTCTTTAGTTTCTCTGGGGTGTAGTCCAGTAATGGTATAATTGATTGAAAAGGTATGCACAATGTAGTCACTCTGTACTTAGTAGATACAAATTGGTCCAAACAGCTTCCCAGAAGAGCCGAACCACCTCACATGACAAATAATAGTGCATTAGTGCACTTGTTTTCTCACA
The DNA here is from genome assembly GCA_028646515.1 of Pseudochirops corinnae. NCBI lineage: Eukaryota > Metazoa > Chordata > Mammalia > Diprotodontia > Pseudocheiridae > Pseudochirops > Pseudochirops corinnae. The sequence goes on from CM053587.1 coordinate 334,106,970, forward strand.
CTTCTCCCAATATTTGTCACCTACCCCTTTTGTCATCTTTGCCAATCTAACAACTCTAAGGTGGAACTATGTAATTGTTTTAATTTGTATTTAATTATTTGCAGTTCAGAAAAAAATTTTTTATGATTGTTGATAGCTTGAGTTTCTTTCTTTGAAAGCTGCCTGTTCATCTAATTAACCATTTATTTACCGTCAAAGGCTCTTAGACTTATAAATCTGAATCAATTCCTATTGACAGGAATTAAATCCAACTAGATATGAGACATTTCTGATGATAAAGCTTTAAAAGTTGTCTATCCAACCACAAATTAGAATGGACAATACGCATTCTTCATCTATCAGGTTTTTCCTGAAAGTTAGGCAGATTCAAGTGGTTATAAATCTTGTTTAGGATGCTCTGTTCCAGAGCTTGACATAATCAACAAAAAGGCACTTGCCACATGGAGGACATGGAAGAGGAATCTCTCAGTGACACAAACTCTTCACTGGAAATCTGTGACTATAGCAAACACCTCAGGTGAGTGTGTTTTTTATTTCTTGTCTTACAATAATTATGAGGTCACCAAACAAGGTTAATTCTGTTATATCTTTAAAGGAATCGTGTATATATTTATGAGAGACATCTTGTCAAAGAAGTGTCTTGAAGGTTGCATTTTGCTCTACTGAATCAAACACTTTTTATGGTCAATCACTGAGCACCACAGGATCTTGTATTCTTTACATCTTCAAGTTAATTTGTGATGAGAGAGATAAGGTGCAAGTGTAAAGCCTGCTTATTCAAATCCTTCTAATACTGCTATCAAAAATGTCCTTGATGTGTAGATTATTCTCATAACAATTTTATATAGATGGGAATATAGCTATACAGGTCTGAGAGAACAAGATCTAAGGTATTTGCTTTTGCTATCTTTACTTCCTTCAGATGCCTTGAAAATCAATCACTTAATATGATCAAAATTGTCACCTCCAATACCACCAATGTCACCTTCTCTTGGTCCATTTCTATTCCCTTTCCCATCTCTTCTTTGCACTGCCATTCTACTTCCTCTGTAAGTAAATCTAGAGTTGTAAAGTTAGAGTCCAGATTGCTCCACTTTTCTTGACAGTATAAAGAGTTTGCTATAAAATATCTTTACAGATCTTTTCCATCTTTCATCTATTTATTTTTTTCCTAATTTCATTATCCAATGCTCTGAGAATACTGTGCAGTTGAGTCTCTTGTGTAGCTTTCTTTAAACTGATTTAACCTTCTCCTTTCCCCCATATCATGATGTAATATATATCATCTTCCAACATTCTTTCTTTCTTCTTTACAAAGCAGCTTACATTATAAACTGGTCATTCTCTTGGCTATCAGATCTCTCGAGTTGGCAAATTCAAATGTTTTGCTGACTAAGGGAGTTTTTAGGTTCTTTCACTTTCTTCATAATAGCTAACATTTATATAGTAAAGGATCACAGAGCACTTTACAAGGAGTCTCACTACATCCTCACTACAACCATGAGAGGAAAGTGGCATTAATTCCCTATTTTACAGATGTGGAAGCTGAGGCAGTCAGGTGATATGACTTGCCCAGGGTCACACAGCCAGTAAGTGTCAGAGGTAGGCTCTAAATTTAAGGATTTCTTGACTCCAGGTCTAATAATCTTATTGAATGAACCACCTGGCTGACTATATTCATTAAACTTTAGGATAAAATGATATTAGAAACAAGAAAATATGGGGGCTTAGTTTGTTTTTTTCAATAGCATAAATAGCATAAATAAAATTAAGGTGAACCATAATATAATCACAGCATTTCTGTCCTTATTCAAGATACATAGATGTGATGCTTTTGTGTAGACTACAGATTTCCAGCCCCTCTTGGTCCTTCCTCAGGATCCATATTTCTCTCTACTTCCCAAATTTTTCTATCCTCACATTCAAACTTTATACTCACATCACCAAAAATATAGACTGATTTGATGTTGAGATTCTTTTTTGAATATCTCTCTCTTCAAACTTTAGTAAAATATATTGGCTAATAAACTGGATTTTATTTTCAGGGAAGTTTTTCTGTAAATGTTTATTATAAGCACTATGACCAAATGTTCCACAAAATAATGTTTCTTGTTACCTCTGGTCACATAATAAAAAGAATTCCACCTCTCCAAAAAGAAACTATGAATACCAACAACTTCCTTTTGGTCTTCTAGTATTTAAGATACTAAAAATTATAACAAGACTATTAAGATTCAATTCTTTCAGTAGTCAGTGACCAATCACTGGCAGCTGGATAGAGATCTCATATGTAGTAAGGGTAGCTAAGTTAATGTTTCTAGGCAGTCTAAAAATTATATGCTACTAAGCACCTTCTGTTCCCTTTTTTCACTACCCTGCCATGGTCACAGCAGGCAAAGAAGGGACTGAAGGCTATTTTGTTTTTCTTTATTTCATGAGTTTCCATGGTTAAAGAATTCATCACAATGTGGCCAGACGAGTCTCTCCACAGTTTGTTAGGCTGGTCCTCAGAGAAAAGACACCGTCTACTGCCTGAACCATATAGCCAATCTTTTTCAGCATGGTAGACTGTAGAGCTCATGCTCTGCTGGGATGGCCTTTGAGACTGATGATCCTTCTATTGCTCAATAAAGCAGCCAAGGAGGCCTTAGGGTGACTTAATACCCAGCTCAAAACAAAAGATTAATGACCACTGGTTTGATAATTGACATGCACTCCTGGGATACTATGCAATAGAACTAGAAAAAAAATTATACATACATACATATATATATACAACAGTTTATTCACCTTTCTAATAATAATTCACTTTTTCACCCCCTTCTCTCATATTTTCTCTCCAAGATCAACAGTGATGATTATGCTCTTCCAATTATAAAAGTCTCATCACTATAACACAGTAATATAATCATAAACAGTGGCACCTAAAGTTACTGACTCTGTCTCTAGTTGCCATGTGTGTGCGTGCGCACACACACACGCACGCACGCACACGCACACACACACACACACACACACACACACACACTGCCTCCCCCAACAGAATGAAAGCTCCTTGAGACTTGTTTCCTTGTGTTTTTGTCTCTTTGGTGCCTAGCACAGTGCCTGGCACTGGGTAGAAACATCATAAATTCTGGATTGATTCACACAAAGTGAGTTGAGATGCAGTTTTCCTAACATTTTTTTCTTCTATACCTGGTAAGGATTCTGACTTAGATCATTCTGCTTTGCGTCACAGACCAACTGATGTATTAGAGCAGGAAAACCATGAAGCAGAAAAAAAAAAAAAGCACAATTATTTTTCATTTCACAATGAGGGAAGGTCAGAAAAACAAGCAAGGTAAAAAGATACGAGTGATTATGTCCTCTACATCTCAGAAGAATATTTTTTAAAATAAATAATATTTTTTTTCAAAGGCTGTATACCTAGGAATGGATACAATATAACCCAGGACATGTGTTGTGACAACTTTGCTACATGTACCACACCCAAATGACACTTCTTGAGGATGCAGGCAATTCACATCACCCAGAGTCAAAGAAGCTTTCACCTGCATCAGTGAATCTGTGAACACCACAGCACCACAATTTCTTCCTCCTTTTAATAGTCTAACTTGCTTGAAAAATGACCAGTTGGATACTCATTTCTTATATCTCATCCACAGCTCCCAACTATATCTGAATTATTAACTGATACATCATTGCTCACAAATTCCCAATACACAGAAAATACCCAGAAGATATTTTAGCATCAATAGTAATACCATATTTTATGAGAATGATAATATCTGAAAAGCAAACAAATTCATGTGTCCCTAAGAACTAAATGTAACATAGAGCTAACTCTAGATAAAGGGAATCAATTCAGGGAAACTGTATCAGTTAATATGCTATTCCACAAATTACTGCTTATAATATACAGAGATCTTGTTTAAATGACAATATCAAAGGCTCTGAAAAAGTAAAAGTTAAAGTGATATATGATGCTATCTTTGAATTATGTTCCTATATTTAACACTATGCCATTGATTTAAAATGCTCTATTTAAAATAGAGCTAAAACTTACCTTGTGAAGTACTAAATTTAAGTTCATTCATATGTTTCCTGCTTCACTAGTTTGCCAACATGGGGCCAAGACACACACACACACACACACACACACAAAGACAAAGAACCCCTGCAATAGACGGGCTATAGCAGCTCTAAAAGTAATAGGATTAATTAAGCTAAAAAGTTCAGGACTTCATTTTCAAATCAGTAGACTACAACTAAAGGTCAAAACTGACTAAGTATACTATACTTCTAAATGCGTACAACTTGCTACCAAGAGAAGTCAATCAACTAGAACAATCAAGAGAGTTAACAATTGGAAGTCTTAGTGATGATAACATCCATCTATTCCTCTATGCAACAGATTCATACCTTTTAAAAAAAACAAATGCGTGGTTAGCTTAGCCTAGGGATTAATAGGTACAGGCAAGATTCACTAAGCACAAGGAGTGATTAATTGCCTCTTGATATGCAAGATGAGGCCAAGCCTTAAAAGGCTATTAAATTTTCATGCATAAGAACATGGTCCCTTTCTACCCTGGTGATCAATCTCTATGATCCAGTGATACCACCTTCCCTGCTGTTCCTCCCATAAGGTTCTCTTATCTCCTAACTCCAAACACGTCCATGCCTACAATTCTCTCCCTCCTGGCTTCCCTGGCTTTCTTCAAGTTTCAACCAAAGTTTGGTATTCTACAGAAAGCTTTTTTCATCCTGCTCAACTTCTGTGCATTCTTTTGGAGATTATCTCCAATTTACCCCGTATTTATCTTGTTCTTTATAGATATTTGCATGTTGACTTCCTTGATCAGACTTGGAGCCCCTTAAGGCAGGCCCTTTTGTTTTGAGTCTTTCTTTGTATAACCAGTGCCTAAGAGTGCCGGGTGAAAACAACAATAAATGCCTTGCTTAATAAATATTTCTTGATTAATTGATCAAGGAGTGCCTGTGGCAAATTCTAATGCCCCTAATATTATCCTAAGGCAGTGGTTCTCAATCTGTGGGTCCCAACCCCTTTGGGGGTCGCCTAAGACCATCAGAAAACATATTTCCGATGGTCTTAGGAACCAAGACATTGTTCCTCTATCTATCTCCAGGCAGGTCCGCCCACATGCAGATACGCCCACATATGAGTATTAAAGGGTCGTGGCATTAGGAAGATTGAGAACCACTACCCTAAGGAATGCGATCATTGTATGGTATGTTGTTTCATAATGGAGATATTAAGGTACAATAAGCAAATCAGTAGCAGGGAGTGGAAATCAAAACTGAGAGCCTCCCTAATTCTCAACTTTACAAATCATTATAATGGAGGAAAAAATTCCCTTGATGTTTTTGCCTTTTGACATTGGCATAAGTAAGTTTCATACATTTCAAGGAAAAGGACAAATTCTCGGCCATGAAGTTTAAATTACAATCTTATAATTTAATTCCTGTCAAGACCTGACTCAACATAAGGAGAAAAACAAAAAACAGAAAGAAGAGACAAATAGAGACAGACAACAAAGTTTGGGGGGAAACTGAAATTGATATGATGATTAAAAGATCTTTGAAACATATCATAAAATTCCACAGTAGAAGGTAGTAAGAGTCAACAGCCAAATTTATAAGTTTCATCCTCAAAGTCTTTTTTGGTCTAGAATTATATGTCATTCTCAAGGCTAAATTAATGTGTGAACACAAATAGAACCTATCTTCAGTAATATCACACTATGATGCCCTTGTGTTTCACAGAAAGTATCAGGTAATACACTATAAACAATGCTGTTCTATTCTAACAGTAAATTAGATAACTTTCAAATGTTGTGCACTGCTTCCTCTAGTTTCTACAACCAACTAGACATTCCTTCTTTCTTGTAAGATGATCACAAAATTTGTCAAGATTATTTCTGCCATTAGAACTGCCATTCATGATCCAGTAATGCAAGGAACAAGCTCCCATCTCTGGGGTAAAATCTATTTTCCAGCCAGGAATGCTGTACCCACAGCAAGGACTTGAAGTATCCAACCACTCATACCTGAATAAATAAAAAGTCTTCCACATCTTTAATGTGCTTCAGCTATAAAAATTAGCTTACTAGTGAGTGATTAGATTTGCAAGGATAACAAGTGTGTTAACAGATGGAATAATGCATTAAGGAATTGCAGCCATTTTAAAATTAAAACAAAGTATATTTAAGCTATCTGGTTCAAAAAAATTTATTCTGAAAAGAAACCGCTAAGTCTGGGGTTTACTTTTGCATTCATACTCTAAAGTTCACCAACATTTATTCTAACACTGGCTAATCAATCCCCTTCTATGATGCCTGCTGCTGAAACAGCACCTCAAATTTTAGAAAGCACTTTTATATAGCCATTATTCTATTTGATCTTCACAACAACCCTATGAGAGGATTACAGCTACTACTGCCAACATTTTACAGCTGAAGAAACTGAGAATCCTAAAGTCTGACTTAATTAAGGTCACACAACTACACATGTCAGAGGCCTGAACAGGACTCAGGTTTCTGCTAACTTCATGTTCAGTACTCACTAAAGCTAGACCATACTCAAGTCTAAGTTCAATCATTGGGTGATATCAAAGGAAGAAGACCTATGCACATCCTCTTCACAGGTTACACTCTGTTTTAAAGAGACAAAGCTTGCAGACATGACAGAATTACAAAATATTAAAAAGATAGTGTTGAATAGAATAAGAAATACATGGTGCTTTGTAAAAGTCAACAGTCAAAAATATGTTACATTTTTTTAACCTCTTGGAAATTCAGTTTCCTCATCTGTAAAATTGGTATAATATAAACCTCGTAGGATTAATGTGAAGATCAGTGCGAAATGCTTTGTCATTCATGAAGTATCAGAAAGGAAAATGGAGTAGTGACTACAGTGGCCTTGGTGTCAACAAAACAAATTCAACAGGCAGCTGCTAGAAGAAGCAATCAAAGCTATCTAGTCATATGAAAAAATGCTCTAGATCACTACTGAATAGAGAAATGCAAATTAAAACAATTTTGAGGTACCATCTCATACCTATATATTGGTTAAATGACAGAAAAGGAAAATTATAAATGTTGGGAAAAGATGTGGGAAAACTGGGATATTAATGAACTGTTGGTGGAGTTGTGAACTGATCTAATCACTCTGGAGAACAATCTGGAACTATGCCCAAAGACATACTATGCACACATGCTCTGACCCAGCAATATCAGTCCTAAGTCTGTACCCCAAAGAGATCAAAGAAAAAGGAAAAGGACCCAAAAATATTTAATAGCAGCTCTTCGTGGTATCAAAGAATTGGAAATTGATGGGATGTCCATCAATTGGGGAATGGCTGAACAAGTAGCAGTATATGATTGAAATAGGATACTTTGTGCTATAAGAAATGATGGGCAGGATGCTCTCAGAAAAAAATTGAGAAGACTTACATGAACTGATATAAAATTAAATAAGCAGAGCCAGGAGAACACTGTGCATGGTAACAACAATATTGTATGATGATTGTGAATAACTTAGCTATTCTCGACAATACAATGATCAAAGGACATATGGTGAAAAAATGCCGTCCACTTCCAGAGAAAGAACTGTTGGAGTCTGAATGCAGATGGAAGCATACTTTTTTTCACTTTTTAAAATTATTCCTATGTTTTTTGGTCTGCAATTTCTTCTGCAACTTTGCTAATATGAAGTGTTTTGCATGACTGCACATATATAATCCATATAAAATTACTTGCCTTCTCAAGAAAGTGGGAAGGAAGAGAGAGGTAGATAGAATATGGAACTCACAACTTTAATAAAACAAAGTTTAAAAAAAGACATGAGTTTAAGTCCTGTTTCAGAGATATTGTGGCTCTGTGACCCTGGGCAAGTACCTAACCTCTCAGTGTCTCTCATGGCAGAATAGGTAGAAAACACCTCAGCAGAGGTAGTTTCCTAACTTAGGAGACCAATTAACCCAAAAAGAAGAAAAATATCTTTATTATTATTACTATTGGTGCTGAGTGATATGAAAAAAGCAGAAGTTTATAAGAACAGTCAACAAGTACTTAAGAGTAAGAAGTAAAGAAGGGATATACCCAGAGGCTCAGTTTTTCAAATTTCAGATGACTGATAGGGTAAAAAATTACTATGCAGCTTATAGCTCATTAAGGTCCCAGGAAAAACAAACCCCACAGTGATATTTTCTTAAGTTCTTTATTATTTGAGCAAAACATTGCCTTCGGTTGTCCTGGTCTTTTCAATGATAAGTCTCTTTCCTGTGCAAAATGGGCTTTCATTTAGCTGTTTCTTCTATAAACAGCCACAAGACAATCCATTTTTGAGAAACTATTAAAGTCCTTCAAAATTAACTGGTTTCTTAAAGTTTCTTATTTTAAAGAAAACTTGCTTATTGAAGCCAATAGTTATCAATAATTAAGGTGGCATCCTTGGTTCTGATAAATGGGATAGAAAATTTAGTGCCTTGAACTAAAGGAATGGATAAGCTAATTAGAAAACTATCCACTAAAATGCCAAGAACAAGAGCAAAACTAGACTGGGGCAAATGGCGTGTTTATTATCTAAGAGAGCGTGTCACTAGACGTGATCAGAACGCCTCAAAACGGATCAGCTGAGTAGTGATTACTGAAACACCACCTTCTCTGAGCCAAAAGTAGACTGAAAAGTTAAAGTAGGATTGTTTTTTTCCCTAAAAAAGACAAGAAAGATAATTCCAAAAACATTAAGCAAGGTAATATTTATATTGAAGTAGTTTTGACACCACCTCCTGTCCAAGGAGGATTTTTTTTAATGCCAACTATTAAGCAAAAGTAAAAGACGAGACAGAGACTAAATTTTATGATTCAAATAACGACCCTCACTAATATTTCAAGCACTCTTTATACAAAGTAAACAAAGCAACAACTCCTTTTTAGTGCTAGAACCTCTCGTGAATTATAACACTTTCTAAATTGCAAATTAAATGGGTGTATGTATTTCTTAAATATGTGTGCTTTTTAAAGTTTTAAATGGCTTTCGAATTTGGCATTGCCAAAAAGAAAACCTTTTTTCTACAAAGAAATTAAAGAATCATTGCTTAAATATCTCTTTAGGATTCCTCAAGAATCTTTTTTTTTTAAGATGATAAACACTAATGTTGGGAAAGAAATAATTATAAAAATACTTACTACCATTTTGTGCACCTAAAAGTCAATTCTACTATATACTATTTTTTGTTCAAATATTATCCCTGTAAGCACGATACTTCAAGTGATAATTCTTTCAGTGCCTCAAATTTCATATATCAGAAAACCTTAACATAACTGATATTCCTTTACATCAGAATTCTATCTTTAAAAATCAAATAACGGTGCCTCTTTCACCAATATGCTCATTGGCACTATTTGACACTTTTAAATGTAAAAGTATAACAAAAAAGAGGAAAAGTATGCACAGCTATTGGTCATTTGCCAATAATACATTTACATTCTACCACAATTTCTTCTTTCATCTAGAAAGGCCATTCCAGAACGTCCTCATACATCGAGCCATCTCCAAGTAGGATAAGTGGCCCCATTAACTAGAAGGTTTCCCCCAGGAGGGCTGAGGCCAGTCGTCAGTTACAGGGCAAAGTGAGTTCTTCATTGTTCTATGGGGTGTACTGGATGGTTCCTGAGATCTCTTTTAAATATAAATTCTGTGACTAAATATAACATTTTGTTTTCTTTGAGAAAAAGGTATTCTTTCACATATGCCCTTTTGAAAATGCTTAAAAGAAAACTTCTACAAATATGGATTTTGCACCTATAATGAATCTCTTCAGCAATTTTTTTCTCGTAACACAGCAAATAGAAGGTAACCAAATTGGTTTTCCTGCATCTAGTTTCTCTCCTCTCCAATTTACCCCTCACATAGTTGCCAAAATAATCTTCCTGAACCACAAGTCTATGTCACTTCCCTCCTCAACAGTCTTTGGTAGCTCCCTATTGCTTTGAGGATAAAACAGAATCTTCACCTTAGTATTTAAAACCTGTCACAATCTGGCTTCAAACCACTTTCCAGGCTTATTTCATATTACTGCCCTTTCTACATTCTGCATTTAAACCAAAATGACTGATTTCCTGTTGCCCAAACTGGACAGTCCATCTCCTGCCTCCTATGAATTTCCTCCTTCGTCTGAATTCAGATATTAATTTCAAATTCTTCTTATAAATTTAGATTTGACTAAATTTTAAGAGCTGGAATCAATGAATCAGTTAAATCACACTTATGGTGACTAAAGGGGCTGACAATTTAGAGGCATAATTAATAATCACTGTTTTGCTACAACCTAGCTTTTTTTAATCACAGCAACTCTTGCTTCATCAATATTATCAGCATTTTGAAACTCACTCAAATTTAAAAATAAAGCAGAAACAAAACACCATGTACCATGTAGTGGAACTTCTTGGAGAAAAGCCTGGGTGTGTTCCAATTCCACAAAGGTTAGTAATACGGCTTGGACACAGGTATCACAACAATCATTTGGCCTCACATTTCTAGTCCAGTGCAGAGTAAATCACAGGACCTTGAAATACACTGCCCCAAAGATGTTAGGGCTACTTGAGAATACGTAAGCTCTTTTCCACAGACTGGTATGGATAAAAGAGAAAAATACAAACCAACAGACAGGCCCAGCCTTCTAATAAGTAAACACATTACTAACCTTTTGTTGACTGGCTTCTCATCCTTTTCATAGGGCCGAACGAACCATTTACCAATCCTGACAAAGTTTTTATCCATCAGGCACCTACAAACAATCAAGAATGAAGTTTTTTTTATGGTTTCAATAATAATGTAACCACTTCTAAAGCCCTTCAATAAAGAAAGATTGATTTTGGAAGGAACAATTAACTCAGCAAGCTGACTCAGATCACTCTTTACTGCAAGATGGCTACCACTCATTTTTTTATGGATCTACTGGGAAATTCTGAGGGAATGTAAAGTACCGCTATCCCTCTATCACAAGGAAAACATAAACAAATAAAACAAAGCAAAAATAAATAAAAACA
>CM053587.1:334127612-334200157 GCA_028646515.1 Pseudochirops corinnae
AAAATCTGAAACTCAAGGGACTGTGGAACTGAATCTTACAAACTAAAAGTAAATAAATAAATAAATTCAAGAAAAAAAAGAAATTGTTATATAACAGCTCTATTTATATTCCATTTTTTATCACCCATAACTTTGAGGGAAGTTAATATTATGCTATTGTGCTAATAACCAATGATTAATTTTGATCCACCCTTTTTTTTTCCTATTTTTGTCAAGACCCCACTCCTGAAAAAGCCAATCATTCTCTGAAGGCCACAAACAAACAACTGCTCCTTAACCAGGCTGGGCTGGGCCTTATTCACCTGACATCCAGAGTTTAATTTAATCTATCAATAGGACTGAACTTGCCTCAGATGGAAAAAGGGGAGGAGGATGAGCCTGTGGTGGCCTGGTTTGTGAAGGAGAAACAAAACCAAAGAGAGCCTGATTGGGGCGCCCAGATTGCTAGAGGGGGCTCAAAATTCATGCTATTGTTGTTGTTGACTTGCTTTGATCATGTCCAACTCTTCATGACCCCATTTAGGGTTTCTTGGCAAAGATTCTGGAGTGGTTTGCCATTTCCTTCTCCAGCTCATTTTACAGATGAGGAAATTGAGGCAAACACGGTTAAGTAACTTGCCCAGCATCACACAGTCAGTTAAGCATCTGAGGACAAATTTAAATTCAGGTCTTCCTGATTCCAGGACCAGAAATCTAAGACTGAACCTCATTCCTCACATGACTTCCCCCCCTCGCCAGTGATATGGTAACGGGGAGGGGTTGAAAGCTCATAGCTCACCTCCTCATTCAATATTCACCAGAACTGTCATTCGCTTGTCAGGGGAGGTCCCAATACGTGTGGTCAGTAAGACACTGGACCATTTAAGATGCTCCAGGACCCTACATCTAAAGTCTTTGATTACCAAGAGAAACCATTGACCATCAGTTTTTTTATTACTGGCACCTAGTTAATAAATTGATATATTAGTACCTGAAAACTTTGTCTTAGAATTTTATTTGCAAAAATTTCTTGGGGCAGCTAGGTGGTACAGCTACTGGCTGGCCCTGGAATCAGGAGGATCTGAGTTCAAATTCAACCTCAGACACTTAACACTTACTAGCTGTGTGACCTTGGACAAGTCACTTAACCCCAGTTGCCCTGCCTTCCCCCCTCAAAAAAAAAAAAAGACAAAAAAATTCTTTAGGTCGTTCAGGGAAGCTTAATTGCACATAGTTTGCTGATTTTTATTCTTTTTCTTAACCTATGGATTAATTTTATCTTTGCTCTAAAGGTGTTGAAAAATAGCATAACAATGCATAAAATTCAGAAATGACTTCCACAGAAGCAGCAGGCACAGTCAGGAAGATTTCACATGAAACCTGAGCTCAAGTATACTTTTTCTTGTGAAAAACAAAGGCCCATGTTTTTAATACTAATACTCTACCAGGGTTTTTGTATCACTAAGAATGATAGCACATTACATCTTCCATGAACAAAACACAAAGATCACTCAAAGGCGAATCAGGAGGGGAACAGCAGACACAAGCAGACTTAATCCCAGAAAAGGAATTATGAAGAAGTGGGTTAAAAGATTGTCAAAGGAATGTATGAGCAAAAAGCATGGGCTAAGTGGTACGAATGAAAGATAAAGTATGTTCAGCTCACTGTCATACCTGTATTATCAGAAATTAGTGAGGACTGGGCAGACAGCCTACTGCTAATGCGTGGGAGGACACAGATCAGAGTCACAACAGACACAGAGGGAGCTACTCCATCGTACACATCAACAGTAACATTAAAACTGTAAACGGAGAAAACAAGTCAGAGCAGGAGGAATCAAGTGGGAGAATTACATCAGGAACTGAAGTCAAGCTCACTGGCCTACAGTTTCCATCCTCTTCTCTTTATTGAGAATAAGGATACTTGCCCTTTTCCAAGCCACCAACACCTCTCCTGTTTGCTACAACAATGGCTCAGCAGTCTCATCTGCCCATTCTTTCAGTAAGCAAAGATGTGGTCCATTTTACTCTTGTGCCTCAAACCTATCAGGTCAGCCAGGCACTCTCTCCCTATCTCCCTACTTATCTTGAGAATGGTTCCCCATTAGCCATTTTTTCCCCAGCCTTTCTGTTCCAAAGATCATTCTGCTTGACAAATAAGACAGAAAGAAAATAAGAAGTTGGGTGGCCCCAGTTTAAGTCATCAACAATTATTCCATCCACCCTATGCAGCATGACCTTGGTCTTCTTTTTTTTTTTTCTTTTTTCTTTTTTTTTTTTTGATTCTCCTTGTATCTTCAATGGAGTTTTAAAAGGTTTTGTGTTGTCTTTCACTTTCCTTGTTAGACTGGACTCATTCTGAGACAAAGCACCTCTGACACCATTCTGAAGAAACTATGGCCTGCTCCTTCATCCATTATCTATTAACTAACCAGGCTCACATCTTCTTTATGTGTCTTAATTATGACAGTGTTGGCTCCTATATTGCCTATGTCTCCAGAAGGAGCTCTTGAGACAACTCTTCCATTTCTTCTTCATTGGAACTTTTTTGTCTTTAATTCTTCCCTTACTGCCCCAGCTGACTTCCCTTACAACAATTTGAGATATGAGATCTTTTCTCTGAATCCTTTGAAATCTGCTCTTCCAAAATCTAGGATACCAGTCAAACCATGATAATGTTCTCCTTCTCTAAGCACAAATTCTAACACTGAAGTAGCCTTTCCCCCACAAGATTCCCATCATTTAGTCCCAGTAACCACTTCTTCCTAGAAAAAAAAATTGATAGAGAACAGCAGTTTCCTTCATTATTTTATCAACAAAGCATGAAATTGTTAAGGTAAGTAAGAAAGCATGAGCTGCTTTTGATCATGGCAAAGAGAGAGTCCCAGTAAATTCTGAATCAAGGAAGTTCCCTAGCACTACTCTATTAAGCCACTGGACTATGTCTGTGATTTTTCAAAATTGGTGTGTTTCCTCTTTCCATTCAGTTTCTAGAGTAGAACAGGATGACAGTATCACTTCTCTTTCTCCCTACCACACTTTCCCCTTTCAGTTTTTCAATTTGCTCACATGATTAAAATTTAAGATATAATGTTCTTCCTATCAACTTTTATTCATTGCATTGGATAATATGTTCGATTGGGAGTCAAGAATCAATCAATAAAAATTTATTCACTAAGAGCTGAGGATATAAAAAGAGGCAAAAAGCAGTTCTTGCCCTCAAGAAACTCCCCATCTGACAGGGTTTGGGGGGCGGCAGGCAACAAGCAAACCAAGATGTATAAGCCAGCCACAGAAAGAGGAAAAAGCCGACTGAGGGAAGGCACTAGCACCAAGGTGGGTTGGGAAAGGCTTCTTGTAAAAGATGTGAAACTGTGAAAGACAGTTGGGACTTAAAGGAAACTAGAAGGCAGAGACAAAGAGGAAAAGCGTTCCAGGTGTAAGAGAAAGGCAGAGAAGATGCTGAGGGCTGAGGGCTGGAGAGTCTTGTTTGTGAAACAGCCAGGAGGCCAGAGTCACAAGGGAGCAAGTGATGGGAGGGAGGCCTGTGACTGCAAAGGTGGGAGGAGGACAGAGCAGGTACGGCTTTGAACACAAACTGAGGATCTGAATGCCAATCAAACCCCACCTCATACAGGTACTAGCTATGTGACCCTGGGTCTAAGTTTCCCCATTTGTAAAAAGTTTGGGTGGCTGGACTTGATGGCCTCTAAGGTCCCTCCTCTGTGATTCTTCCAGTGCTGAATTCCAGTTCTAATTCTCAAGTCTCATGAAGGCAAATTATGTCTGCCTTCTTACCTTAGGATCACCAGGTTCCCCCTCTCTAGTCACTTTTATTTATTATATTTTTATATCTCTGAGGCCAGGGACTTTTATTAATGGCTATTTTTTTGGATTTGTTTCTTATGAACTTCTACTGCTATTCTTTTTCATGAATTGTAAGAATTAATGATTTACATTTTAAAGAATAAAGATATTTCCTTAGAAATATCACCAGGAAAAAATTCAACAAAGGTTGGTTTTAATGGAACTTAAAAACAAAAGTGTTTTGGTATCCACACAGCCAAGTCAAGATAATCATGCCTGCCCAGACAGGTCATAGCATGGCAAAGATCTCCAACTAGCTCATGATTTTCAGATTATCACATGGGCTTCAAATCACATGGCAATCACAGTTTGGTTTTTTTTAATGGTAAAATAAGCTTCTGAATGACTTGACTTTCTGAGAACTATTGCCAGCAGTTCCCAAATGCTTCTTTGACACAGGTGAAGTGGGTGCATATGTGCGTGTCTATCTTAGAATATTATAACAAGCACAATGAGCGAGGAATGACAGCACAAAAGGCTATTTTACCCTGAGCATAATTATGCAGAGCTGACAGATCCACTGGGGAAAAAAACCAAACAAAACATGTCACATGATCTTGAACTATTCAGTACTATGCTGCCTTGTACCTCCTAAGTATTGAATAATGAAATAATTCAAATTAATGGACATTTACACCCCATTTATTAAGCCCTTACTGTGTACTAGGAACTGTACTATGTACTATGGTTATAAAAGCCAAGTAAGTTCTTTCCTCTGAGAAGAGCACATTTTACTGGTAGAAGAACAGCATAAGTTCCTGTATACAAAATTAAGTTAATAAACATAGACAAATTAATAGAAAATAAAGATGAAAAGAACATATGTACACACACAAATATTTATAGTAGCTCTTTCCACAGTTGCAAAAAAAACTGGAAACCTCAGGGGTGCCCACTTATTAGAGAATGGCGAAACACATGCTATGTAATGTGTGGAGGCAGGCAGGCGGTGTGGTGGATGGGGCCCTAGACTGGAAGTCAGGAAGTCCAGGGTTCAAATTTAACCTCTGAACTAGCTATGTGGCCCATAGTAGATTAATCAGCACCTCTCTGCCTCAATTTTTTAATCCATAAAATGAAAACAAGAATAGTACCTATCTCCCAGGGTTGTGATGAGGATAACAATGAGCTAATTTTAAAATTTTTTAAAGTACAAAAGTACAATTTTTAAAGTATAAAAACAAAAAAAAAAACAAACAAACAAAAACCCACATATTTTCCAGGCTGCCAACACCTCTCCTGTTTTCTACAACAATGGCTCAGCAGTCTTATCTGCCCATTCTTTCAGTAAGCAAAGATGTGGTCCATTTTACTCTTGTGCCTCAAACCTATCAGGTCAGCCAGGCACTCTCTTCCTACCTCCCTACTTATCTTGAGAATGGTTCCCCATTAGAAAACTAGAAATACTAGTAATATAAAGTTTGCAAAGCACTTGAAACCCGGAATTGGAACTCATGTCTTTGGGTAGCACTCCATCTGTGCTGCTGAATAAATAGCTGGGGATCAGGTCTTACCCTTGAAAGAAGTTTTACAACTGAGAAGAACAGTATGGGAATAAAATAAAGCCCCATTAATTTGAACTAAGGAGGACATTGAACCTTAATTACTGAAAAGTATCAATTATTTAATATGTGCACATATGCATATACACATATACAAATATATTCTTTTAAGCATATATAGCAACTTACTGGTGTTTACAAGGACAGTTCCTACTGGACCTTCTTTAATAAACAATAAGAATAATTTGTCATCAATAGCATCATTTGCATATAGCTTATATGTAGGTGCACCTAAAAATCTGTTCCTTAAATAAGAAACACCTCCCCTTTGATCTCTGCATTACCAATTTGCTAAGCAAGCCTTCTTGATAATCAAAAAGCAATTCATCAGCCTACCCCTACTTCAAATTACCACAAAATCTGAATTACTGACATTCAAATTAATGATATTTTACCATCCTGAGAATTCTGTTTACAGTCATTCAGTAAGGAAATTTAATTATTCTCAGGCTGAGTGAAAAACATCCCTTAGAAAGTGTTGGGTTGTTTGGGGTTTTTTTTTTCCTCTCCTTCTTCTCTGGACTTCTGTCTTGGAGTATGTCTAGAAATCTTTATACCTTCCCCCTCATCCTTCTTCAAGTGATCAAGAAAGTGAGCATGGCCATGTTTGCTCTGCCACAGTCTGAGTCCTCCACTAGAAAGAAGAACTCTTAGGAGGTAGGAGGAGCCCTGGCTGTCAAGGTCAAGACTGGCTCCAAGTTTAGCTACATGGGAATACTATCTTCAAATAAATTGAGTCAGCTATCTCATTAAACTGAATGGAATGGGAACATGGCTCAACAGCATCCAAGTCATTTTCCTGTTGAAATTAAAATATTTTACAAGACAGTGCTGCAAAATGACTAAATCTCCTATCAACAGGTGGAAAAAAATGATATGCTGTATGGATTTCCCTTTTTTAAATTTTAAACCACCTCAAGGCTTGTTCTATGAAGTGACATTATTTTGAATAGATCACCATAGTGGCCCACCTTTCCCTATGCATACTAGCAAGTACAGTCTCTTGGAGGAAAGAAAAAGAGAAGGAATGATATATATACATTTTTCCCACACAACTGCCACTGGAAGGGAGAGCTTCTCCTTTGAACTTTAGGCTCAACAAACAAATAAAAGTGCAAACTGATCAAAATGATCCAGAAAGAAAACTACTGTGAGTTACCCCAGGATCATAGATTTCGTCTCTTCCTCCCCAGTGGTCTGGCACCCTGCCACCTACTCCATATGTGTACATACCTCTTTATCTCCTGGTTATCACCCCCATTAGAAATTAAGTTCCTTAGGGGCAGTAGTTGTTTGGCCTTATTAAGATGCCAGACAGAGTCAGCACTTACTAAGTGCTTTTTAAGCGATTGACTGCCCTAGTCCAACACTTTCATTTTAAAGATGAGAAAACAGGCTCAGAGTAAGTGTATTCTGCAAGCTTTCATGGACAGCAAGTAATAGAGCCAAGATTTAAACTCAGGTTCTCTGATTCCAAATTTGGGGATCTTTTCACTGGGCCTTACCTCCCTCTACCTGCCTAGCACCTAGCACCACCTTGCGGTTGAGACTTTCCCATAATTTGTCCAAGTCAGAACTGACTGGAAAATGTTTTCTTGCAGGGATGATGTGGGTGCTCCAACACTTTCTCCAAAAAGTAAGGCGCTTCAGGCATCAAGTATTTATTATGCACCTACTATATGGAAGGGCCTGTGCTAAGTGCTGGGGACACTAAGGCAAAAAAAAAAACAAAAACACTGCAACATGCCTGCAGATGATGAGTTTCCATGCTTCAAAGTGACATGTTCACACAGAGGTATAAGTAAAAAGGTCCAAGAATGGAGACAGAGAATGGAGCTGTGATATCACTAAGATAGGGCACTCTTGAATGAGTATGGGCCCTCCACCAAGGGCACCTGTATCTTCTCTGAAAAGTACGGCTACAGAACACTACCTAGAATACACAGCAGTCGGCTGAGTGACTTTTCTAGGGTCATCGAACCAGGAGACGTCAGAGACAGGACCTGAATCCAGATAAAAAGTTTGGAAGTCAGAATGCAAAGAGTTACGAAGTGAGTAAAGCAGAAATGGAAGCAATAGGTCTAAATGTTTTCTAAGGTTTAGTCGGTAAAAGAGGGAGAGATATGGCAACTCTTCTTCTTGACCTACAAGGCTGGATCTGAGGTCCCACTAGCTAAGGAATTCAAAATCTTCCCCTGCCCATTCAGGAGACTAGCATTTCTGACCCCTGTGGATAAACCACAGTGAAGACTGCAGGAAAGCACATCTTCTTTAGTATCTTAGCATCCCATAACATCAAGTCCTCCCCCTTCCTCCCCATGTAGGGTCGATGCTGGGTTTTAAAAAGTCAGAGACACAGAAGGTAGCAAAGAAACAGGTGACCTCACAGTTCACTTTTATAGACCACAGTAAGGGATACTTCTCTCAAAAGAACTCTTTCCCTTGAGTCTCAATCAGCTGGAGTTCCTTGTATCCTTTCTATCTTAGCAGGCACATTCACCCTTAGCATACAGAGGTGCCCACATTCTATAATAAGGGACTTATCAAACTGACCCTTCTTAAACTGAGACAAGCATTATATATACCCTCCTCCTGACTTTCTGCTTAGTAATACACAAATATACAGACAGACAGACAGACACACACACACACACACACAGAGTATGCATACACATAATATGTAGAAAATTAGCTACAAAATTTATACAAAGCCATTTGGGTGAGATGGGGGGGAAGGGCAGATTGCAGCAGTGTAGTCAAGTAGATAGAGAGACAGTGTCAGAGTCAGAAAGGATGGCATGATCCCAACTCTGACCCTCTCTGGCTAAGTGACCCTGGGCAAGTCACTGAACCTCTCAGTGCTTTCATCTGCACTGGTAGAGTTAGTTATTTAAAGTTCTTTATTGATCAAACAATCAAAAAATATTAAGATACAGAACCCAAAATATTTTTTCCCAGGGAAAAGGCACCAGCAATTAAAATGAGATTTTTGTGGAAGATAGGAAAAAAAAGAAAGGAAGGAAAGAAACAAAGAAAATGGGGGAAAAATGCATCCAAAGAATTCATTAAACATCTAGTGTGTGCCAGGCACTGTGCTAAGCACTTCACCAATGCTGTCTCATCTGATCTTCATGATAACCCCGGCAGGCAGGCGCTCTTATCATCCTCATTTCACAGTTAAGGAAACTGAGGCACACAGAGGTGAAGTGACTTGCCCAGGGTCACACAGCTGGTAAGTGTCTGAGGACTGACTCAAAACACAGGGCTTCCTGCCTGCAGACCCAGGTGCCTCGTAGCCCAGCTCTGAAGAAGTTAGGGGTTCAAAGAAACAGAAGGGGGACAGTCCGTGGGACGGTTTGGCTAAAACAAAAAAGTACAGGAAAGAGGTAGATGTGCAGTAAGTCTGGAAGGAAAGGCTCAAGCCAGTGGTATAGGCCTTCACAAGCCAAAGAGCACTTCTAGATTTGTTCTGAGAGGCAAGACAAAGAGCCACGGAAACTTCCTAAGCAGGAGAGTGATGCCAGCACACCTGTTCTTGAGAAACACCAACCTGGTACCTGAGTGAAACACAGATCAAAGAGGGAAGAGGAGACCTGCTAGAAGACCCCATGGCTCTTATGGAGGATGAATCCAGAGTCTAAGGATGGTAGTGTCCCAACAGAAAAAGAGAAGGCAGAAGAGTAGGGGCCTTGTAAGTCTGATCCACAGTTACACTAATAATTCCACAAATATTTTCTTTTTCAAAAGGGCAAAAGTAAATTTCACTATGATATAATATGAATTTTTGAAAATTTTAAATTAACTGGATGAGAATTAAGGAGGTTTAAATTAGTTGGGCCATCTTGCACTTATTGATTCCTTTCTCCCAAAAGAGAAAACAGGTAGGTCAATAATAAAATTAAATCTTAATATAAAGAACAGAATTATTTGTCCAAGAATATTCATGATTACTAACAAATTAGATAAATCTGATCTACAGTACAACACGACAAACTACATTTTTAAAAGGAGATAATATGTGCTAATATTTTCAGGTATCATAAAACTTGCAGTCACAAAAGAATCACTTTTAACAAATTTCAATTAATGAAAATATTTATTTAGTTTTAATTTGGCGTGGGATAAAAGAAATTTTATGGTTTTCCTTTTTCCTTTCATTGCTCTAAAATCCTTAAGTATGTAGGGTCTACTGGAGAAACACAACTCTAATTTATCACTATGTGTGTCAGATTTAAGAAATCATAACAGTATGAATAAAATTTAACTCTGTTGCCTCAAATCAATTTTCTTGAAAGGGAGGGAAATTCTTTCAATGCTTTGCTAATTATAATACAATCAAAAGATTATCTACTGCCAGCTAAATCAGAAGGCCTTACACTGTGGATCAAGGGAGCTCCTTTCAATAGTAGAAAGGTGAAAAAAATTCTAAGGGCACAATATAATGATATACTTCATGGGGAAAAAGAGAGCAAACCAGAAAAGGCTTTTTTTTCTTCTGGTTGGTTTTTGCTCTGTGACTTTACTGAATTAAAGGCACCTATGTGAGGCTTACAAATATTCAGTAAAGTTACCCCAGTTAACGAGACCTGTTACAATGGTCCTATAACTCACTCAGATGGGTGTCATAATCTTTCAGCTTTGGTTACCAAAAGGTACCACAGAGGAAGGCAGCAAGGACAGAAGTGGGGAAAGCCTTGCAGAAAGAGATTTCATGACCTGTCACATAACTTCACCTCTGGCTTTTATCTAATCCCCAGCCTTGACCAAACCCTGTGGTTCTGCCCTCCATTCCTCTTTCTATATTACAAAACTTGTGGGAAACACTGATTTAAATTTAGTTACCACTTTTAAAACCAAGCCTTTATACTGTCATCTGGATTTTTTTACCCTACTCTTAATGAATTTTAATGAATTTTTAAAACTCACCTCCTCCCCATTGGTTCTTTTTCTACTTTTTAATTAGTGATCAAGTAGAAGAGGTAAAAAATCTGATGACAGAAAATTCCTGGGTTTCCCCTCTAGTTTCAGAATGCTACTTAACTTACCCTTCTTCCATAGAACATCCTCCTTTCTAAGGAAATTCTGGCTCATAGTTGTTTTTAATAGAACCATTTAAATGTAACACCCAAAACATATCAAACATATCTTTAAAAACATTATTCTAAAGAATAGTAATTCTGTGATATGGTTTAATCAGAGGTTTCTCTGAAGAGCTTCATGTCCAGGAACGACAGCCCAGTCATCAATCCCCTACTTCTGCAGGGGAGACTCTAAGCTATGCTTCAAGGAACTTCAGAACCTCAAGTGATTCACCCTAGTGGTTATTTGAAAGGAAAGGGTAGTAGATGCTCCATAAGTTCCAGGTGTCATCCCCAATTCCACAGTCAAGAGAGGTTCCAATTCATTTAAAGAAAGAAAAAAAATCTAAGTTTGCATTTGAATATGAAAAAACATTTTCTAGCAGGTGGCCACCTAGGTGGTTACTAGATTGCCAACAGATGCCACCTGGAGCATCTAAATCACTGATCCCCAATCCTTTCAGCTTACAAATGACCTATTACTTGTGTTTGCCATGTAAAAAGAGGCATGCATTATAAATTCAGAGCTAGGAGATTGCTTTCCCCTTCAAGAATTCAGAGAACATAAAGAGCATTGGCTCCTAAAAGTATGTCTACACACGGTAATGAGGAGGAGGAGTTGGTAAGTGGAACAGAAGGAGCAGTGCACTAAGGCAGGACACTTGGGAAGAAGTCACCACCGAAGGCGGCACGTGTATATCTTTGGGACTAATAGTTGCTCAATGAAAGATTTCCATTTAATCCTTCTTCTTGTTTGAGTAAAACTTTATTCTCTAATGTTGTTAAATACATGATTGCAAATACAGTCCAAGAATACTGGGGGTACCATGTGTTCAGTGGCTAGGGGATCCAAGTCAAGAGAATGGTAAAATCCACCCAAGTTTACCTGGGCCCTTGAGAATTCATGACAAAATTTATGCAAGCAAATTAATCTGAAATGGGATTTTTTGGAGACTTTCAGTAATGTTCACATTTGGGTATCTCAAAACCATAATTGGGAGTCACTAATCTAAACACTCCTACTCTGATGCCAAAAATACAAAATCCAATAGGGCTTCTCTTACCTTTCTAATAGGTTGTGGATTGCTTTGAAGAGCAGGGTCCTACATTCATAGGAAAGGCCATTCTCCCATAGTCCTTCCTCCACTACTATAAAACAAAACAAAACACAGACCGACTATTAAGCAGGACATCCAGATAAACAGAAAGAGGAAAATTTGAAAGAAATTCTTCAATATGGTAATAAAGGTCTTTTCCACATTCCTCATTATAATCTAATGTATATTACACAAAATAATACACACATGATAGAACAGAAATTTCACTTTCAAATTCACTTTTGATCTTGACAAAGTGATAGGGAAAAATTTGTCCAAAGTAGTCATTTTAATACCAAAACAAGAAAGAAAATCTATTTCTAGAGCCCTAAGTGGGAATAATTATGCCATTAAATCATTCTGGCTTCCCCTCGAAATTCTACTTAAGTCTAACACAGTCATCTTACAAAATTCTCAAGGATGACTCAGAATAGAAGAGTGACTTTGTAGGAGAGAATCTCTTGACCACTCTATTACAGACATACACATTTGGGGTGGGAAACTAGGAAGAAGAAAAACACATTATAAATTTGCTTTTTTATTTTTTGTCACACTGGAGAAAAATTAGTGTACTGGTGATATACTGTATTAAGAGTCACAGAATTTTATTGCCAGAAGGAACCACTGAAATCATCTGATTCACCCTCGTCCACATACAGTCAAGATACTGATGCCTAAGGAGGGAAGGCAACTAATTCAAAGTAAGACTATGCATTGGTAGGACAGGCAAGACCTGATATTTAACTTTAGGTCAAGGCACTTTCAACTGTTCCATGCACTAAATTGACAGTAAATAAAGTGGTGACTTAGGCATTAAAGAAGATCTGAGTTCTAATCTTGCCTCTCAAACTTATTACTTATCCACCACAGACAAGTCTCTTGACCTCTCCAAGTCCTCAATCTTCTCATCTCTAAAATGGCAAAAATAAGAGTAAGAACAAAAGCAAATAAAGTAGGTAGAGCCCTGTGTGAATCTCAAAATGCTTCCTAAAGGCGGCCATTCTGAAGTTCATCCCAAAGATCAAATATGTTAAATGATGATGAGCAGTGCACTGGGGTCAGAGGAGACTGACGGAGGGACTGAGGAGGAGGAGGACACACTTGATTCCCAAACTCCACAATCTGACCTAGAGAAATTCATGGAATTCCAATTTATAAAACTGACTTTCTAATAGGAACTTCAAAGTTCCATAAACACTAGTGTCATACTAGTAACTAGCAGGTCGTTCCCTACTGTTATTAATATCCGCTAAAACAAAATTATGAATATAAGGTTGCCTTTGAGATTGTATATTGAACTACAAGTATAAGAGGCAATAAAGGAATCTAGCAGTCAGTGTCTCATGCATTCCTAAAATCTTCATTCTTTTACAAATGGATAAACAAGAACAAAATGCCCCAGAGCAAGAAGTCAATTTCCTTTTTTACAAATTATATTATTTCAACTCATGATAGCAAGGTAGTTAGAAGAGTAAAAATTACATCTACAGAGTAAACTCAATTTCCTCTCACCTTTTCTTATCTCAGAAAAAAAAAATCACTCAGAAGACAACACAGTATTGTAACTGAGAATAAAAACACAAGTTAAAATGATGAGAAATACGTTAAATTGTTTTCACTATACTGTAGCACCCTCAAAAATATATCAGGATCTTTTCTAATCATATTAGTTCAAGAAATTTTAAATGCTTGAAAGATTATATAGTCATGGGTTTTTCTCCTACAGGAGCTAAGAAAGATCTAATATTCAATAAACCAGATATCTGAAAACAGCAAGAATCAATTATTAAGTGCTTGGATATTCTCCATTCCCAAGACTCTTCTTCATCTCTATCTCCTGGCTTACCTAGCTTCATTCAAGTCTGAGCTAAAAACCCATCTTCTGCCAGAAGTCTTTCCTGGCCCCTCCTAATGGCCCACTAAGCACCTAGATCCCATTTTCCCATCTGGATCTTTTACGGACAACACTGTTTTCATGTTGTCTCCTGCATCAAAATTTGGGATCCTTGAAGGCAGGGGTTGTTTCTGCCTTCCTTTGTATTCTCAGGCCTTGGCAGAGCTCTTACCATAGAGTGGATGCTCACAGACTTAAAGAAAGTGCAAGGCTCAAAAAGAAAAAACAGGTTTTGCCCTGAAGGGGTTACATTTTATTGGGGATGCACTATAAACACAAGTAAGCCAATCCATAGTAGAATCAGTCATGTCAAGCTACTGAAAGGATGGGTGTGCACGAGAGGATTTCTGGAGGAGGCAGGACATACATCAGGTGGACTGAGGGAAGCTCAAGTTCATGGGGAAGAGAAGAGACATGGTAGACCACTGGAGAAAAGGCACGGGGACGCCAAATGAGATGTCCTGCAAGGCAAACAACCAGCAGGCCAGAGAGAGAGAGAGAGAGAGAGAGAGAGAGAGAGAGAGAGAGAGAGAGAAATAAGAGCAGCAAGGCAGGTGGCATACGTGTTACAGAGAGTTTTAAGTACCAGGTGGAGGAGTTTGTATCTTATCCTAGAGACAAAAGGAAGGCATGAAAGATTTTTGAGAAAGGAGAAGACATGGTCTGATCTGGTACACTGGATTTGAAGTCAGAACAGCTAGATCCAAAATATACCACCTCCATGACCTAGGCATTTTAGCCAACCTGGGCTCAATCTACTTATAAAAGGATGTGTCTAAACCAGATGGCCTTTAAGGTTCCTTCATCTGAAGAATCATAGGTATCATCTTTGTCATAAGAATATCAGTTTGGTGACTATCAAGAAGATGAATTACAAAGGGGAAAAGAACAATTAGTAGACTACTACAATGATCCAGGTAAGAAGGGATAAGGCCTGATAGAGGGGAGGAAAGGGCTTAGCCAAAGTGTGGGATATACTAGGTCTGTGTTAAATGCTTGCTTACTGACCGAAAAAAAGGGAAGAGGAGAAAAATTGCGAAAGATGTTATGGGAATAGGATTAACAAAAAATTATTGGGTAATTTTTGGGTAACCTTGAAGAGAGCCTTTTCAACTTAGTAATGAAGGTAAAAGCCAGATTTCTGTACAAGGGACTGAGGAATAGACATAAAGCAGTGGATATAGTTATGTTTAACGAGTTTGACTGTGAAAGTGAAAACGGATTAGGACAGCCTGAGGAACTGGATGGGTCATAGAAGTATTGTTGTTGGTGGTGTTTAACGGATAGAAGGGAACTGGACGTATTTGTAAGTGGTAGGAAAAAAGCCAGTGACTTAAGGTTAAGACTGAAGATGAGTAAGAAGTAATGATTGAGGGGACAAGCTCTCAGAAGAGGCAGGATGATTAGCTTGCCAAGGAGAGAGTTCACCTCTTTAATAGAGGCAGAAGCAAATAAAACAACTGGGGGTGATGAAGAGGGATTCTAAGGAATGAAATGGGAGGAAAGGAAACATGCCAGGGATGGCCTTTATTTTTCTCTAACTCAAAGGGTAAATACTCTGGGGTAGCTGGGAAGGAACTAACATAGGAAGTTTGAAGAATGAAAAGGACAGCTTGTAATATCTACTGTGGAAAGTATAAGAGAACAAACAAATCAGGGAAGGAAAAACATTTTATATACAATATCTACTGTGTGCCAGGGTCCACCTGAGTTTAGGTAACAAATCTGTAATGATCCCGAATAAGCATAACTTTCACATTGCTAAAAAGTGGTCTAAACTCTATTTGAATCCCTATACACAGATTTCTGTATTACACCCCAGAGTCAGGAAAATTCATAATTTTTTAATCTTTAGTCTTACCTCATGCATACGCAACACAATTTACCTCATTAAAAAAAATACTTTTGGATGGGAGAGGAGATAAGAGTGAGGGAAGTTAGGTGTTCATTCATAAAATAAACACCAGCAAGCAACAACAAAAATGTAGAATAGATTTAATTAAATAAAATGATACTGAGTAAATTTAAATGGTGGGGGAATATGGTGTACTTGTTGGAGTCAGAAAGACCTGAGTTCAACTCCTATTTCTGACATTTGTACCACAATGAGACAGGGCAATTCACTTAAGGTCTTCCACCCCCAGGGCAATTTTCTAAGACTCTATGTGGTGGATGAATGGTGGCTCTTCATAGGTGGAAGTTTCCAGACAAGGATTTTCCCCAGCTATAAAATCATAGGTCTGGACCCAAAATAAACAAATAATTAAACAAAATAATTTTTAAAACCCACAAACATAATCATTCTTTAGGAAATAACTACATTTAAAAAATCTAAACGGTATGTATACTCACAAATAAATCTTAATCATATGGCCTAAGTAATTTATATGTTATTATCCCTAAAAATATAAACAATTTTAAGTTTCAGGCAAAATAAATCTGACAAACCTTAGGGGAAGAATGTATAACATAAGGGAAACATAACCTGACACTGCACCAGGCTCTTCAAAAATTGTTACAATTATTAATGAATGTTACAATTTAAATGATAATTATAATAAATCAATAGTTAAAAACATTATAATTATTAATAAAGTAATAAATGCCAGATCACACAATTTCATCAGCACATAAAAAGCCTTTTGCAGAACTCAGAGTAAAAAGAGAAATATTCTCAGGATTAAACCATCATCTTGCCATAGTTCTTGCTTTGGTTTTTTTATGTGGAAAAAAAATAGTAGGAAATTTTTTTGAGTAAAAATCACTTTTGAGAACTAGTCAATGACATAATTTGAGAGTAAATTCTGGAAAATAAGACTATGAAGCCATTCAAGTTAATATAAAATAACTGTACATTGTATCAAGCCCAAAGGTAGAATTTCAAGAAAAAAAATTATTCTAACAAATCATAGTTCATTTTTCAATTCCAAAAAAATACATTATTTAATGAATAGCTTATAATCTAATATAATTATCAGTCATTAATAAATGAAAATGTTTAGACACATTATACAAATTTTCATTTCAAAAGTGGTAACCTTTGACACTAAGGAATCAGGATCCATAAATACTATTCATGAAAACACCTTCATAAGTTGCTCTGAGATTTCATGGAAAATCCCAAATCAAAAAGGCAATGAGCTATACTATGAAAATACAAAGACAAACATCAAAATTCTTGTTCTTGGGAGCTTAGTTTATATTGGCATATCTAAATCTATATCTATATCTATCTATCATTATATACACACACACATATATATATATATATGTATATCTTCTGGACATCTCTCCTTGAACATGTCCATATTGGATGTGTGTGTATATGTATACTAATATGTATGTATGTGTGTGTATATCTATCTCTCTGGCTATATCTCTGTAGATCTATATCTATAGATATGCAGACAGATACACACTGATGTACATATCTACATATCTTGGGAGAGATGTCCAGCCGTTCTGGTTGAGGAGAGAAGACAGATTTCAGGGTCATCTGTACAGCAATGCTCACTACATCTTTCAGAGGTGGTGAGCTCACCATAGGAGACAACATAGGAAGAGGGTGCCGGAGAGAATCTTGGAAGACACTCACCAAGAATGGACAATTCTTCCAGAGGCCTGTCCCAAATTTCCCAGGTGTTGATACCCATGTCATCTCTGTATTTCAAAATACACATCCTGTGTTTCCCTATGCATATGCTATGCCCTTGGCAGACGGCACGTGCTTAATAAAATACTTCTAAAATACCACTTCATGGAGCCCAATTTAAGATGTTCTGTGCTATGTTGTGGGATCATTGAAAACAAAGAACATGGATCTCTCCAAAATAAGCTTAGCAGCACATTTTACACACAGCAGAGTTCAATAAATGTTTGATTGAACTGAATGACTGCAGATTAAGCCATAAAACATTAAATAATCTCTCAGTGGATTCTGTATTATAAACATCCTTGTTGGCTCCTGGATTTCAGTTGGATTCAGTAACTTAAGGAAAAATGCCCAGTGCTCTGAGATGCTATCCTAGAGTCTAGGGAATTAGAAAAAAAAAAAATTACCTGAGACACAGAACACGGCCAGCCTCCAAGGAGCTATAAAGATTTTTAAGGGTAATAAGACATGTATAATAATATCACCAAAAATTGGACAATTTTTAAAATTTATTTTAAATTTATTTTTAGTTTTCAACATGCATTTCCCTAAGATTTTGAGTTACAGATTTTCTTCCTATGTCTCCTCTAGCCCCCACCCCAATATGGCAAGCCTACTGAATTCACCCCTTTCCCCAATCTGTCCTCTCTTATATCTCCCCCAATCCCCTCCCTTACTTTCTTGTAGGGCAAAATAGATTTCTGTACCCCATTGCCTTTATATCTTATTTCCAGGTTGCATGTAAATAAAAACAATTTTTTTTAAACATTTGTTTTTAAAACTTTTGAGTTCCAGATTCTCTGCCTTCTCCCCTCCTCACTGACCCCCACTAAGAAGACAAGCAATTCAATATAGGTTATACATGTGTAATAATGCAAAACATTTCCTTAATAGTCATATTGTGAGAATATATTTCCCTCCATCCTATCCTGTTCCCCCATTTATTCTATTTTCTCCTTTGACCCTGTCCCTTTTCAAAAGTGTTTGCCTCTCACTTCCCCCAATCTGCTATCCTTTCTATCATCCCCTCTCTTATCCCCTTCCCCCCTACTTTCCTGTAGGAGAAGATACCCAATTGAGTGTATATGTTATAACTGGACAATTTTTGAAGGTCCCTTTCAACTTCAAATCCCAATTATACAAAATGTAATTGTGAAGAAGTCAAAGTAATGTGAAAGATTTAAGAATGGAGCTAAGTTAACAGGGTTTGGTTGTCTGGGTTTTTTGTTTTTGTTTTGTTTTCTGGGTGTGCAAAGAATATAAAATATGATTCATAATTGGTGGGGGTTAGTTCTTGACAATTAAATTTATTCCACCTCAGAAAACATGTCCCTTGCAATCACTTAATGAGGAAGTCCTCAAAGGCCCATGATCCTCAACTGTTTCTCTAGTCCCTGTTTATTCTAGAGTCTCTTTCAGCCTGGTAAAATGGAACGCTCACTTGGGTACCCAAGATCAGAGAAGACTGGGAAGTTATACAGAGCAAAAGACAGGAAGAAAAATTCCAATCTTAAAGACAAGCTTCTCTTCATGTACATTTTCTGTTGTTATAGTGAGCATTTATTAAGCATTTACAAGTCATTTAATGTAAAGAGAAGCAAAAGCAAATGGAAACTGAATTAGGTACAATTAGGTACAATGAATTCCACGGCAACCCTGAAAAGACACAAGATTCAGGCCTTTAGATTCCTCGACCACAGATCCTGCCACAAACCTCAGTAACAAACACACTACTCTCTCTTGTACTCTGGGGGATGATGGCCTCCCAGAAAGTAGCGGGACAAAAAAGCAAAAGGGTGCCCAACTGAAGTCCTCCGAAGTGAACTATCCAGCACTTGCACCCGAGCCTGCATTTAAGGAGATCTGTGGTTAATAATAACTGGTAGGCAGGTAGGACCTATATCCATTGTTCCCTGGAACCTGCCAGTTCACTCACTGGGTTGCGTGCATTTCTGACAACCACACAGGAAGGCGTCTCCAAGTCTTATCAAAACCTTTTCTCTCTTTCATGGTTCAACTCATATGCTCTTAAATCCTTTCATGACCATTCCGATTTACTTCATTTTATATCATTCAAATGATTGCTATCTTCATTTCTACCCTAGAGGCTGGGGAACCAATCCAGTCAAGTCAATAAGCATTTATTAAGTGCCTACCATACAGCAGGGGATTTAAAAACAAAAAGGAAGGGTGCAATCCCTGCTTTCAAAGAGCTCAGGCAGAATATTAACATTTATTAAGCATCTACAATTAAGCACTGGGAATACAAAGAAAGGTAAAGGAAGTTCTCAAAAGAGCTCACATTTTTAGAAGATAACATGCCAACAACTAATACCTGAAGATAATCTAAGAGGGAAAGCACTAAGATTGAAAGGCCCTGGAAAGCCTTCTTGAAAAAGCTAAGCTTTAGGCTGATCCCTGAAGGAGGCCAGGAAGCTGAAACGAGGAGGAAATACATTTTAGCCATGAGGGACAGCCAGTGAAAATGCTTGGGAGATGGAAGGGTAACGTATAAGAGAACTGGAAAGGCAGAAAGGGGCTAAGCTATGAAGAACTTTAAAAGTCAAGCAAAGGATTTTATATTTAATCCTTGAACTTGCTGCTGTAGCAGGAAGGAGTGGAGAAAGAAAAAGCAGGAACCAAGCTAGTGTCCACATGGTGGTGACTGGAAGCAGCGGAAGAGGCAGCAGCTGCAGTTGCAGAGCAAACTCCTTTTTCTTTGAGCCTGCCAGAATCTCTGCTAAGGACTCCTGCTGAGGACTATCAGGGACAGGAACTGCGGGGGGGGCCAGAGCTGCTGGGAGCAAGCTGCCTGGATGCTGAGCAGTTGTCGTGAGTGAGGAGAGGAGGATCTTTGCCTGAGGTAGCCTGTCCTGTTTTGAAGGATTGAGAATGTGGGTGTTTACTACTTTAATTACATGTGCCAACTTCATAACTACTGTGTTGGCTTTGACTTTCTAGTTTGGGGACTCAGTTTTCTGGTATTTAAATAAATGCTCTAGCTATATTTCTCATGTAGAGACCCTGTTACATTATGTGATTAATAACCATATCAGCATACTTATAGTTACTGTAGGCATTGTGAATGCTGCATTGCTGATACATGGAGGTAATAGGAAAACACTTTCCCCCTAATATTTCTATTGAAATTTTTTCAAGAATGAACCTGACCGAAATTCCCAGGACCCCATTTCCCATCAGGCAATGTAGTTATGACAGTGGGCATTTGAATCATGAAGTGAAGAATGACTGGCGAGAAGAGATCTCGGAAAAAACACAGATTCACATGGACAAGCAACCTCGGTGGTGGCCTAGTACAGGATGATATACAACCAAAGTCACCTTAACAAAAAATGGCAATAGTCAGTATTAGAAGGCTGTAGAAAGACACACTAATATACTTTTTGGGAAGCTGCGAATTGGTCCGACTGTCTGGATATCAGCTTAGAACTATGCAACAAGTATGTCACACACCCTTACAGCCATCCCATTAACAGGCTAATAAAGAAGTCAAAGACAGAAGGAAAGATCCAAGGTACATCAAAACACATAGACTCTGGGGACAAAGAATTAGAAACAGAGTGTGTGCCCAACAAGTAGAGGAATGACTGAAAAACCTAGAGTGTTTGAATGTAATTGAATATTATCACACAGTTTAAAAAAAGACAGAGAGAGAAATGAGTTATCTGGAGAATCCCAGAGAAACAGACAGATTTATACCAACTGACCAAAAATGAAATCACCGGAATCAAAAGTATATGTACAGTATAAATGGAAAGATCAGTAAAAAGATGTTGATTTTGAATAACTAAAAAACTAGTAATCATCCCAGAAATAATCAAACACCCCTCACTCTCCATGGTAGACGGATTGGGAACAGCTAGAAATGAATGTTGTATACAAAGTCAGATGAAATCAGATGCTTTTGCTTAATTGGTACTCTTTATCACAGGGGAGGATTCAATGGAGAAGGTGGAGGGAGTACAAGAAAAACTGTGCTGGGTCAGTCTGGACAGAAGAAGGGAACTGCTGTATAAATAGATGCTGTGATCAAAGGGAGAGTCATAAGGCATAAGTAATTCTTCCTCTCAACTTCCAGTGCACCATGCAAAAGACCTTTTCCATGGCCCTGCCCACACCAGAATGTGAGTCTCAAAGCAGAAGTAGATTGTTCCCCAACACCATTGGGATTGGGAAGAAATCCTAATGCCAGGAATGTGTGTGGGTGTGGGTGTTTTAATATTTTTCCTTATTCTTTTGCTAACTGGTAAAGTTCTGATTAAATGCTTCACATTTAAAACCCATGTAAACGAACTTTAGGAGGGTTGAGCGTCCTTAGCTGCACTGTACGGGAACCTGAGCCAAAGAGGTTGCCTTACATTTGCATATCCAATAACATATAAAAATCCGGTACTGGAGTGGAAAGTGGGCAATATATATAATGCCTAAATGCTACAAGACTGATTTGATGGGGGGAGGAGAGGAGAGGAGAGGAGAGTTATTCATATCAATATCCTAAAGTAAGGAGAGTGTAAGAATCGATTAAAAGTCATCACAAGAGAAAATAAAAGCCACAAGTCTATCAATTACACGCATAAAGTACTAATAGCAAGATGTGACATGAAAAATTCAAGAGACAATTTCTGGGTAATTAATAATCAATATTATTAATTATGACTATTAGATAATAAAATGATGGTCATCTGACTTTCTCTTGTAAACCAAAGACAAATCATGGAGGCAGATCTATACTTGGAAGAGTGGGTGTTTCCAACAGACAGAAACCAACTCTGACTGGTTAATAATTAATGAGAATGAATATTATAATGAGAGGTAGGCTTATTCTAATGAGAGGGTGGGGATATGACTTATTATGCCCCTCAGGGACAAAGTAAGATTCAGCTCAAGCCAGACCACTCCTGACTCAAGCAATCTACAAAAAAATGCAATGGACAAAAAAGAATCTATCCTCTACCCAATCAGTGAACAATGAACAGTGGTAGGGTAAGAATTCCAACTAGATAAGATCGTCTGGGTGGGGTAAAGTTTTTGGCAAGGTCAGAAATGTCCTTGAGAGATGGGGTACGAATGAGGAAACAGAAAGAAAAAAAAAACACACTTGGATTTCCCCTACCACTACCACCGCCCCCCAATATTAATTGGTTATTAATATAAGAGAAATAATCATTTCTATCAAAGAGACAACCAAAACAAAGCATTCTTAAAGTCTTCTCTTGCTATTGTTACTACTAGCACCACTCAGCTATAAAATTTGTCTTCCTAAAGTATAAGTCTGACCATATCAACTGGGAACACCCACATTCATTCAACTCCAGTGGCTCCTTCTTACCTCCAGGAACAAATACAAAATCCCTCTGTTTGGCTTTTAAAGTCCTTCATATCTTGCCCCTTACTGTTTTTCAATCTTCTACATGGTACTGCCCTCCACACAGTTCGAGATCCAGTGACACTGGTCTTCTTGCTGTTTCTCACACATGACACTCGGTCTCCCAACTGTCCGCCCTCTGTGCCTGAAACTCTCACTTCCTCAACTCCATTTCTTAGCTTCCCCGGTTTCTTTCAAGTTTCAACTCTTTCCCAGCTCTCCTTAATTTTAATGCAATTTATCTAGGACATCTCTTATTTGTACCTAGTTATTTGCAGGTTGCCTCTTATTAGACTGTGGGCTCCTTGAGGGTCTTGTTTTGTGTCTTTCTATGTATCCCCAACTCTCAGAACTGTGCCTGGCGCATATAGGCACTTTAAATATTAACAGACAACCAAATCAAGGAGAACAAACCTTAATATTACACTTGGCTATTTATGAAGAAAAAAAAAACATGGTCTTAAAGAGAACACCCTTGATAGTCTATCTATGACAGCGGTTCTCAACCCGTGGGTCACGACCCCTTTGGGGGTCGAATGACCCTTTCAAAGGGGTCACCTAAGACCATTGGAAAACACATATTTCCTATGGACTTAGGAACCGAGACACCATTCCTGGGGTCTCCTCTATCCGTCTCCAGGCAGGTCCGCCCACATGCAGATATGCCCACATAGGAGTGAGTATTAAAGGGTCACATTAGGAAGGTTGAGAACCACTGATATATGAGATAAAAACACACGAATATAATGGCTAACAGTAAAAGTTTTTTTAATTTAAATTTTCTAGTAAATAATCTTTAGAAATCAAATTATTTAAATGAATTCAGGTAAGTTGAAATAAATACTGTTGAGTTAGAGAGATGGAATGTAGGATAAAGGATTTAAATGAGTAAAGGACAGCTTAGTGTACCCTAATAAGAAAAACCTTTCAAAATCTTCCCAAAATTGTAATACAACTTCTTTCAATACTGTATAACTTGCTTCCTTGCAGAATTAATACACTTCTTTGAAAGAAAACCATGTAAAAGGTTCAGGAAAAAAAGTCAACATGGCAAAATATCAAAGTGGCATATACTTCAATGGATTTATGTTTCCCAGCAGAGATCTTGGAAAGATAGCCATTCCAATTCAACAACTGAAACTGACACATTTTACTTGAAGTTTAAAAAAAAGGGGGGTGGGGGGAGATTGAAGGAGGATGAAATAAGGAAGGGAGGGGCACCAGATTCTGAACGGTTAAAGAAATTCAGCTCCATATGCTTTTAGAATTCAGGTCACACTGCCGAATGCAGTTTAAAAGTGGAATTACTTTCAAAGAATACATATTTCCTCTGAGCTATGTTACATATTTTCTTTTAATGTATCATATTGCAGCAACAGCTGAAATGAACGTCTAGACATCAAAAAACACTCCTTACTCCCACCTACTGCTTTTTTACCTCAGGCATCAAAACTAATGAAACCTATTATCCTGAACACTGAATTCAGTAACCACATTGGCCACTGCAAATATAAGAAGGGGGAAAAAAACTCTCAGGGATAGGACTACTTATTCAGCCATTTAAAATTACTGAAAATCATTTTTTGCTGCACACTGCAAAAATACTGACAGATTAAAGCGAGGCACATGAGACAAGGAGATTACTTCCCAGGAAGATTACAATGTCAAGCAGCTAAAGATGGGTCCATGTTGAAAGTGCTTTCCATGGTTTGTTTATTATTTCTCATTTGTGTTCCTACCAAAATTTTAAATCTCCACTTCTAATGTATATTATGAAAATTTAAAAGAATTACATGATATAAACATGGTTCCACCCTAAACTGAAACTTTATTACCAGAACTACTGTTATTGTAATTTATATAAAATGAATCTTCTGAAACACTACCTCAAAGCACAGCTTTTTCCTTAAAAAGGTGACTTCCAAAAGTACCAAAGAAGTGTAATGCTGCATCAATTCTGAAAAATTTTATCATACTCATAAAAATCCAATTATATACAGAACTATTGATCAGAGTCAGGTTTCCATTGATCAACTTGTAAAATCTGTGTTTGAACTCATTAACAACTAAATGGACTTATTACTTATACCAAATCCAACCCACTTAGAGCTCTAATTTCCTACCATAGCTAGTGGACAGAGGCAATTTGGTGTTATTGGTATTACTTACAAATTCTTTGTGGAAAATGGATTTTAACTTTCCCAGTGTCAATTCATCAATCAACCAGGAGTCAGAAGAAGAGATATACATCAAAAATCCTCCATTTGTTCTGACCTATAAGTGATTTGGAGTACTGATAATATTCAGCACACACAGGAGCACAGTTGCAGTTCACAATTTTAACAGCATAGTATCTTTTTAAGGTATCTTTAACAGCGTGAGTCCTCTATTAGATAGAGGATAATCAGAATTTTAATGAAGGCTTCCACACAGTAAAGTAACAGTTCAGACAAGACCCAAGTTATCATTTCAAAGGAACACAGTTCTCACAGAAAGCCAGTAAACTTTAAATTGAAGAAGGGAATAAAACTGAACAGGCCACTTCTGGATAAATTGCACAAGACCTTCAAAAGACAATTGCCATTGAAAACAGACATATTGCAATGTTATTTTAATAGCTATACAGTATAAAAGAAGTTTAATACAATAGTTATCAATGACTTCTGAAAACCAGAAGGGTCAGACATTCCCCATTACCTTCAGAGATTTCTAAGTAATGACTAATGACCTATTTCACCTTTTAAACTACTACTGTTTATCAAAAGAAAGAAAGATAAAGTTGACACAGACATTTCTACAAGTAGTTCCATTTGGGGGAAATGTACGCAAAGAGTCAACATTCCTTACAATTGAAGAATAAGACAAAGAAAGAATTAGGTATCAGAAAAGGGAAACAAAATGCATTAGAACGTTTGAATTCAAATGCTTTGAAATTAAAAAGACAAAAATCAGAAATCATTCTTAGCATTTTTTGGAGACCACCAGAGGCAGCTGGGGGAGCACAATGGATAGAGCACTAAGCCTGGAGCAGAAAGCTCCAAGTTCAAATTTGATTCCTGATCTTTACCAGCTGTGTGAAGCTAGGCAAATCACTTAACCTCCGTTTTCCTCCATCTCCTCAATTGTAAAAATGGGCACGACAGCCCCTACGTCCCCGGGATGTTGTGAGACTCAAACGAGATCATATTTATAAAAGTGCTCAGAACAGTGCCTGACACACAGTAGGCGCTTTTACTCCCACAATGAATTTTAACAAGCCACTCTGATGTTTATTTTAATGACATAACATTTTGGCATTTGGTAATTATGTTCTACCCTCTCTGTTTTTTTCCAGAAAAAATAATCAGTGTTTCCCTCCATCTTAATGTTAAAACACACTGATTTTTAAATGACTTTTAAAAATGGCAACCAGTGTGGTAGAAAAATTCTGACAGGGCAAAGAACCCGAATTGCCTTTTCTTCTTAATCTCCACCAGTTGTCTAGTCACTATCATTACAGTGAGTAATCTCTGCAGCTGTAAGGCTTTGAAATGCAGCTGTCTCATTAGCATGCTCTCCCGCCCACCCCCAAGAGTCCAGCATTTCTAGGCCAACTACAATAGTCTTAAAGAGCACTTTATAGGAGGCTTAGCCTGGCTGAGGGCATTCTGCAGCATGACTGAGAGAACATGGAAACACGATTCATTAGACACGCCTGGAGTGATAACAATGGAGCGGCTTCTTGCTGCCTTTCATTTCTTACATGGGGTTGAGACGAATGCATTCTCGTTACACAACAAGCACATTTATGGACAGAAAAAAATCTGTAATCACCTTTGATTAAGAGACAGCATCTTTTTCCTATAAAAGCTGCCGGCCAAACTGACGCTGTAATTATTTTGAGCTGACACGTTAAAATAGCAAAGGTAGCAAATAATAATAATAATAATAACAACAACAACAACAACATCTGCAAGAAGCAGGAAATCAGGTTGCAGAGAAAGGCCTCCAGGCAGGCCCTGGACACCTACTGCCAGCTTCAACTTGGCCCTTAAATTTAACCTGGGCCATTACATGGGACTGTATTTGAGGAACGTGTCTAATGCTCCATGCTCATCTCGGAATGAGAGGAGGCTGCAAAGCACTACACAGTCATCCCACCATGAGATAACGGAATGTTTATCCCCATTTCAAAGATGTGGATACTGAGACTCCAGCAATCACAAGGCTAGGAATGCGGAGAGGTAGAATTAACACCCAAGTCCTCCAGACTCGAAGTCCTTGCACCAAGATGGGGGGAGGGGGGAAAAGGAGAGAAGGAAAAAAGGAGGGAAGGGAAAAAGAAAAGAGAGATTAGGGAGAGGGAAAGGGAAAGAAGAGGGACCTGCCTTTTTCAAAAATTCAGAAGGTCCAGGAATACTCAAGTTTGAAAAATCTAAAGTCGTTTTTATTAACAACACACTTTCCCTCAACTTCTTTTACCATAATATTTGCTATATATTTTTTAACAAAAGTACCATTAATCTCCCAAAAAGTACTATTAAGCACCCATTTCCAATGCAAATTTATCTGTTTGCCTATATATAGATAGGGATATAAATCTTCCGTAAGGCAGAAAATCTGCTTTCTATTTTAAATTACTTGCTATTTTATTCAGAGAAAATGTGATTTTGATTAAAAACAGGAATGTTCAACAATATTTATTTTGTGCCCTTCTATCCTTTCACCCAACTCCTGGCAATCATGGCTGGTGAAGCTTAGTGTTGTAATGTAAAAAAACTTCATTTATACTTGAAATCCAGCCATAAACCTCATTACACAGTCAATATCCAGAGTAGATTTTCTTAGAAGGTCCTTTCCATACGTCTCTGGCCCAGCCCCAGTGTGTGGTAGATTGTTTATGTGTTACTTGAGTTATGCTGTTTGAGAGAAGACTAGTAACTCACACACAAGTATGAAACCAGAAAGTGAAACATTATTGCAGCTTATACAGAAGTATGGAAAATATTTTTCAAAAGTTATAGAACAGTATAATTTTAAAAGTAAGTGGTTACAGCTTTCTTTACTTTCTTTCTTTTATAATTACCCCAGTAAGAATGCACTGTAGAACTTTTAAATCCGGAACAAATTTCAAAATCAACAGAGCAATTTTCACACAGCCAGATTGGTTCAAACACTCAAAACTGTGCCAAACTCCTCTCAGGCCAAAAGACGCTACAGATCACAGTCTCTCCAAGGAGGGAAGGACTGCAGCCCTGAGACAACGCAAACAAAAACAAACAGCCTCTCTTCAACGACATCTGTAACAGGTAACAGGGGTCAGTTAGGGTTGGCACAAAGATCTCCAGAACAGGTCCTGCACTACCTCTCCAAGGCAGCCCAGTCCATTCTAGCCAGCTTATATTGTTAGGCTCTGGTTTGTCTGTTTTTCCTTTCATGGAGTCAAACGAGTCCTTTCAGATTTTGAAGTGCTGAAGTGTGTGTGCGTGATGTTTCCCCTCCTACAAAGGGAGCTCCTTACTGGCAAACACGAGGTTAAAGCTCTTTATACCTTCCATAGCACTTAGCATATAAAGAAGATGCTCCAGGGCATGCATGGTTCATAAGAGAAATCTAACAATTTTATTTAAATAGCCAATTGCTATTAGCAAAGGATGTCTGAAGAGGAGATAAAATAGTCTTCATTTTTTTTGGGGGGGGAGGTTTAAAAGGGTTTCATGGAGCAGTTTAAAAACATTAGGCTAGAATCTGGCTATTCTATCATAAATGTATTTTCAAAGTCAAGAGGTGAATGTTGGTAGGAATGCCCATTGAAATAAAATGTATATTTTAATGAAGTCTCAGTTCCTAGGCTAGATAATTTTTAAGGCCCCCTCCAAGTCTAACATTCTACACTGACTTGCAAACAACTGAATCGTGCGACAAAATTTCTACCATCACCTGGGGAAAGGTGAAGCCTTAGTATGGAAACTCTCTCTTTTCTGGAAGTATGAACCCTTCTTTCTACATATCAATGATTTAGGAGTTATATGATGTCATGTCCATGATATGCTACTATCATTAAGGTTTTGAAAACAAGGGCAATAAAATCAGTTCATGTCTTTCTGCTTAGAAGGTGGAGTTATATATGATCCTTCCAGTTCCTTCCAATGTTTACATTCAGGCATCTGTGATCCTGTCAAGTAACTCATGGTCTGACATCTAGTTCAAAAATATCAATTTAAGACCTTTTAGAGAATCTATAGGTTACTGTTCATTCGTTGGTGATGTTCAACTTTTCATGACTCCATTTGGGAGTTTTTCTTGGCAAAGATATTGTAGTGGTTTGCCATTTCCTTCTCGAGCTCATTTTACAGATGAGGAAACTGAGGGAAATAGGGTTAAGTGACTTTCCCAAGGTCACACAAGCTAGTAAGGTCAGATTTGAATTCAGGAAGAATTTCCTGGCTTCATGCCCAGCATTCTATCCACTGCACCAAATGACCAAAGAAATGAACTGTGAAAGTCAACTCAGGAAGAAAAATATGATAGATGGGCTGACTCCCAAGGCAGGGTCAAATTGGTATTGTGAAGGCCCAACCTAATACAAAGTCCTTCCTTTTCCTTTCATAAAATACTACAGTTAAAATTTACTTTCATTTAAATATATATGAGAACATTTTAGCTTTAACCTCTTGGAGGGGTAGGGTGGAGACAGAAGTAATATGCCTAGCAAAGGACTTCTGGATCAAAGCTCATAAACATTTTAGTCACTTTCTTTGTATAATTCTGAATTTCTTTCCACAAAGCGTTGGTCCAATTCATAGGACCTGCAAGTGTGCCTTGTCTTTCCACAAGGAATTGGCAGGTTTTAAAGTGAAGTCTAAGAGCTCTTCTGACTTTTGTTTCTCCTGTTGCTAATGATCTGAATGAAGTCATCTTTCACACAATGTTGATAGTTCAAAAATCTCTTTTTAATAACTCTTTGTTCAAGTCCCTTGATCATTCATCCACCAGAGAATGACTCTTGGTCCTATGTATTTGTTTTAAGTCTCTCCATATATTGAATGCCATGCCCTTAAAGATATTTGATGTAAAGGTTAGTTTTCCTCCCTCCAATCAACACTGCTAAATTCTATAAAATACTTTTCATAAATTTTTCAATGGTAAGTGATTTGGACAGGATCTGTACCAGTGAAGAACATACCCCCTCCAGTGAGATCACAAAGTCACTGAAGTGTAGGGTAAATGAGATTTCTGAGAGTTGGCTAGGGAATATAACCACCATTTAATAACACTGTTTCTGTGGGGGGAAAGTATTCTGAGTTCCAAACAACTGACTTATAAATAAGCTTTTGAAATACAACCATTTCAAGAAGTGGAGCCTATTGTGCTAACAATTTAGTATCCACCTGATAATAACTGCTAGACTTCAGAACAGGTGCAACCTATAACTCCCTTAAATTCTATCTGATTTGAAAAACAGTAGCTCAGGTCATTTGGGTCATGAAAAATGACAACTCTTCTCTCCTAAATTTCAGTTTTTTATAAATGACATTCTTGGGTTCTTACACTTATGCTCTGCCTGTAAAACTCTGAAATGACAAGTAAAGTTTTACTTATATTGATATAAGGATCTGGCACGGGTGCTCTCTCCACCTAACATAAGTATCAAGCCCTTTATACCTTTGCAGATGGCCTTTATAAATTGTAATGGTAAAAGAAATTCACCTTTTTGCCAACTTTCTAGTAGTAATTTCTCCCAAATTTAGTCTGGCCTTCAGACAAGGAACAGGAGGTCTTATACCTAGGACCACGATATCATTGAACTGAGCCATTAAAGCTTAAGGACAGCTACCAGAGCATATATTTGCTACCACAGTGAGATAATTGACTATTGACTTAGTATTTTTTATTTGATTTCATTCTGTAAGTGCCTGAGCCATGCTTCTTTTGTCTCTAGTTAAGTTCAGAAGTTCAGGAGTCCAGAAGTTCGGTTTTCCTAAGTTTAAAAGTTATGTTTCCCTATACATCACTTGCACTGAAAGAAAACTGTTCTCTCTGTACCACTAAAGGCCCTTGTACAATTAGAAGAAATGTTATCCTTGAAAGGTGCAGGTGGATGCTAGGCAGTCTGGACTGTTATCTCTGCAACACTGGTGGCCCTTCAACAAAGTCTGGTATGTTTTCACTGATACTAACACAGGTGGACACCACCAATGAGCTTCCCAGAGCCAAGACAGAAGAGAAGCTTGTTGCTAGTCTTGCA
This sequence comes from Pseudochirops corinnae, assembly GCA_028646515.1. Classification (NCBI taxonomy): domain Eukaryota; kingdom Metazoa; phylum Chordata; class Mammalia; order Diprotodontia; family Pseudocheiridae; genus Pseudochirops; species Pseudochirops corinnae. Next base: position 334,158,355 of record CM053587.1, read on the forward strand.
TTCCAGACTTCTATCCAATCACCTAGGACACTTCAGACTTTGTAATCACATTTTTTCTATCTGTAATGCTTCCTAATCTTTGTTCTCTTGTACTTAATCAAAATTATATGAAGGCTATGTTACTATTGAAATTAAGGTAAACTGAGAGACAAGGTTCCAAGCTTGATTAACTTATTACTTAGGGTAGCAGTAACCAATAAATTAGGTCAGTGGCCTCTCCCAAATGATCCTCAGTGAAGACTGACAGGGTCTTTTATAACAATTAGCAAGGAGACAGAGCAAAAACTGTTGAACTATAAATGTGCCCTTTTTTGATTGGCCTGACATCACGTCATGACAATCCCAATTGGTAGACATTTTAAGGAGTAGGGTTAAGAGTCATCTTGGTGTCTCCCCAGTACCACCTCCTTGGGAGATAAGAGTAATCCTCAAGTGATAAAATTAGTCTGAAGACCAGCCAGCAGTCCATAAATGTCTACCATAGAATCAACCTGAATTTGAGTTATGTGGGTAATCGTGAGATTATGAGGGTAGAGAATCAATTCACAATAGAATTGAGTCCAGAGAAGAGGTAATTATGAGACAAAAGATTAACCTTTAAGCAAATTTCTTTTGAGATGAGATGTAGGGTGGAGTTACAAAAGTAAGGAGTTTGGACTTTCAAGGCTCCGGAAAATGTATCAAGCCCTTGCTAGCTTAAGTCTTAAAAATAGAATTAAAATCAATTTTCAATTTTACAGCTAGTAAGCCCCATCCCATGGGCAACAACAAGAGGAACTGAGAGACCTCACTCATTGGTAATTGCTAGCCTTACCAATAAATTGACTGTGTTCAGAACTTTGTGCCTCAGGCTACCTTAATTTCAATCACAATAGCCTTCATAAACTTCATAGTTTCCTCTACTGCACCACAATCTTTGTGGAAAGGAATAGCATAAAACATGCATAACTTATTAATCTAAACTAAGAAATACTCTACTAAGAGTGGTTTAGCAAGTAAGTCAAAATCTCTGATCAACTGAAAAAGCAGAATTGCCAAATATCACAAGCACAGTGACTAAGTGAACGCTTAGTCCAACGATTTAGCTCCGACAACAAGGAAGATGGCACCTACTGAGGCAAACTTTATCACATATAAGTTACAAATACTTCCTTGCCCTGAAAAAGCTTATGACTGAAGAAATAAGATGCATATATACAAACAACTATAATGAAAAAACTGAACAGGTACATAAGAAAAGTAAAAGCAAGAAATGAAAAGGTATTTTCTCCATGATGCTATATGGTCAGATTTCATGGAAGAGGCAGTATTTCAACCTGGCCTTGAAGAATGGAGGAGATTTTACAGTGTGAAGAATGGAGGATGTGGGAAAACATTCTTAAACACAAATAATAATAGTTCTTACCATGAAGTTGAGGACACACGGAGTATTTTCAAAGGAAAGTAAACAGGCCGGTTTGGCTACAAAGAATACATTAGGGAATGGGGAATGAGGGAAAAGTATGGTGAAGTCAAACTGCTGAAGACCTTAAATGTTGGATTAAGGAATTTGATCTTTATATAATAAGCAGTGGAATTCTGATCAAAGAATTCCAATGTTGTAGGGTAGGACTGACCAAGATAATTAAAATTGAAGATTGATACTAGAAAAAAAAAATTGACTACTTGCATACAGTGTGACAGTCAGCAAAAGGAAGCCCCCATAAGACTTTTCTGTACTCATGTCATGTCAATGGCCAAAGTCTTAGTTCCCTGATCCACTTAAACTTTGAAGATAATTTCAATACCTTTGAAGGAAAAACTGGCCCCATGTGCCTGGGATGGAGTCTTAGGTTTACTCACCAATGAGGTGGGAACAATATTCTAAGTATTGTAAAAATTCTCTGACAACTGGTTCAAGATGAAACGGACAAAGAGACAGGATACAGGAACAAGCATTACCAGTCGTGAGCCTAGGGGACTGGAATGATGATAGCACCCTTAACCAGTAAAAGGAAAGCTTGCAGAAGGGGAAGATTTGGGGAGAAATATAATGAGATCAGTTTTGTCTGTGCTGCGTTTAAGATTTCTATGGGACATTTAGCTAGAGATGCCCAGTAATTCACTGGAGATATGAGACTAGAGGGCAGTAAAGAGGTCACGGCTGCACAAACAGATCTGAGAACCATGCATAGAAATGATCATTGAAATCATGGGAGTTGATGAGATCACAGAGTGATACAGTACTGAAGGAGAAAAGAAGACAGGGCAGGACAAAGGGGAGGAGGGCAAACAGAGAATACTCCCCACCGGCATTGGGCCTGAAGCAGATGAAGGCTCAGCAAAGGAGGGAGACAGAACAGGTAGGAAGAGAAACAGGGGAAAGCAGCAGCACAAAAACCTAGAGAAGTTTTTTTAAAAAAAAGAATCAAGAAGAGCATGACTGACAGTGTCAAAGCCTGCACAGATATTAAGGAAGAGAAGGATTGAGAAAAGGCCATTGGACTTGGCCAATCAAGAGTGGTTAATCACTGATGATTTTAGAGAGAGAGGAGTTTCATTTGAATTATAAGGTCAAAAGTCTGAAAGGTGAAGAAGTAGAGGCACCAATGTAGACGGCCTTTTCAAAGAGTTTAGCCAAGAAAGAAGATGCAGGACAACAATTAACAGGGATATCATGGTGGAGTGATGGCTTTTTGAGAATGGGGGAAACAGGCATGTTTGTAGGCTATCAGAGAAGCAGCCAGTAGTCAAGAGAAAGGCTGAAGGGTAGGGCAGGGCCTGCCTTGCTAAAGCCTTTCTATCATATCCAAGCAAGCCCAGGAGGTAGGCCTGCCTTGCTCTTCCATCAAACTCCAGGCAGACATCATTTTCAGCCACTTACATATCCTCAGAATCAGTCCTGCACTTTCTACGCCATCCCCTCCTCCAATTCCTTCAGCGGTCCAGGCACAAAGAGTTGTTCCCTGGGACATTTTGCTTGTGGAATCATTCCTCAATGCTTACCACAATTCCAGTCCATCCCCATAATTCTAAATATCTGCTTGCCATAGTTCAAACTCCCTCCTTCATTCACCACTAATCAATTCCTTGTACTCATCTTCTTCAACCCTGGTCCTCCAAGCTCTGACTTTAAAGCTGCCCAGTCTGTGCTCTCTGGAATGTTTGCTCCACAGACAACAAGCTAGATTTCGTCTTAAATCTTTCCCTTTCCCACACCTTCCCTCTTCTGGCTCTCACTAAGACATCATCCCTGAGGATGATGCTGTTTCCTTGGCTACCTTTTCCAGCACCTATACAAATTCACCCAGACTCTCTGGTCATGGAAGCTGAGTGAAGCCTTGCTCCCCCAAAGCCACCTAGCTCTATCACCACCATTCAATATATCCTTTTCTCCTCTGAAGTTCATGCAATTCATATTTATCACATAAGAAGCTTTTCCTGGTATACCCTGCACCTCGCCTCTGAGATCACCCCGAATCTCTCACATGTGTGTTGCTTGTAAGCGATTGTTTGCATGTTGTCTCCCCCACCAGAACTGCTGGTTCCTGGAGAGCAGGAGCTGGTCTGTGCCTTTCTTTGTATTCTTAGCACACAGTAGGTGCTTAAAGAATGCGAGTTGACTGAGAGGAGGCAATCTGATGCTGATCTGTAAAAGCTCCACAGACATGCTGCTTGGGATTTGTGAGTCTTAGTAACCTATCAGTATACAAAGCGGAGTAGTCATTTACCTGTCACTACGATGCTATCGTTTCTTCAGGTTGTGATATCTGAGAGGAACTGCAATAACATCACAATTCAACAATTTGGATACCGACCTGGTAGCTACAACCTAATTTCAAAAGTCCTTAGAAATAACCAAAATAGCATTTCTACAAAAATCAACAACTCAGTATAGCACTTTCTAAAATGCCATTATTTTAGCTGGGGGAAGAGTCCCTCAAAGTCACCCCTTTTCCCTGCCAATACATGCACATAAAATTTTAGCACTTAAAAGGACTTTAAGGATCACCTAATCCAGCTCCCTCATTTTACACAGGGTCAGGGGAAAAGTGAATTTTGCCCTTAGACCATGTCAAACATTTAGTGTCAAAGACAGAAGTAACAATATAATCCCTGGTCTAGAGTAAGAGTTTAATAAGCACCCAGCATTTGTTAATGTGTGATGCCAATATGTTCTTAGAAAGTTTTTAATCCTTTCAAATTTAACTTCAAGTTGGTTTTTTTTTTTTTCAATGAAAATATGATCAGGTCACTTTAAGCACTAAAACATTTCTGCCAGTTCAAGTGAGACTAAAATAAATAAGGTTTTATAGGTTATTTTAGCAGTATCATAATTAGCAAGACCAAAATGTCTAGAGAGAATAACAAAACAAGGGAAATTGACACAGTTATACTGACACAATTTAAATTAGATATTTTGGAATATATTCTCAAATAAAGGATCTCACTAAGATGTTACTCAGAATTTCAAAACACCAGAATTTGAAGGAACCTTAGGAGACATTTAATTCATTTCTATTACTCAAGTATCAAACAAAAGACTTCTGATAACTTTCATTGACTTAATCTAAATTCCATTCCCTGAAGCAAAATTCTGAATTAGAATCATTCTAGGATTCTATCAGTGGAATTTTCCATTCTTCTCTCTGGGCCTCAGTTTCCTTCTAAGTATGAAGAAATTAAGCTGAATGATCTCTAAGGTGCCTTTCAGTTTTAACCTTCTTCTCAGCTCTGGCTCCTCCCCTGGGTATCAAATGGGCCTTAATTCTATCCCAAAGAGGACTAATCACTCTCCTATCTTAGCACTTAACCAGCTATGTTACTTGTTCCCCTTCATATAAAGCATATAGTCCACAGTCTGAGTGCAGTTTTACCTCTTAAACCCTAGAAATGCATACACACACACATACATACAGACAGACAGACACACACACACACACACACAGTTTCTAAGCATTTACCATAGGCCTATGTGAAAAGCACAGAAGAATAGACTTTTTTGACTTCTCCCCAGAAAACTTTATATTATAGACTAATCACTCTAGCAGTCTGAGTAACAACAGTAAGAGGCTTTTGTTTTTGAAAGGTCAGGTTCATCACTATTGTTTATTTTCAAACTTTCAGCTTACTTCAAAAACTAATTTTTTCATATTTTCCTACCTAAAAATTTTGAGAAAAGTTGTTTATTTTTAAAGAATCAAAAGTAACTTAGAAACTTCTTGGAGAAACCCTATAGTCTAAAATACTCTTTGTCTAGCCATATAAAACAGAATTTAATATAGTAGACTGTTTTATAGCTGGAACTGAAAATTCAATTATAAACTGAAACAAGTCACATATTAGGCAAAGCTGCTTAAAGTGTAGGGAGGGAGTTGAGAAACTTCAACACAGCCGCTCTTTTGAGCTGACAAAACAGAGATTCACAATTCACATTCATTGTATATCCTTTAGTCTGAAAGGCTTTTTCCTTTCTATCCTTCAATCAGTCACACGTGGGCTGTCTTAATTTTTTTCCTGAACAATTTTGTCCTTTTGAAGGTGAACTTAAATTAAGTCAGACGTATAATACACGGACTAATTTGGAAATGGATTTTTGCCTGCCCAAACTAGACATTATTACTTGCCAAGGGAGAAACTAGATATGAATTCAACTCTTCACATGCTAGAAAGCCTCAGTACAGGCCAGCCTTACTCCAGGGCAGCCGCCAAACTTCAAAGTTCTGTCCCAGCACAGAACCAATTCTTTTGTCAACAGGATCTCAGTGGCTCCTTACAGATTCATCTATCAGTATCATCCACTGATCTTCCAGGAAATGGATTCAGTTTTCTTAAACTCACAAAAGCCTTCTTTAATGTTTCTTTTATTGAGTTTACAGACACCTGTCTGGATCTTCCTTAAAAACTGTCATTCTTAAGCAATTGTTTCAGCTTAAGAAAAAATATTGACCCATTTTGTAAAAATAGTACAAAGTAATTTTGCTTCTTTTAGATAATTTATAATTAATGTTTAAATCCACCTCCAGATTCTCTAGTCTCAAATTTCCTTTTGCCCAATCACTCTAGTCATCTGAGAATTTTACTTTTATAACATTTTTTCTTCTGAAATGTTAGCTGAAAAAGACTTTTTCTAAATGAGCAGGAAACTGAAATTCATCCAAAGACCTCAAAGACGTTGAGAAAGAAATCCTAAATAAATTGGAACATCACTGCTCCTCAAAAACACAGAGCTCTAATCTGCATCCTTCTTCCTCATAGAAAGAATACTTATTTGATAGGAAGGTGTTAACAGATGGATCAATTTATCTGCCAAATTCCTGAGATGTAACTGTATGGGAACTGATAATTTCTTATCACAAAATTCCACAATAAACAATGCAAGCAATAATAGCATTAATTAAACAACTGTATGCAATCATTTGACAACCTAAAGGTACTAAATATGTATGGAATTGCCTGAAAAAGGGAATAACATACATACTCAGGTTGGGTAGAGAAAGCTTTTTAACCTGTTACAGAGAAGTAGAAAAGAAAGGAAATAAGAGAAAGGAGGCCAGGGGCTGATAGAAAGGAGAACAGAACTGGAAGTGGCAGTGGTCAGAAGTAAAACACTTTTGAGATGGGACAGGCTGAAAGGAGAGAGAGAGAGAGAAGGATAAGGGGGAGGAGGGGTGAGAATAGGATGGAGAGAAATACACAGTAATCATAACTGTAAAAAAAAAATCATCACAGCAAGTTTCTCTGATAAAGGCCTCATTTCTCAAATATTAGAGAACTGAGTCAAATTTTATAAGAATACAAGTCATTCCCTAATTGATAAATCGTCAAAGGATATGAATAGGCAATTTTCTGAGGAAGAAATCAAAGCTACCTACAATCATATAAAAAAACGCTCTTAATATTGATTAGAGGAATTCAAATTAAAACAACTCTGAGGTACCACCTCACATCATATTGGCTACATGGCAGAAAAGAAAAATGACAAATATTAGAAGAAATGTAAGAAAGCTGAGACACTAAAGCACTGCTGGTGGAGATGAAAACTGATCTGGAGAGCAATTTGGAACTGTGACCAAAAAGCCATAAAACCATACATACCCTTTGACCCAGCAATACCATTTACTATGTCTATATCCCAAAGAGATAAAAAAAAAAAAAAAATTAAAAAGAGACCTATATAAACAAAAATATTTACAGCAGTTTTTTTTGTGGTAGAAAAAGAATTATAAATTGAGTGCATGCTGTCAACTGGGGAATGGCTGAACAAGCTGTAGTATATAATCATGATGGAATACTATTATGCTATAAGAAATTAGCAGGATGCTTTCAGAAAAATCTGGAAAGATTTACTTGAATTGATGCAAAATGAAATGAGCAGAACCAGGAGAACAGTATACACAGTAACAGCAATAGTATATGATGATCAACTGCAAAACACTGAGCTATTCTCAGCAATACAAGTATCCAAGACAATTTCAAAGGATTTGTGATGAAAAATGCTGACCACTTCCAGAGAAAGAAGTGGTGGAGTCTGAACACAGATTGAAGCATACCTTTTTTTTAAAAAAAAACTTTCTTTAATTTGGGGAGGTGTTTTGGTTTGGTCTTAATTTTCCTTCAGAGGGACTAATATGGAAATACATTTTGCATGACTGCACATGCATAATCTATATCAAACTACTTGCCTTCTCAATGAGGCTGGAGAGGAGAGAGGGAAGGAGAGAAATTGGAACTCAAAATTTTTAAAAATAAATGTTTAAAGTTATTTTCATATATAATTTGAAAAAAATAAAATATTTAAAAACTTAAAAAAGAGAGAGAAATAAGGGATAGCTCTCTTAGAAGGTGAGGGAGGCTAGACTGGGAAATGTAGATGATGTAAAAATACCAAATATGACAATAAAATTTTATTTTTAATAAGTTTACCTAAACATTTACTTTACCAGAAACTTGTAAGATTTAGCATAAATGAGCATATTTTGGTTCTTAAAGAATACAACAAAATCATATGACTGAGAGAATTCTGAATTTCATGATTCTATAAGTTGCTTATCAGACATTTTTCATGTTAAACAAAAAGGGGTCATTAATGCATTAAGTACATACTGCTATTCATCATACTCAATAACTAACAACCCTCTTTCTTCAAAGACTATTTTGCAAATTGAAACTCTACCCAAACTCCAAAATATAAAGAAAATATAGATTCATTTTATGCCATTTAGTATATCCTATTGAACAGAATGTAAACTAGTAGAAAAACCACTATGACTCAGTGATGATGAAAAAACTTTACTGAGCTTTATTGAGACGATTCTGGGGGGGGGGGGGAGGAGAGCACTACAATGCTGGTTGCCTTTGTTTCTGTGAAGGGTCTAAGACTCTCTAGAGATAATAATGTTTTCTAGCAGTCAGTTTTATAATTCCAGTAAGAGATCCCTGTTCTCAAATACAGTGGTTCATCATCAGAACCCAAAGTTCTAACTTATATAATACCTATAGGGCAGGGAAAGCAGGGAAGGGGGAAAGGGAAAAAAATAGTTTTTCCATCACATCCTTCTTTCTTGGTCTTTTCTTGAATCATAATTCCATTCATTCTTGTGTTAGGGTGCCTAAATCTATGAGAAAACAAATAAAAAACTTAAAAATCAGACCTTAAAAAAATGTGTCCAAACTTTCTAGTTCTGATCAGAAATGCTGACTGATTACAAATTACCTACAAGAAAAATTCTAAATCTCGTAGGCTAGCATTCGAGGTACAGAACAATCTGAGCTCAACATATTTTTCCAAGCTTTTAGAAATTTCAGCATACTTGTTGATGTGTCCACAAATACTCTGGCCTCTCTGTTAACGAGCTTCCTTCAATTCCATGATCTACATCTTCACTCTCTCTTAGACACAGACATAGAGACACACTTTGCAAACCTTCAAGCAATATGTAAGTGAGGATGCCAAGGATGATTATGATGGTGGTGGTGATGGTGCCAGAAGTACAGATCCTGCTCGCCTCTCTCCCCTGATCAGTGAAGCATCTTTATCTGCCCTCTGGGCATATTTACCTAGACATCCCATAGGCATCTCAAAATGAACAAAACAGAACTCATTCTCTTTCCCACAAAACCAGCCCCCTCCAAACTTCCTGTTTTTGAGCCACACTATATCCTCCCAGTCACTCAGTTCACAACCCTGAAGTCATTACAACTCTACATTTTCTTCTCACTCACCCTCCAGTCTCTACTACCCACCCAATTATTTTTCAAGTCTTCAACATTCTATCTCCCCAACAAATCTTGCATCCATCCCCCTCTCACCATTCACCACCAATCATCTGAAGTGTCCTACCACCAGTGTCCTAATTGGACTCCCCATTTCCAACCTCTTCCATCAGCTAGGTGGCACAGTGGACACAAATGCTGGGTCTGGAGTCATCTGGATTCAAATCCATCCTCAGACAACACAGGTTTTGTGGCCCATTCACTTTGTCTCTGCCTGCCTTAGTTTCCTCATCTGAGGATAGAACAGAACCTGACTCCCAGGGTTGCTGTGAAGACCAAATGAGATGTTTACACAGTGCTTAGTACAGTGCCTGGCATACAGCAGGTGCTACATAAATGCTAGACATTACTATGATGACGACAACTCCTCAAGTGTAGGTCGACGTCATCACCCTGCTCATGTAGCTGTAGTGACTCTAGGATAAAATACAAACAAGCCCCACTATTCCTTTACAATCCAGCTCCTGCCTTTCTTCTCAGACATTTCACATGATTCCCACTAACGCTTTATCTGTTCTAGACAAGCTGGCCAGGCTGCTGCCATCCCGCAACCGCACCATTCAAGCCCCCCTCCATTCTCCTGCACAGGCATGTTCTTTTCCTCACTAAGCTTTTCTGCCCTAGGCTGAAATGACTTTGTATGTACTTGGTATGTATACTTTGTTTCTCCTTATCTAGAAACAAGTCATCAGCTCTACACCGCCACGCCCAGAACAGAACCCTAAAAGACAGACACTGCTATATTGTATCCTAGCAGCACCCAGAATCGCGTTTTGTTCTCCATAGACAATTAGTAAACGCATGTTGAATTGAATCATATAATCATGCACTGTCGTTTAAATTTTATAACTGCGTGACATACTAGAGAGAACATCGTGTTGGAAGTCTGGTGGCTTCTGGTTTAATTCTACCAATAACTAAATAGGTGACTGGGAGAATAATTTATATTCTATGGGTTTATTTCTGCATCTGAAAAACGAAGGGGCAAGACTAATGACTTCCAAGATCCCTTCCAGCTCCAGCTTTTTATGAATCTCATGAGTCTTTTGTTATTTGAAAGGCAATTTGGCACACAAAACACTGAACCTGAAGTACAGAGTACTGAATGACCCTCTCAAATAGCTACGAGGTGATCGGCTAACTCATTTCATGTATCACACATACATACATACATACATACATACATACATACATACATACACCTATGACAGCAATTAGTTTTACAAAAAGCATATATTTCAAGAGACAATAAAGAATACTGCAAGCAAATCCAAAGACCAAAGGAATCTACAAGGCTAGCAATTAACTGACTATGCCGGAAGATAAGGAAGATAGTGGATTGAGCACCCCTCTTTTCATGACAATAGCAACCTTCACTAAGAAGTGGTCATCACCAAAATTAAAAGTCCCCTATCTCAACGCAACTGATTCACAACCGACTCAGACAGAAAGAGGTAGTAGAATGCTTCACTAGTACACTGGCAGCAGTATCTTGGTTATTCCAGGAAGGCCTCTGACTAAACCCATTCCTTGCTCAGCTTCTCAGAACTGACTATAACAGCACAGCTGGAGATCAAGATGTCAATAAAATTTATCTAGACTCAACAACTCTATTTCTAGTCAGTTCAAATGCTGTCCTAAATAGCCATATCAGAAACCTAAGAATAATGAAATGAAATGATGCTTATCAATGTAGGATTTTTAGTCCAACCCTACAATAGAACCCTATAAAACTAGTATTAGAAAATTATCCAAATGAAGAGCTATAAACATTAGATGGCAGCAACAGTACAGAATTTTTAAGATTTTTAAACACTGAAGTTTTAGTCTTTTAAATATACATATCCATAAAACACATAAATAAGGTAGGCTAGGCTTACATATAATAAATTGCCTCACACTAAGAATGTTGAAAAACACTGAGAAGACAACATTAAGACATTAAAAACAAGATTTAACATTTGCAATCCAAATTATTCTGATTGTGTTCTTCAGTACAAAGCAGTATTAAAGTATTCCCTGTAAAGTTAGCCCTACCTCTCTCTGCTCCATTCTCTTAAGATAGCCTTCACAGAAAGAAAACTAAAGACTGTAGCAGTTTTTCCTCCCAAGACTAATCAAAAATTCTTTAGAAATTCCAGATTACTATTCTGTCATGGACTCTGCTTGTATATAAAAAAAAAAAAGTCTACAATTTCGGTAACTATACACAGTGACACATTGAAAATAGGATTCATTTGGGGCAAAGTAAATTTTGTCAAATATGTTAAATAGGGCAGTCTAAGATTTGACTCTTACTGAATAAAGTAAGTTATATCCCTATCCAGAAAAATTACATTCATCAAGTTTTTCCTCAATCAATCAACAATGTGTTTTTGTACCTTTTATGTGTCAGGCAATATACTCAGTCCTGGGCATACAATGACAAATATACATTAAATACACAAAAGAAGTGGGGACCACTTATATTTTGAACTACATGTATGATTTGTTGGTGTGAAAACTCCCCACAGGGGAATTTTCCCAGCCAATATAGACCATAGCTTGGCTCACAGTGAGCACTTAATAAAGGCTTTTGGTATTCACTCAATCAGTAGCAGCTGCTCTGGCCTGGAGTCTGCGAGCTCAGGTGACTGGCCCAGAGTCACAAAGGCGGTCCACACCGAGGGTTCCCTGACTCCCGAGGCCACTGTGCTGTACCCATTACCAAAGGTAAATGGGGATGTGTAGGGGGGTTAGTAATCTGAAATCAATTGGTGTTTTTTTTCCTTCATAGTTGCCAACTAGTTTGACAACAGATGGGCAAGGAGACATTACTTATTCTCCAAGTCTCTAGAGAAAGACATCTCCCACTTCAATGCAGGCCCAAAATGTGTTATGTACCTGACATGAACAAATTCAGGAGGACCAATATATGAAAATCCAGAAAAGGAGGAGGAGACCACAAATTAAACATTTTGTAAAAATAGTTCTTTTATAATAATCCTTTAAATAGCAAACTCCCCTCATGTGTTTAAAATACTATTCAGGTCACAAAAACTATTCCCATACAGCTCTTCTGCACCTACTTAGTATATATATAAAAGAGCTGCTTACACTTGTGGAATGAATTTTCAATTCAACATTTGCTCCCTAGTACACACTAAATATTAAGGATACAAACAGTTTTGAAAAGCAAAGTATTTGTCCTAAGGAGCTAACAATGTAATAGGAAAATGGGAGTGCCATCCATATAAATACACAAGATATATGGTGAAAGGTGGCAAAGGAAAAAGCGCCAAAGCGCCATGAGGTATGCTGAGAAGGGAGGGACCACTCTCATCTTAGCATGGGGAGATGGGAGAAAATCAGTAAAGACCGCTTGAAAGAGGTAGCACCTAAACTTGACCACAGAAGGATTCCAACAGGCAGAGACCTGGAAAGAGGGGATGAGGGGGCGAATAGCATCGGCAAAGAAACGACCATACAGATTCAACTCAGGTTAAAAGAATCTATTGTTCTTTTTACTACCAGATACCCATGTGACCTCTGGGTAGCACAAGCCCCTACTTAAAGATTTTGTCTTGAATGCTGACAAGGCTGTGTATTCATTTGTACTGATTCCCAGCCAGGCAAACCCAGTCTGACCAATTGAGCTAAGTACTATCTTGTGCTTTACTATTAATCAGACTCATGGATTTAGAGGTGTACAGACAAGGAGACTGAGGGGCAAAAAAAATTAAGTGACTTGTCCAAAGTCACACAAAGAGCTGGGACTGGGGGAGGGGAGAGTTACTTTCCAGTAATTCATGTCTATTCCAAATGTTTCGAGTTGTATTTCATAGCATCCTTGGAAAACTATTTCTGCAGTGGCGGGGTTTTAATTTCATCCTGTTGTATGTCCAACAAGTACCACTGCAAGGCATATATATGACTCTGTCCCCCCTCCTTAGAATAAGTGTTTATCAAGAACATATTCCTGGTAACTTCCTACGCCCATTTAAGTGCAGTGATTTGCAAAGCACTATGATTTCCAGAAAAATGCCAATTTCTTTTTTTTTATTAATTCATTTAGTTTTTAGTTTTCAAAATTCATTTCCATAAGATTTTGAGTTTCAAATTTTCTCCCCCTTCATCTCTCCCCTCCCCCAAGGTGGTGGACAATCTGATATGGGCTCTACTTATGCATTCATATTAAATGTATTTTCACATTAGTCATGATGTAAAGAAGAATTAGAATTAATGGGAGGAACCACAAGAAAGAAGAAACAAAACACCAAAAGAAAAGAAAAGGAGAGCAAATAGTCTGCTTCCATCTGCATTCAAACTCCAAAGTATTTTCCCTGGATGTGGACAGCAGGGTAATTTCAAAGTACCTACATTCCAAAACTTTTCTGAGTGGAAAATAAAGATTGGTAGCTGTGCTTAAGCTCTTCTCCTTGGTCAAGAAGCTTTAATGGTTTGCTATCATCTCTAATATAAAATGCAAAGTCCTTTGTCTGACATTTAAAAAGCTCCTATTAATTTGGCTCCAAAGTACCTTTCCAGAAGGAATGCAGATCACTCTCACTGACACACTCTCGCTTTAGCCAAATTGGCCAACCAGCTGCTCCCCATGCTCACTGTGTCTCCCCTCCCCACCCCACGCCCACTCTGGAATGCACTCCCCGCTACCTTACTGCCTACTTTCCTTGGTAGTTCAGCTCTAGCACTACCTTCTACAGGAGGTCTTCCTTGATTCTCTCTTCCACACACCCTCAGTGTCTGTGTATGTAGTCACTTTGAATAAACTAATATGTGCACATGCTGTCTCTCCGCTGAGAAAATGCTCTACTTTTTCTTAGTATCCCTCCCACTTAGCACATGGCCTGGCACAGAGTAAGCACTTAATAAATACCAGTTAATTGACTGAGGGAAGATTTGCAGAGTACAACACAGAAGAGCCAAGATTTCAATCAGACTCTGGCAGACACCTAGCATAACAAATTATTTTAAGTTTTCCACAATAATTTTTTTGGCTTTTCTACTGTAGATGACAATGATGGCTATACCCCTGAAACCCAAAGAGAATTCCTCGTCACTCCATATGCTGCAGAACAGCACCTTGCTGATCTGTACTTAAATCATTTAGCAAGCATGCTGGAGGACCCAAGGATGCAGCACTCTTCATAGCAACAGCTACAACATTGCTTGGAAGAGTTGGAGAAATGTTCAGATTCTTAGTGATAATACAGAGTGGTTCAAAAAGCTCACTTGTGACACTGGCACCTCTGCTGAATAAGGCTTTCCTAAGAGGCCCCATGCTGACCTCCATAAGGGAGCAGAACAGGGAACAAGCATTGACACAGTGCCTACTGCAGCAGGTGCTGCACTGAGGGCTTTACAAATATTCCCACATTTGATCAGTCACTTAAGGATACTTTTCAAAGCTTCAGAGAAGATTGATTTGAAGGCTATCTGCATAACATACATCAAAATCAATCTCCTATAACTAATTATCTTTCCCCCAAAATCATCACTGTGTGCACCCCAAAACTGTGCTCGACAGAGATTCTCACCCAAATAATACTCAGAGACTTCTCAAGGTAGGAAGCTGAAAGGAATGGTTTATTATTATCTGGAGAAAGGGCAACTCCCTCCCCACCCCCACGCACACACACAAATGGTCAGGGAGGAGAAGCAATTTACAAAAGGAAATGGCAAAGTTCTAAAGCCCTAATGCGTAATTCTCCCCCACTCCCTCCTGACCCTTTTTTTCCATTGGCTGGAAATCAGGTGCATAATCTAAGCTCAATCTGCCTCAAGCACTGGAACAAGGAAGCAGTAGACCATGTGAGAAAGCACTTCTGTCCTTATTTGGCACATCTTACGCTGAGGTGTCACTGAGGAGAGGGGTGACTCCCAGCACTCTGAGCTTTGAGTCCTTGTAAATCATGTGATTTCCAGTGAAGGTAACTTGGGCCTTCACCAGGAAAAGCCTTACTAGATTTTAGAGTATAGTCTGAGAAGTTTTCACTTCTTTCATTCATCATTAAATGTTATAACTAGCTGATAATTTAGCTAAGACATGGTTCAAAAAAAGTGTGCTTTGCTTCAGAAAGGGCTGCTGTGAAAGGCTAGTCTGAAATGCACTGAAAGGTACCACTGCCTAGAATTCTCTTCATTGTGGGGATGTAGGAAAGGGTGTCCAGTGCCAGAAGTGATTCCCAATATATATGTACACAAGAACTGCCAGAAAGTCTTTATGTGTTGGCACTTCCTTAAATGTACTGGCCCGTTGGGAGTTATTTCATGAAAAGGAATAAGTGGAACATCTTGTCTTAACCAGTCATTTTTAATAGCATTCTCTAGGTTCATCAGAAACCAGAAATATCAGAAAATCTAAAGCATGGAGAGAATTTCATACTTCAAATAATTCTTTAACCAAAGCCAGAATATGTCTACTACTTTAGTATTGGAAGGCATCTGTCATCATTAAATTGTGAAATGCTAGTACTATAACTCCACTACAAGTTCATGTGAAAGTGACTCATCCTTCTTTCATTGTGTGACTACAATGGGACAGAGAAAAGAGGTAATTAAGGGAATACAAAAAATTAAGGGTTTCATGAAGTTCTCAGGGCTTAGGTAACCTATAGCCTTCCTAGACTGTTATATTTGATTTTGAAAATAAGCATTAAGTTCATTTTACATAACTACATATTATCTTCATTCAACAAACTTTTATGGAGCACCTATGTGCTAGGCAATAAGAACGCAAGGACAAAAAGAAAACAATCCCAGTGTGCCTCCCCCTCCAAACACACACCCAACCACCTGTACGTACACAGAGTAAATGCAAACTTCTTCCCCTGAAGAGGGAGCATTAACAAGGGGGGAAATTGGGAGAGTGTGATAGAGAGAAGCAGAAGCTGGAGAAAATTTCGGAAAAAACTAAGGATTAAAAGAAGCAGAAAGAAGAAAGGAGTGCGTCCCCAAGGATGGGAGACAGCCTGTTCACAAAGGGACAACACAAACAAAAAAACATAGTTCTGTTCTCACAGAGGCTACATAGTACTAGAGACATAATACCCTTAGGCAGATCAGTAAGGACAAGGTAATTTGAGAAAAGAGAGAACAATGACAATGGGGGTTCAAAAAAGGCTTGGTGAAGAGGTGTTCCCAAAGCTGTGCTTTGCAAGAAGGCAAAGCCCCTGAAAACCTGCGATGAAGCAGGGAATGGGAGGGGAAAATGAATCCCAGGTGTGGTGAACGGCCTGGGCTAACACACAAAAAAAGCATGTAGAGTGTTATTAAGTTTGAGGACCAATGACTAGATGGTTGTACGGTGCTTGAATAGAAATAGTAAGAAACGAAGTCATAAGAGTAAGTGGAGAGCCAGCTAACAGAGACGGTGGGTAGGGGAGATGCCCAAGCAACTGGAGGAACCAGAAATGAATTCCTGTAGGAGATGAGCACAGCTGAGTCTTGAAAGAAATCAGAGGCTTAAAAATGTGCAGGTGTAGCCATTCCAGGCATGAGGTCCAACCATGTTAAGATGAGAGACAAAGAGCTGTATATGAGCAACAGCAATACAATTCACATTAGAACAACTGATTATACTCTCCTATTGAAAGGTTACAGAAGGGAAGAAGGAACAAAACACAAGATTATCTGCTCCAAGACTTCACAGAAAGACTGCCTGACAAAATTAGACACATTAGTTTTTATCTCCAGTGTGAACCATTTGTTAACTAGATAAAAAGTATACTGAGTGCAAAGGCTTTCAAACCATATTCATTATATTTAAGACTCCTCCTTAGTGTGGATTTTCTATTATTCAATGATCTCTAAGTCTATGGATCGATATTTTAGCTTACTTTAGGAGACAAAGCATGACCTAATGGGCAGTGAAAGGTGGTCATCAGAAACATTTATACACAAGTCCCTGTGTGACTGAACCTCCAATGGATCCAGGCAACGAAGGAGCAGAGAAGGTGCTGATCTTCACTGGCCCATGCACTTCTCAGAAACTCAGGAAGCCCCTAACACTAATGAAATCACAGGTCTGTTACCCAACTCCAATGTGGAAACTTCTGTTCTTTAGTCATTTTCAGTAGTGTCCCACTCTCCATGACCCCATTTGGGTTTGTTTGGTATTGGGGGGGAGGAGGAGGAGCCAGCAAAGTTCTTGAAATGGTTTGCCACTCATTGCCAGCTCATTTACAGATGAGGAAGATTTGCTCTATTT
This sequence comes from Pseudochirops corinnae, assembly GCA_028646515.1. NCBI lineage: Eukaryota > Metazoa > Chordata > Mammalia > Diprotodontia > Pseudocheiridae > Pseudochirops > Pseudochirops corinnae. Next base: position 334,175,819 of record CM053587.1, read on the forward strand.
ACTGTGTGGACTGCCTCTCAAGATCTACTCCCCTCATAATCAGGAAAAAAAGGGGGAGGGGGACAATGGGAGGACACTTGGTGCCACACAAATATTGCATCCCAACCTCAGGTCAAAATTCTAAAGAGGACTCAGTCAATTTACTCTCCCCACCCCCCACCCCCGGATGCCACACTCACACCCTGGCCAATTTCTTCACCAGCAAAGCAGGGTCATCAGCTGTGACCTTCAAGACAGAAATCTGTTACCTCACTATCTCCTCTTTCTCCTTAACCTGTTTTTCATCTGCCTTTCTACACAATGGACCAAATAGGTCCAATCCTCCACACTTGAACTCAGCACCTCCCATCCTGGATCTTCAATCCTTCCTCTCTCTGACCACCCCTGTCTCCACTCCGTGTCCTTTCTTTCTGTTTCTAACCACCCCATTACTGTTCTCCAGTACTTGGTGCAATACCAACCACATAGAAAGTCCCCAGTAAATATTTCCTGCTGGTAATGATGATACCTGGACCACTGGCAGCCAAGTCACCTTTTGGGTTCCCACAGCCACAGATTAACCACCAAGTAACTCCTGATGACTAGCCTCTGTCTTTCATGAAGCAGGTTGTTGGAAAAGAGTCTTTTGCTGGGACTGTGCTCAAGATGTGGGCTGCACTCTCTTGGCACAGCCCTAGAGAGCTTATGGCTCACCTCCACATGGAGGCCCAGGTCACTTTATCCTATTATAATACTTCCTTCAGAGCTTCACAATACACATATACATTTCAGGAGGGAACCCCCATTGGTTTCAATTATGCTATTAAAAAAGACTTGACTACACACTGATATTTTTAAATTGACAACTCCAGTCACTCACTGTAAGGGGCAGCTCTCCCCCAAGCAGTACAATGTCCTTTCTGTGCAGGCAGTATTAAACTAGTCTATCTGCTGAAAAATACAAACTGAAACTATACTTTTGTATTCACAGAAAGAGCCTAATTGTGGGAATCATCTCTGAAGCCTGCTGTTTCAAACCTATGATACACATAAACTAGCCTGACCAGAAAGCCAATTTTTTTTCAATTTAGACTAGATTCCTATTTAGAACCAAATTCAAAACCATTCTGTTACTTGGTTCATGAAATATCTGTGATATTATGGGATCAGATATGTTGCTATTTAATCACAGTACATGAATACATACACTTTCATGACAGCAGACCTCCTTTGCTTTTGAGAGGGGAAGGTTAGGAGAATAAAAAAGAATAAAAGTATATCCACACAAAATGTTTCTGTAAATGAGAAGTTATCTCTATCATCGGCAGGATATCAGACTACAAAGGAGTCAGTCTATGATCTCTAACAACAGGTTGGTAGTGATCAAAGAGAGGGGAAAAAAGGCAAGAACTAAAACAAGTCTCATCTTAATATATTAGAAAGATGGGGAGATTTTCCCTCTTTCAAAATGTAAAGCTGTGGTTCTTACACTAGGGTCTGTGGATCCATGAAAAGATTTCAGAGAGTCTGTGATCTCAGATAGGAAAAGAGTTACATTTCTATTCTCACTGAACCTCTAACTGAAACTCAGCATTTCCTCCCATGTGAATTTAGGCAATAAACTGTTACTCTGAGAATGGATACATTGACTTCAGCAGACTTCCAAAGAGGTCCAAGGCACCAAAAAAAAAAAAAAACAACAAGAAACAAAAAACCAACCCTGGATTTAGAGTATGATTTTAAAAAAATTAATGCTAAATAAAAAACTGACTCAGTTACAAACTATCAAGCTGGTACACAACCACTTAAGATACATGATCAGGGCTGTTAGCATGACAACCCTGAATTAACTTCCCCTCCTGCTCTTTCTAGGTGAGGGTGGATGGAGGAGAATAGAGTCTTTCAGCTTTTCTTCACCCTAACTCCTTTCTTTATAAATCCATTCCCTAATAAAGTGTTAGATGGAGGGGACTCAAATAACACTTGTCCTGAACTGCTAATTTTGTAAGTATTATAGTATTTTTTTCAGTGTGCATGTGACAATGTGTTAAAACCCAATTAGTCATTTAAATCTATTTAGCTGATTTATAGCAATGAAACTGGGAACTGAGAGTGAAGATCTGGAGTATTGGGGTGTCTGCCTACACAATCAAGTTAATGCTGTCAGAGAAATTTCTGACAAGGGATCCATGGAGCCAACCATGAAAAGAGATGACTATTCTGCTTCTTCAGCAAATAAGCTGTCCTCAGGAGCAGAAACTCCTAGCACACAGAAGTCCGGGCATTTGAAAAAAAAAAAAGGGAATAAGCAGTAAAGTGGCTACTATTTCTTATTTTGTCCTGAAAACCTGAATTGAGGCTGAAAGGAAAGACCTTACTTCTAAAAGATCTGGCAACAAAGAAATCCTTTTTTGGAGGAGCGGGGGGAGGAAGATGGAGGGGGTGCCAGGAAAGGAGGGGAATAGAGAGGTTGGGTACTAGCTATACCAGCGAGCCCAATCTCTAGCTCAGTTGAGGAATGACAGTTCAGCAGCTATGCTTGCCAGCGCCACCTAGTGGTTATGTAATCAAAAAGTGCAAACAGTCAACACCTTGCACTAGGGACTAAAAATCAATAGTAACCTATTTATTTAGAGAAAATCCTTCAGTGATGGAAAATAAATGGCACACTCTTTTTGCTGAGTTATCAAAACACGGCAGAGCTAAAGCAGAGGCCTTGAGCTGACCTGACACACAATCACGTCAAAATATGCCGATTCCAGCAGTGCATGTGTTGACTTACCAAACTATTTTAATATTGCCTGTAAGTCTAGAGGGTGCCAGGAAGCATTTTAACCAAGAGAACAGAGTATGGGTATGGTGTCGATATGAATCCCATTTTTAATCTGCTATGGTCTCTTGTTGCTTTCATACAGAAACAGACCTAGGAAAAAGGAAGGGTTGGTTGGTTGGTTCCTTTTTTTAAACGCTTACACAGCAGTTACTGACTTTTCTTACAATCATTATTTTCATGTCATATTCCTGGTAACTTAGATCTTACACATTTTAATCAGATTTAAAGAAAAAGCATTAAGCTGTCATTCCTAGTGTCTACTTTTATTATAAACTGACTCTGTCCAGGGGATATACTGGCTAAAAGGCTGCACAGTGATGAAGACGTGCAAGTCGCTGCCTGCAAAGGATCGCAGGCGGCATTATGTCTGTGAATCTGCTACTGATAGATCAGCTGAGCAGCATACATATATTTAATTTGATAAGTTTCCCCTACCTTTTAAATCAAACCTTGAACTTTACACTAAATTATTCTCAAGAGTAAAACACTAGAGATGTGCCATATCCTATTTCCTATTTCGAATCAGCAGCATGGAATAACAGAAAGAGCTAACATGGTCTTGAAAACTATGGCACACTCCATTAAGATGGCAATTCTCTGTCCCATGCAAAGGCTAACTACTTGTATTTGGACTTATGGGTTTGTTTAGCAACTTCAATCCCCTCCAACACACCCTGCCCTGAAGCTTCATTTCTAGCTTTTAAGTGCATTCCTTCCATCTCTACAAATTTCTTCCTTATTCCCTTGGTTATTAGCCAGTCTGTTCTGTGGGGATGTATAGGGAAGACTTAGGGAAGACACTGAGATTGTGAGCCTGGGTGACTAGGAAGATGATGGTGGCGTCCACAGTAATAAAATTGGGAAGGGATAATTTGGGAGAAAAAAATAATGAGTTCTGCTTTGGACATGTTACACACCACACACACACACACACACACACACACACACACACACACACACACACACACACACACACAGTTTCTTTTTACCTCTCTGGAGAGTTTCACTTTTATTACCTTTTCCCCAAAACCGAGCCCAGTGCCTGGCTTCCAACCTCATCACTTAACTGAAACTTCTTTATCCAAAGTTAACCGTAATTTAATTGCCAAATTCAGTGTCCTTGTCTTGGTACTCATTCTTCTTGACCTGTCTGCAGCATCTGACATTGTTGATCTCTTCTTCCTTCCGGCAACTCTCTACTCTTTGGAGACCCCAATCTCTCAGTTTTCTGACCTGTCTGACCATTCCTTCTTAGTTCCCTTTGACAGATCATGGTCCATACTACAAAAATCTAACTGTGTGTGAAGCCTAGATGACCCCCTCAGTTCCCATGGTTTCAATCCTCTCTATACAGTTGTCCCTTCTACATTGAGACTTTCACCATTGTTGTTTCTATATATCATGGGTCCACATTAAAAATTAAATGAGAATTTTGGGGGAGTTTTGCAGAAGAAAAGACCAGCAGATGACACAGAAAAAGTTAAGAAACTCAGAAATGCATAAAATATTCTCATTTTCACCACCACCACATCTCTCCAGCCACACCACATCATCCCACTTAATGCTCTCATCACTTCTCTCCTAGACCAGTGAAGAAGCCTCCTAATTGGTGACCCTGCCTCTAATCTAGCCCTTCTTCAAGTCTTCACACAGTTGCCAAGGCATTATTGCTAAAAGGCAATCTATATTTCCAGACCAGTTATGCATTTACTCTCCTTTTACACACCATGAGTGATGCAGTCAAATTGGCCTTTTTGCTTTTCCTACTCACAAGAAATTCTATCTCCCATCTCCTTGCCTCTATACAGACTGTCCTCCATGCTTGAAATAGACTCCTTCCTCACCATATCCACCTCATAAAATTCTTAGATGCCTTCAAAGCTCTGCTCAAATGACACCTACATAAACCTTTCCAGATCTCCATTGCTAGTCATGCCGTCTGGTCAAAATTAATTTGTACTTATATATATATCAAGAAAACATTACGAACTACCACACCTAATTTATACTTTTAATACTGTCCTAATTAAATTACCAGGGGAATACTTTGTACAACTTGAGAAAATAATAGCAAAATTTGGGGCGGCTGGGTGGCGCAGTGAATAGAGCACCCGCCCTGGAGTCAGGAGGGCCTGAGTTCAAATCCGACCTCAGACACTCAACACTCTACTAGCCGGGCGACCTTGGGCAAGCCACTTAACCCCAACTGCCCTGCCCTCCCTCCTCCAAAAAGCAAATAGGAATAAGAATAGTAATCAAAATAATAAATAACAAAATTCATTTGGGAAAACAAAATCTAGAATATCAAAGGAAATGATAGATAAAAAGAAATACTGATGAAGGGGGAAGCGCTTCCAGACCTCAAATTTTATTATAAAGCAGGAGTTATCAATACCATCTGGTGTTAGTTTAAAAAAAAAGTAGAGAGGTAGACCAGTACAGCAGACCAGACAATGGAGAAGCAAAAACAAAGGAACTGAATTATCAAGTGTTCAAGATATTGGAAAACAAATTATTTAGGAAAGAACTCCTTACTTCATTAAAAAAGAAAACTGCTAAAGCTGGAAAGGAATCTGGCAGAAATAAGACTTAGACCAACACCTTAACCATATTCCACAATACATTCTAAATGGATAAGTGACCTTAATATTAAAACTTAAATTATTTTTAAAATTAGGAGAGAAGCCAATATATGCCTCTCACAACAATGGGTAGAAAATGTATTCTTAACCAAACAAGGAAACAAGGCAATTACATAAGAAAATAATTGTGATTATATGAAACTGAAAAGCTCCAGCACAAACAAAGTTAATGTACCTAGAATAAGAAATGAAGTGGTCAAATGGGAAAAAAAATTGTTGTAACATATTTCTTTGATATGGGTTTGGTATAATATACATACATACATACATACACACACACACACAAACATGAAATTAACAGTCATTCTCATACAGACAAATTGTCAAAGAACATGAACAAAAAGTTCTCAAAAGAAGAATTACAAACTATTAACCATGTGGAAGAATATTTTAATCACTAATAATAAGACAAATGCAAAAACAACCCTAGGGTTTCATTTCACATCCTGAAAATTGGCAAAGATGACAAAATGTGAGAATAGTCAAAGTTGGAAGGGCTGTGGGAAGACAGATACACTGGAGAATTGGTGGAGCTGTGAATTGGTATAGCAATTTGGAATCATGAAAATAAAGTAGAGCTATGAATGGGTATAGCAATTTGGAATCATGAAAATAAAATGACTGAATTATTCATCTCTTTTGAACTAGAGATTCCATTAGTGGGTTTATACCCCAAGGAGGTTATTGGGAAGAAAGTCCCCATATACACCAAAATGTTTAAAGCAGCACTTCTCATTATAAAAAAAGAATTAGAAACAAAGATGTTCACTGACTGGGAAATAGATAAACAAATTATGGTACATGAATGTAAGAGAATATATGTGCTATAAGAAATGATGAAGTGAAGAATACAGAGAAATCTGAAAAGATCTACATGAATTAATGCAAGATCAAGCAGAGCTAAGAAAACAATATTCACAAAGACTACAACGCTATACATAGAAAGAACAAACCTAAGCAAAGAAAACCAAACAAACTAAAAGCGAATGTTGAAAAATTTAAAATAATCATGGCTCAAAAAAAGAAAGATAAGGAAAACAGTCCTACCCTACCCCTTGGCAGAAGTAGGAGGTCCATAAGGATTGCACATTGCATGTATTTTCAGGCTTTTTTAATGTATTAATCGGTTATGTAGACTTCTCCTCTTTCTTTTTTTGTCTTAAAAATGCTATTTTTTAATATAAGATGATTCTCTGGCAGGGAAAGAAATAAAGGATACTGGAGGACACTATAAAAAAAGAAAAATAAATAGAAATTCCACTAAATTGTTTTAGCACAGTGCCTAGCAACTAGTAAGCACTTAATAAAACCTCTATCTATCTTTATAATGCAACAGAAACTACCCAATACTGGGGGGTTAACCTATGGAGGAATACAAAGGATCTTTATGAGGGCAACTATCAAACTATATTGACCAAAATAAGAAAGAGATGGAAAATTCAGTTTTTGTGTTTGAGTCAGATAGAGTAGAAATGACAATTACCCCAAAATTAATCAACTCAATACAATACAATGCAAAACCAAAATAAAAAAAATAAATAAAACCTAATCAAATTTATCTGGAAAAACAACTGGGGAGGAATATGATGGAGCATACTGAATAAAAAAAGTTGGGGAGGTAGTCTTGAATTATAACAAAGCTGATATAAAAACTATTTAGTAGTAGGGAAATTCTGAGAAATATATCTAGGTAGTTAAAGGGAAATACCAGACAATTTGTGTTTGACAAATCTATAGAAATTAAAAACTAGGGAAAGGATTCATGAGTTAACAAATACAGTTGGGGAAAACTGACTGAAAATTTGGAAGGAAAGAGATTTAGATCCACATATTACACTGTGTATTCATTCTAGCTTGGTTAAAGTTAAACTTGATTTAAAAATCCTTTTTTTAAAAAAATAAAAAGATGTAAGAAAACTCAACTGTTGACAGAAAGTTATTACTGCTCGATTCACCAAATAGAAGAAATGTTTAGGCAACAGAGGTGTTTGACTACAATTCAGTGGTTCTCAACCTTCCTAATGCCACGACCCTTTAATACAGTTCCGCATGTTGTGGCGACCCCCAAACATAAAAATATTTTCGTTGCTATTCCATAACTGTAATTTTGCTACTGTTATGAAAAGTAACGTAAATATCTGATATGCAGGATATATTTTCATTGTTACAAACTGAACATAACCTACAGGCTGAGAACCACTGGACTACATTAATCTCTCTTTTAAAAAAAACTGAATATCAAAAAATATATGTAAATGAAAAATAAAATTGAGAAAATATTTATAGCAAATATGACAGGTTAAAAAAACTGGTGTTCAAAAATATGTAAGGGATTATTTAAAAATGACAGTGATTCCTAGTCCATAATGCTGAGTATGAAGAGAATTTTCAAAGGAGAAACAAAAATTTTTAGAAATCACTTGAAGATATCCAAGCTCACACATAAAGAGATTTAAATTAAAACAACTCTGAAGTGCCACCTCTCACTCATCAGACTAGCAAAAATAATAAAAATCAATGAAAGTGAGTGCTGGCTGAATTATAGGATAACAGGTATACTCATTGTTTATGGAACTGCCAACTTGTGGGATCTTTTTGGAGAACAATCTGGCAAGGACCAAGTAAACGTTACAAAACAATCATACCTTTTGACCACAAAATTCCAAAGTTGGGAACATGCTCTGAAAGTGTTCATAAAAACAAAAGCCTGCCTAGTCAAACATTTTCATAGTATATAATTTTCATAAAGATTTTTATATGCCTAATTGCAAAAACTGGAAGCAACCTAGATGTCCCCAAAATTGTGGTGTATCAAGATAATAGAACACAATCATTCAATTAAGAGAAGTATGAAAAATAAAAACATCCAAAAAATAATATTATCAAATAATGCAACATGAAAAAAGAGAACCATAATAATAGAGTATGTATAATTAAACATTATATGAGGAAAAATGAATGCAAATCAGTGCAACTAAAGAATCCTAATGATGGATAAGAGGGAGCGACTGAAAAATTGTAAAATTTCATTAAATTGAAATTAATGAATTAAGATGTAAAGTTACAAACAAGTTGGCTAAATTGACATTCAGTTTTAATTTTTTACTAATAAATTTAATTTAAAAAGCAAGTAATCGGTTTTTACTATTTCTCAGACACTAGCCAGAAGACAGCACAGATAAATTAGTAGGACATTACAATCTGGCACTCTACCACATCCGTTCATTTTTCCTTGTGATAGCTCTATTAGCCAATACTAGCGTCTTCAGTGGAAAACAGGCTAGAGCATTCTAAACAACATATCCACAAATACAAAAAGAAAGAGCTTCCAAAAAAAAGTTTAGTAGTACCAGTTTCACTGCTTTGTAGTTGCCCTTTCACTAGTCTAGGCTGCTCTGAAAACTGGTGAGCTCCAACAGAATCTAGCCCCACTGCGGGATTAACTGGTGCATCACCACCAAAAATGAATGTTTCCTCCTCTTGGGAGGAAGAAAAACTGACTGTTAGAAATAAAAAGGGATAAAAAAAAAAAATTGAGAAGCATTAACTTCTATTGATCCAAAATGGAAGCTGAGGTGGTATGGAAGGCTCTGTTAACTGACATGAAGGCCTGAATTTAAAAACAGAAGCTTCAAGCAGACATATGCTCAGTGAGAGGCATCAGGGAGGACGGCTTACCGTCAGTCACATCTGCCAAGAGTGGACACCAGTTTTCTGCTACAACTTCAGTCAATATATTGACATTTACAAAAAGGCCTGTAGATTTATAATAGGGAACCAGTGACCTGTGCAGCTTGCCTCACCATGATTTACATTTCTTAAAAGGTGTCTACTAATTGCAAAATGCACAAGAAGCATCAAGAAAGTAGAATTACTGGCTCTGCACAGCATTAATTTTAAATGTCTCCAATGTACAGTGTATCTGAAATACTGCCCAAGAATTACCCTGTGGGTAAAAAATCCATTTAAAGTTATGGCTACTAGATTACAAATCAATGAATTTTAGCAACTGGTGCACTGATATGGGGGAGAAGGGAATGTGCACACCAAGTCACTGATGAACAAAAAAATGTAAATAATAAAATAATTTTAGATCATTGGGGTATTACCTTGTCAAGGATAACTCAAATATAGGAATTATGAGAGGTTTCTGGCGTCACTTTAGCACTACAAAATTATGGAAATTTTGAGTACATTAAAGAAGAACAGAAGGCTATTCTGAAGTGCAAGAAGCATATAAGCAAGTGACTATTTGTAGAGAGGAAATGGTTGCAGAAAAGAAGACCACTGAATTATTTATCAGGAGGGCTTAAAAAAAACTATCAAACATACTGACAGGAAATTCATGGCATGGCACAAAGTGTACTGCACCTGAAGCTAGGAGAATCCCAGTAGCAGGTGAACCCATCATCAAGTCACACCTAAACCAAAAGTCTCACAACTTGAGATTCATATGCTTGTTTTTATTTTTTAATACTTTATATTTCAATATAATTAGTTTCCCCTGTAATTTCAATATCATTGGTTTTCTATGCATTGTATTTTAGGTATTTAAAAACATTTTTCTGAGAAGCAGTCCACAGGCTTCATCAGACTGCCAAAGGCTAGACCCCTGGACCCCTGGTCTACAACATACACAAATGGTCACCTAGACTCTGCTTAAAGACTCTTTAGGAAATGGAAAAGATAAATAAAAGTTGAAATAAAGTCATATAACTAAGCAACTCCTTCTAGGACCATTAACCAAGGGCTAAACTGTTAAAAAAAAAAAAAAACTTTCTAGGAGAATGTAGAGCAGACGGCCATAGTTAATAAAAAATAAATTATTAAATCTTCTTTCCTGGCAATAAATATTGTTTAGGAAAATGATGAAAGGAAGTATCTCACCCAGTCATTTTTAACCCAAAACATTAGACCAACGCTTTCAATTTCATTTTGGTGAATGTGTTGTCTATTATCTTCCAATATCAACCATTCCACTTATGAACAGCTTTAATTGTTATTTTTCCTTACACTAAACCTAAATTTCTCTTTCCTCCTTCTATTTACGATTCCTGGCTCTGCCCTACAGGAACAGCTCCAAGACTTGCTTGAAGTGTGACCCTGGACAAACAACCCAAGCTATTTACACCTTAGTATCCTCGCCTATGAAAATGAAACAAGAATATTGACAGTGAAATGCGGAGGGACACAAGGACAGAATTCACCTCTGGTACATATGACTTAACCTTTCAGGGACACAGATAACTCATTACTGGAAGCTGAAGAAGGAGTTTCCTATAGCAATGAAATCATGGATCCCAAACAAAAACAAACAACAAAAAAGAGTAAACTCTCTGCCCTCATAGGGTAGCTATGAGAAAATCCTTGATATGACATTAAAATGTATTTATCATACTGTTAATTATCATTATTAATAATGATGAAAATTTGTTAGTGAGATGCAAAAAGTAGTTCTTAAAGTATACTTTTAAAGGTATAGCATGAAGTAAATTATATGACTGCATAGAAAATCATCATACTCTATTACATAGCAGCTGACATCAGCTGAGATTAATAGAAAAAATACTTTTTTTTTTATTCATAGTTCTATTGGTTTAAGGGCTTTCAAACTGAATGTTTTTTTCTATCCCTTTCAGAGATATGAAAAGAAGAAAGGCCCTATTTCAATTTTTTAGGGATAAGGGGCCATCACCTGTAAGGAAAGATTTATTTTACACTGAAATTACTGAAAGAGGGGGTAGTTAGAATATAATTGGTCCTGTTCTGATGAAATCAGTTCAGCATATTCCATCAGGCTATCGATACTGAATATCCAGATCCATAAAATTAGTAAATGGAAACTGTTCAAGCTAAGCCAACATCCATAATTTCAGAAATATCCCTTTGATGGCTATTCCACTGCTCTCTCTCTCATCTAGTTCTAGTTTTCTTTTCTTTGACTCCATTGTTTATAATTTCATTATCATCTTAATATGATAAATACTGTAATGATAAAACTAAAATTAATATGAAGCAGTTTGCAAAACCTAAAAGGAATTTAACTAAACTATCATCATCATCGCCAGAGATTAATTTACAGCTACTTCAGAAAGTTAGGAAAATATGTCAAATCAACATTATCTAACGTGTCATATAAGTTGTTAACTATATGAGGTTTGTTGATTTTAAGAAGACATTTGACTTAGGACAACAAAATCCAGCCTTAAAGGTTCTCGGGCAACGACTCTCACCTGCATTATCAAAATAATCTACTGTATATAACTGATGTCAATATATAAATAATTGAACAACAATCAATCATTTGAGTAGTGTAGCAAGCAAAGTGTGAAACATTAAGAATGTTTGCCAAAAGTGTTATTCATCAGTGTCATACAGTAGGATCTATATAAAGTTAAAACAAAACTATTTCCTAATTATTGGCAAGATTCTTCAAATTCTACTGGAAAAGGACACTGAACTAAGAAGAGTTCTACCTCTCCAAGATCCATGACCTTGCTCATGTTGTTCCCAATGTTTTCCCCACTCCTCACCTATTTAAATGTAACTTACTCTTTACAGTCAAATTTAAATCCCACTTCTATGATGCATTAATCTGATAGGCCCCATCTCTAATGACCTTCCTTCCCTATCACAGCACTTTGTTTTATAACATTCAAATATATTTATCCTATAATATAATATCAATATAGATCAATATCAATAATATAATAACATCATATAATACTGCATATTGTAGTTATCTCTATTTACATACATACCTTGGCACATTACCCAACACTCAGTTCAGGGCTCTAGATGCATTTGGCATTTTTTAAAAATATGAATATACAGGAAGAGCAATGATTCTGGTTCCTGTAGGAAGCCAAGCAAAATGTACAATTTTGTACAAAATGGACAAGCGAAATGTAGACATCCCATCTACACTTGCTAAATGAGAGTACCAGTGTGATTTACATGAACCCGAGAAAGGAAGCTGAGTCATAACAGAAGTGTTCAGGATTGTACTGACTTCAAGTCAAACAGTAGGCCTTGACTCAAGGAGCAGAAGCATTGTTTAGACAAAAGGAAAAGAGTTCAAAAGATAGGCTTAACCTTAGTATGAGGTTGGCTGGCTGGGGTGAGTTAAAGGTCTGGTTCACAAAAGTACAGAATTATGCCCAGAAATCAGTGAGCTAATAAAAGAACTAAATATCCTACCCATCAGGTAAAAATTGGCTTAGCTACTGAAAAATCACTTAAAGTTCAACAACAGAGCTATTTATAGTGATGTGGCAACCAGAACAAAATAATTTTCCCCCATTTAATAAGAAGCAAACTTGAATTCTACACTGTCCTTTTCTCTCCAGTCCCCTGCCTCCTTATCCTACTGAGATCTCCCCCTGCTTAGGTCCAGCCTTGTATCTCTTCCACCACCCACTGTCTTCATTTTTATTCACACGCTGCTGAACAAAGCTAAAAAAAAATCCTAAGACCAGGATGACTGTGTATACTACACATTTATATTACATAATCTGAACTAGGCCCTTGCTACAGTAAGGCAATCCTTCTGTACCTCTCTAATCAGTTTGGCATCCCACTCACCACATTGGCTTATCCAAACTTTTTCATCCATCCTCCCATGGTTCCCCAAAGAAAACTGAGATTTAATAGGTAGCCAGAGGATATAAGCAGTTTTCAAAAGAGGAAGTGTGCACTATCAACAGTGCTGTAAAAAAAAAAAAAAAAAAAAAAAAAAAAAAGCTCAAAAATCACTAACAAGCTAAATAAAATTAAAACAATTCTAGGATTTCTCCTAACACCCAAAGAAGAAAGAATACAAAAATGAGAAGAAAATAAGGATTTATTAAGCAAATACTATGTGCTAGGCATTGTACAAAGCTCCTGACATCTATTATCAAACCTGATCCTCAATAAAACCCTGAGAGATGGGTACTATTTTTATCCCCATTTTAAAATTGAGGAAACTAAGGTAAACAAAAAATAAATCATTTGCCTAGGGTCACACAGCTGGTAAGTGTCTGAGGTGAGATTTGAACTCAGATCTTCCAGACTTCAAAGGCCCAGTGCTCTATCCATTGCACAAAACCGTAGCTGACAAATGGGCAAAGAATTAAAATTAAATAAAGACAAAAATAGCTAATACCAAAGGACCTACAGGAAGACAAAATACACTAGTAATTAGTCAATGATACTAACGAATCTTTTCTGGAAAACACCTTGGAATTATGTCAGAAAAGTCACTAAACTCATACTCTTTGACCCAACAACACATAGAAAGAACACCACCAATATACTGAAAAACTTGTGGCAAAGTAGGTATGCTTCAATTGAAATCATCATATAAGAATATAAAGGAATATATTATTGTGCTGTAAGAAATCACAAACATGAAAAATTCACAAAAACATAGGAAGAGTCACAAGAATTTAAAATGTACACGAAAACTAAAAAAACCTAAATTACACCTAATTATAATGCTTGGGATTGTTCCTATAGAACAGAAGATAAAACACACTTCCCTCATCTCTATATAATGGTGGAAGATGATGCACATGGAATGACTTGCATATATACTGCCACACAGGCCATTTGTTTTATCAGGAGGCTTGGCATAGTCTTCTTTGTCACAGGGGAAGACTTTATATGGCAATGGGGGAAAGTGAGAGAGGACAAAAGGATATCCAGAAACGGAAATGAATTTTTTTTAAAGACATGAATAAAATATTTTATAAAAAAAGAAATACTGATGTTACTAAACAAGTATTTCCCCTTTCCACACAATATGTGATAATCAAATGATTGAAGCTAAAAACATCAATTCCATTCAATTCAGCCTTTATGAAGCACAGCATACTCGCCAGGAACTGTGCTAGACACTAGAGATGTAAATATTGTCACAAATTAAACAGGGCCAGCATTTACGGAAGCAATAGTCCATTGAAAGGAAGCAACAAATAAACACAAACTATATATAAAATAAATGCAGTAAGATTTATACGATAAAATGAAAACTCCTCTATTAACTACAAATTCAGTGTCAATTTTATCGTACTCTGGTACAGCAGATGCACCTTTAATTCTGTTCCAACCACATGTTCCCCAGACTCTTTGCCTTGGTGGAGGGGCATATTCTGATAGGGTCCACCAACCATGAATAGCTGGGAATACAGGCTTCTGATGGACGCCATGGTGGTCCAAAAGTGTGAAGAGGCCCAGCACCAGATGGTGTTTCCCAGCCCTGGCCAGTTGTCAAGGAAGTTCTCAGGAGCCATGGAGTAGCAGATCTCCATCCAATCTGTCAGTGGAGGGAATGCTTGCACACACAAAGTCAGCTCAGTGAGGTAAGTATGGTGACTCCTCTTCTGGTATACAATAAAATGACTGCTATTAAATGACTCATGTCCAACGCACCATTTTACAGTCATTTCAGCACCTCTGTTTTGTTCCCTTGGTAAACAGATAATGGCACTGAGCATCACAAGCTGTGCAGCACTGTCGATGATCCCTAGTTACTGCCTCCCTTCCACTAAAATCCATCTGCTTAACACCAATATTCATCCAGTGGTTCAGGATGGCTGGGAATCACAGAATTCACAGAATCGTGAATTCAGAAGAATTAAAATTGAAGGAGATACAAAGGAAAATTGGAAATCCTGAAGTGGGTAAAAAAGGACTGGTGTAAAGAGCTGGCATTTATGTAGTGCTCTAAGGTTTGTAAAGCACTTTGCAAATATTAACTCATTTTATCCTCACAATACCCCTGAGAGGTAGATCCTGTTGTTATTCCCATTTTACAGATGAAGAAACTGAGGCAAACTGAGGTTAAGTGACTTGCCCAAGGTAACACAGCTAGTCAGTGTCTATAGCCAGATTTGACCTCTGGATTTCCTGACCCCAGGTCCAAAGCTATATTCACAGCACATGTAGCTGACTTCAAATTACCAAAGATGAAGTACATGGAAAAAGTAAGTAAGATGCCATCAACAAGGTCAGGAAAAGTGACACACTCTTGGCAGGGAGAGCCAAGGGAAAGAGAGAATATCACAAAGAGACAGTCCACATGCCCCACAGGCATAGGTGAAATATTAAAAGATGCAGAATAATGGATTCATCTTCTGTGAAGGAGGTACTGAATCAATTGGAGAATTAAAGAATTTCAGATTTATAAGGTACCTCGCAGTCATCTAGTCCAACCCAAACCCAAAAGAATCATCTCAACAGAATCAGGAAGATGTGAATTCAAATTCAGCCTCAGATACTTCGCAGCTCTATGACCCTAGGAAAATCACCTCACCTCTGTCTGCCTCAGTTTCCTCATCTATAAAATGGTTGCTGTGGGGATCAAATAAGATAATATTTCTAACGTAGTGAGTGCAGTGCTTGGCACACAGTAAGCACCATAATAATGCTCGCCATACTCAACAAGTATTTGTTCAACTTTTGCTTAAAGACCGGCAACAAATTAATTTACAAGTTCCCAAAGCAACTCACTCCATTTTTTAATGGCTCTGATTTAAAAAAAAAAAAATTTTTTTTCTAAGTCTTATTTTTCCTCTTGAAATTCCTAAATCCACTCCCCCTGGTTCTGCCATCCGGTACAGACAGGAATTGCAGAGGGTGAGAAGATAAAAGTGGTCAAGCCAAATCAAATCAGCAAGCTTTTATTAAGCACCAACTGTGTGTCAACTATGTGCTGGGGCAACAGAGAAGGTAAATGCCAGTCCCTGCTCCCTCTGGAGCTGCTCACAGCCGATTAAAATACCCACGGACAAATAAGTTGTGCACAAAGCATATCGGGGCAATCTCAGAGGGAAAGGAAGGGCTTGGGGCTCTGTGGTCCCTGAAAGAAGCCACGGAGATCTAGAGGCAGAGATGAGGGAGAGAATTCCAAGCACAGAGGAAAGTCAGAAAAAATGCAGTCAGCAGATGGAGGGTCTTGTGAGAGGACTGGCAAAAAGGCCAGTTGTCAATGAAACACAAAGGCCCGGAAGGGAGCAAGGTGTAAAGGAGAAAGACTGGAAAGGTAGGAAAGGCCAGGTTTGAAGGACAAATGGGCTTTTATATTTGATTCTGGGGATAACAAGAAGTCACTAGGCTTTACTGAATAGGGGATGACATGGTCAAACCTAAGCTTTAGGAAGATCAACTTTGACAACAGAGTGTAGGATGCACTGGAATGGGAGGGAGTGGGGGAATGACCTGAGGCAAAGAGACCAACCAAAAAGCTTTTGCAATAGATAGGTTGTGATCTGCACAGAGGGAAGGAGTGTCTACACCAATAAATGCAAAGATACAAATGACCAAAATATAATCTTACCAGGTAAATTATTTCAGAATGTAGGAAAATTCTGCTAAAATATACTTTCTTCTATTAGTTATTTTTAGGGCCATGTAAGAATATTCTAAATGTGTTTTCCATTTCTGCGTCTTATGTCTTATGTTCACAGATATTTTGGTCTATCAGGTAATCTGTGATGGCATCATGAGAGCCTTATAGACCCAAGTTTCAGGAAAAGGCAAAGAAGCATTCTCTAATTTTAAATATTCATCTATAAGATAAAAAATATATTACTGGATTAAACAGTTAAAGAAATGGAAAGTAATGGAAGGTCTACCTTTAATTCTCCTATGTACCTGAACCAATAAAAACAAGACTCCCACTCAAAGAAGAATTTCAGAAGGCATATGGCACAGGCCTCAAGTTCCAAGTGGATGATGGTGCTTCTTTGCTCTGAGCCCCCATATCAATTTAGAACAATTTCTTTCCAACTGAAGAATCGAAGAGCTTTCAGTATCTGGTGTCTCTCACCTCTTCTAGCCAAAAGGCCAGTTATGAGGACAGGATAGTCCTTAGATTTCCAGTTCACTGCTTGGTTGGTGGGAGAGAAAATAATCCTATCAATCTTTTTTCCCTTTCAAAGAGGCCTCTCATCTCCAGAAAAAAAAGTTCATGAAAAACTCAATGACTAAGTATTGCTTATCTTCTCAGGTAGAGCAGACAAAAGAAGGTTAAAAATTTAGAGGTGAAACAAATTTAAATAAATGAACTAGAGTAGTTCAGTAAAAATGCAGCATGAGGAAAACTTCTTGGGTTTTTATATGATCCCTGAGGAATAATAAAGTTTGTCCTTACATTAGTCTCAACTTGCCTTTCTACATATCCTAGAGAAAAAGGACTCTCATCTCACTATTCATTGGAAGCTGTGCCACATTTAATTCAGTCTAAGATCCCCCAAGGCTTCTCGTTGCCATATATAACCTGTTGATTCATCTTGAGTTTATACAGGAATGAGAACTTAGCTTCTTCAGGCATACTGCTTTCTTACATATACCCCAATCCTGTACTTAAGTAGTTTGGTTTTTTTTTAAAAACAATTTTACATTTTTACTTACTAAATTTCATCAACAAACATTTACATTTCTAAAAGGCAAATATATGCTAGATAGACACTATCTACACAAAGCTGAGCAAAAATACAAGAGTCCCTACCCCCAAGGAGCTTATATTTTCTCTCATTAATTTCAGGCAAATTTTCTAGCCTTTCCAGACCTATTTGGATTCTGACTCTGCTCTCCGGTTCGTTAGCTACCCCTTCTAGCTTTACATCATTGGCAAACATAAAAAAGCATGGAATGTTTACCTCTTATCCAAATCACTGCTAAAAATACTAAATAGAACAGCAGAAAACACAGATGCAAGTTTAATTATATGTTCCTATGATCCTATCACCCTGGAGACCTCCATTCAAACCCACAGAGCATTATTAATTACTCCTCTTTCCAGGTATTTACGCAGTACGAATTCATCCATTTGTAATGGCATCTAGACTACATCTCTCTACCCTCTCTACACAAGAGATTTATATGTTTTGTTGAAATATAGATATGCTATAACTACATCACCCAGAATTAATTGTCAAAAAAGGAATTAAAGTTAAGTTTGACTTGACTTGTTCTAAAAAAGTTAGACTAGTTCATTGAGAATTGTGCTTTAATAACTAGAAAAAAGAATGGTAATGTTATCTTCTTTAGTGTCTTTTCCATTAATAAGACAGATACACAAACATACAAACAAAGAGATTCTTCTCATCTTTGCTTTCTTTAGTGTCATTTTTACTTCCTCTGTAAGGTTAGGATCCAAATGAGCTAGGGTAGATGATCTTTAATGGAGAAAACCATTTATGACAATAACTGCTGCAAATCTTTTCCACTTTTCTTCTGTTTGTAGTCCTTCTTCTTTTCTACCCTTGAGGGTCACTGGGATTTCTTTGCATTGTTGACTCTTACTCTCCACTGTTTCTCTCTGCTTTATCAGATGATACTGCTCATAATCAAATCAAACCTTCTTCATAAGATCTTACATATGAGTTATGTTATAACTTGGCGCTGCCTTTGGTCCTCATCCCTCTCAATTTGTCAACTTGAAAAGCTGCTTTCTATGCTCTTTTGAGCTCTGTTATAAACTTTACATTGGTTTTAACTTCTGTATGGATTATTGTCGTCAGTGTTGATGTCATTTCTATTGTCCACGATGCTGTAATAAGGCTGCCAAAAGGGCTAAAGTGACCTTAGGTTAAATTAAGAAAAACACAGATAAGAAGGTGACAGGCCTACTTCCCTCTGGCCCTGACTGGCCTACATCTAGAATACTGAGTTCAGTTTCAGTTTATACAGTTTTAGCTCACAAGGAAAGGCCAGAGAATTCAAGGTCCAGAGAAAGATAACCAGGAGAGTGAAAGGCCTTGAGTCCATGCCACATAAGAATCAACTGAGGGAGCTGCTGCTATTCAGCCTAGTGAACAGAAGGTTCAGGGGAAACATGGTAACTGTCTTCAACATCTTCAGTATCTACAAGGCCCTGAAGAGCTGTCATGAAGAATTATAGTTCTTCTGTTTGACCCCAGGAGGAAGAATCAGGAACAATAGGTGGAAGTTGCTACAAGGAAAATTTTGTAAATACTTGCTAACAAAGTGGCACAGGACAGGCTGCTTTGGAAGGCAGAGACTTCCCCAGCAGTGCAGGTTTACAAGCAGAAGTCAAATGACCACTTGTCAGGGATCTTGTACTGAGGCTTCCACAGAAACCTGCTCATTTTGGAAGGTCACTCCAGCCCTGGATTTACCCCCTGAAAATATACTCTCCCCAGCGGCCCCTTCCTCTGATTAGCCAGCCTCATTTTAAGGAAAACATCCAGGACAGTCCCACCTTCATTTCTTGGTGATCTCCACTAGCCTCTCCTCACCTTCTTCACCATCTCTCTCCCTTCCCCTTTTCAGCCTCTTCTTATGCATTGTCTTCTTCCATTAAAATGTAAGCTCCCTGAGGGCAGGGACTGTCAGTTCTTCTGCCGGTATTTGTATTCCCAGTGCTTAGCACAGGCTAAAATATAATAATTAATAAATGCTCATTATTGTAGATGCTGTGGCTAGGATTCTTTGGGAGGTATTAGTTGAAAGTTCAGTCATCAGCTGATTGAACTAGAAGTCATTACAAATTCCCCTCTTATCATGAAAAGTGTTTCTATTCTACAAGAAATAAATTTATGAAGAAACCTAAGATGCAACCAAATTTCAAAAGCAGTAGATGTCTATAATGTCTAACTTTTTTCAATTGTAACACGTTAAATAATATATACAAGCACCATTCACTTGCCCAGCAAAACAACAATAACATACTAATGTCTGTATTTCTAATAATATATGGTAAGGGCCCTAATTATACAAAAATAGGAGATGGTATAGAAGGAGAAGCAGAACATTCACTAAGCCTTCATCTCAATGCTATGTGCAATAGGAAGACCCAAAAAGCCAAAACAAACGTAAATTTACATTATGTAATGTTATATAGGATAAATAAACTATAGAATAATGGCGAAATGGAAGGTTCCTGGTGGCTTTGTCAGCAAAGTACTTGCACAAATGGGCAAATTAAGAATTTCACAGAATATCAGGGGCAGGATTTCTATTTTGGTGGTGAGCACATTTAGAAGAAAACAGACAACAAAAGTGAGCTTGAACAGACTGAAAAGGAAACAGACACTGGAGCTAAAGAATTTCACAGAATTTTGGAGCTGGAAAAGACCTTGTCAGCTATTGTTCTTGATTTGGGGAAAGGAAGGGAGAAAAGCGGGGGATGGAGGCTTCCAAAAAAACCCTGAACACCATTCATTTTGGAGAAAACTTAGAATTATGCCCAAAGAGTTATTAAACTGCCTATACCTTTTGACCCAGCAATACCATTATTAGGTCCACTTCCCCCAAGCTGATAGGGAAAATGGAAAAGAACCTACATGTTCTAAAATATTTATACCGGCTCTCTTTGTCGTGGGGCAAAGAACTGGAAATTGTGGTAATGCCCATCAATTGGGGAATGACTGAACAAGTTTTGGTTTATGTTCATGATGGAATATTATTCAGCTGTAAGAAAAGATGAGCTCAATATTTTAGAACACCATGGAGATACTTCCATGAAATAATGAAGAGTGAAATGAGCAGAACCATGAGAACATCATATACAGTAACAGCAGTATTGTTTTAAGAACATCTTTGAGTAACCAGTCATTCTATTATAAATTCCCTAGGAAGATGCTGTTTGGATGCAGAAAAAGAGCTAATATGCACAAGTACATACGTACGTGCATATATGTGCATGCATGTGCACACACATGCATGTACATGCAGGTTTGTGTCTAATGGTAGCCACCTCAAAGTTGGAGGGAGAAGAAAGTCACATGGAAAACTTTGGGGTATATTTGTGAAAGGAACAGCAAGTTGTACATAATGGATCTGCAATTTTACGTTCAATCCTGTTTTCTGTCCCACTATGTTACGGAAATGCTTGTTTTTATTAAGTTCAGAATAAAATGAATGAATGAATAAATAACCTGAACACAAAGAACAGATTTGAATATAGGACTCATGTGACAGTCGGTGTGGTTCTCTGATACCTTGGTGTGCCCTGCCCACATTGAATAAGATTACCCTAATTTCTATAATGACAGAGAAGTTAGCAGTACTTCATCAGCAAGTAAGGGAAAACAATCTGACCAACAGGTGGTGTTAGGCTCAGGCATCCAGCCAAACCTTTCAGGGAGTCTTCACCACCCACACTGGCTGTCCCAAAGTCCAGAGCAAGTCCACTGATCACCAGAAGGGGCTCAGCCTACACACTCCTAAACTACTGCTCCCACTGCCAAGTCCATGCAGCTTGTGGAGATCACATGCCAAGCTGAGATGCAATCTCTCTAGAAATAGGTGCTAGAAAAAATTCCAAAGCTATTAAAACAAGGAAATCTCATGTCTGTTCTTGAGCCCCCAAAGATCCCCAATTTTTAAGTTTGTCCCTTCTCATTCCTCATTCTTTATTATTTTACAAGCAATCTACACCACTGCCACACACATTTTGTTATATTAGGAGACAGCTGGTGGCATGATGGATAGAGTGCTAGATAGCTGCAGTCAAGAAGGTCTGAGTGCAAATCCAGCCTAAAACATTTACTAGCTGTGTGATCCTGGGCAACTCACTTAACCTCTGTTTGCCTCAATGACAGCACCTCTCTCTCAGGGTTGTTGTAAGGAACAAATAAGATAATATTTGTAAAAACAAATAACAATGCCTGGCACATAGTGGGCACTTATTAAATGCTTATTTCCCTTCCCCTCCCCTTCAAGGAAATTAATGTGCCACTTAATAAGAGCTACTACTCCATGGAGGGCCGGCCAAATTGTCTCTCACTGATTTTTCTAACCAATGTCACTCCCCCAAGGGGGTCAGGGAAGAAGTTCCAAACTATCCCAGCCTCTGAAGTTCATAGGAAAATGAAAAGGAAAATTGCGTTTCTGGACCCAAAAGCAGGAAAAGAGGGCTAACCCAAAGGAAAATGCAGGAGGGAAAGAAATCTTACTCTCAACTTTCTCTGAAACTGTTATAAGATATTAATTTAGCACAATCTCATTCCATCAGTCTCTTGTAGTTAGTCCTACTTGAATCCCCAATGTCTTGGCCCTTTCTCCTCTTAGGTCACCATCGGAGTCACAACACCTCTCCAGGAGCTGTCTCACTAAACCATCATTAAACTGTCATCATAAGGGCAGCTTTTGCAGCCCACCATCAGGGACCAAAGCTTCTGGTGTTACGTATCAGCAGTCAGAACAGAAAGGATTGCTAGCCAGAAGTTCTTCTGAAGGGTAAATTCAATTCCAGGGCAAAAAGGTAGAATCTGCTTGTATACCTATGTGCAAAATCTCATCACTGTCTCTTGATCTAGCATTGCACTCCATCTTTGCCCCATGCATTTGGCTGGTGGTTGTAAGCTCCACTCTCCTTGGTTTTCCTATATTTTCCTAGAGAAGGCCCAATCTCTCACTACGTTAGATTGGTTTTTTAAAAAGGTGATCTTCCTAAATGATACGTTACTACTTAAAAAAACAAATCTGAATAAATAGCACACTTGTCCACTGGAGTTTTTAAAAGTAAATTTTCATGGTCTATCCCACATGATCCACCAGTAAAAATTAAAAAGCAGTCTAAATTATGTATTTCTCCAGCTCACTTTACAGATAAGAAAACTGAAGTACTTGCCCAGTCACAGAGTTGGTAAGTGTCTAAGGTCACATTTAAACTCAGGTCTCCCTGAATCCAGGCCCAGCATACTAGACACTGCATCACTTAGCTGCCACAGAACCAATGTCATATGCAACTGAAACACGCAGATTTTGCCCTAGAAAAGAATCTGTTCTGTGAACCAATTTCTCAAACTGGCCCAAGTATACAATGACTTACAAAGATGATTTCTCTATATACTCACATACTGTTTCCAATCTTGGGGTTTGGAGAAATTTACCTGGTCCTCAAATATATTTCTTATGTCATAAAGAAATTTTCTCTCCTGGGATGACAGAATTAGGATAACAATAGGAAATGAAGATGATGTCACAATAAAAGATATCCATTCTCTCTCTCTCTCTCTCTCTCTCTCTCTCTCTCTCTCTCTCTCACACACACACACACACACACACACACACACACACACACACACACACACACACGTTCCTTCATATACCATAATCAAAAGAAAATAACTCTTAAAAACGATCATAGCCAGTCCCAGGGCCATTAAAGTCATTGAAAAGTTTTCACGTTAGCAGCATTTTAGCAATGTTCATCCACATCGACCCCACACAGACCATAGACACAGACACACAGACACACACACACACATACACACACACACAGACACACACATAGAATATGGCCATGGAAAACTCAAAGTAAAGGTTAGGATTTTTTTTTTTTCCTCCAAAGAAAAATTTTCTAGGTGGTCCAAACTCCTTTCTTCTGGAAGAACAAGGCATTGTATATTCCTTTATCAACATCCTGGCACGATCTCAGGACATTCCAACAGATATGTCATCATTAAGGAAAAATGTTCAGCCAATTTTCCTTTTAAATGATGACCTGCAACAATAAAACACTAAACTCCAGCAAATTCACCACTCCATGTTAAATCATCTAAAGATACGAGGCTTCAGCAGATATTAACAAATGTTTCTTCAATTCATGTCATGTCACCCCATATCCCGGGCAATCTACTTCACTCAGGATATAGTATGATGAATTCCAGTAATTTGAGGGTCATAAAAGGAATGTCAGACATTCTCTTTTTTCTTTTTTTTTTTTAAATTTTATTATAATTTGCATCATTCATTTCCACAAGATTTTGAGTTACATATTTTCTCCCCCTCTTTTCCACACCCACCGCCCCAAAACAGCCATCCCAGTGTGTCCCCCCTCCCCCTGTCTGTTCTCTCCTATGTCACTTCTTGGTAGGGCAGGATGGATCTCCCAACCGCAGTGCATGTGTATCTCAAGTTCCAGTTGGA
>CM053587.1:334200657-334374288 GCA_028646515.1 Pseudochirops corinnae
AAGCACCAACATCTGGGTTTTTCACAGCCGGGGGGCTCAACGGCTGCCCAGGGTCTCGTCTGGCCAAATCACACAACTCTTCTCAAAGTGAGCCCCAAACCAAAACCTCACATCAGGGCATATATATAGCCTTCTCCTGGCTTGGAGAATGTCACAGCCCTCAGGACCCACTGACCAATCACAAAGCTACAAGGCACGGGCATTGCTGAAAAACAAGCCTGGTGCCACAGGCTCCACGTGACCACATTCAGCCTATTAGGGAACAGAGTATACTTTCAAATATCCAAGGGTCCTCAGAGTCACGTAGCCACTTTAGCAAAGGGCCTAGGGGCAGGGAAGATCTTCAGATTCCCATAACAGGAAGTCACTTCACCCTGTTTGCCTCAGTTTCCTCATCTATAAAATGAACTCAAAAAGGAAATGGCAAAACACTCCAGTATCTTTGCCAAGAAAATTCCTAAGGGGGTCAGGAAGACTCAGACAAGACTAAAAAAAACTGAACAACAGGGGTGGCTAGGTGGTGCAGTGAATAGAGCACTGGCCCTGGAGTCAGGAGGATCTAAGTTCAAATCTGACTTTAGACACTTAACACTTATTAGCCGTGTGACCTTGGGCAAGTCACTTAATCCCAAATACCCTGTCTTCTTCCCTCCAACAAACCAAAAAAAACACAAAAAAACTGAACAACAAAAACATTCTTAAGTACATTATATTTCGTCTGAGAACAGCTGTTACTGTATCTCAGAAATGAGCATATTCTCTCATCATTATCTCTCTTTCATATAGGTATTTTTTCTATGATTTATTCTTATTTAGGACATTATTACATCTCCACTTACTTTTATGTCTGTTTTTCATCCTCCCAAAATTAATTACTATTTTCATTAGTTTAGGTTTGCAAAAGATGGGTTTCATATTTTTATGTTTGTAATTTCTCTGTATGCTAGCGTATGATACATTTTTGTGAAAGTACCAGTAGGTCTCAGCATATGCATACACCCTATTTCCCTTTAGAAGATACCATACAGCCTTCAATTCTAAAATCTTCACCAGTTTATTCCATTCTACATTTTCCATTCCATGTATTTGTTAGATTTTTCCAGCCCTAAGGGCAATGACAAATCTCCTACTATTGTGTTCTGTCTATATATTTTTTTTGCAACTCAACTGATTTTATTAATTTATATGCTATGGCATCTGGCATATAAATGCTTAATTTTGACATTGATTCATTAGCAATAGTTCCTTTAAACATAATATAGTCACCTTATCTTTATTGATATTGTAGACTTTTACATTATCTTTATCTGACAGCATGATTGCAACTGCTTATTTTTCAGATTCATCTGATACATAGTAAATTTTACCCCAGCTTCTCATTTTAATTCCACATATCTACTTTTTGGATATTTATTTTTTAAATACAGTAGATAATGCTCACAAACAAAACTCACAGACTATTAAGAGAAGCAAGGATAATAAAGATAATCTAGCTACCAACCAGGAAACTAAATATCTAATCTTGTTACAAATGTGTATTATGAGTAAACTGCTTGGAGGGTGGGAGAAAACCTCAGGATTTCTTTGAATAAAGTACATGGATTTGGTGACCTCTATTTTAGCGGCTCTGAAAGGTCTTTTCTACTTTGTTTCCTGACTTGCCTTCAGGCTCTGGAGCAGACGCTCACATGCCCTCTTACTTGCTGGGTCAGAGCAAGCTGAACAGAAGCAGTGAGTGTAGATAGATGGCTTCTGACTGACATTCTGGATCTCATTAATGTACCTTTTCTTTCCCCAAAATCACATTCATCTTCTGAAATGCTCCATCTCCACTGAGGCTGCTGCCATGCTTCCAATCATTCAGGTTCTCAGCCTGGCCTCTTTGCTCTGCACCACCCCCACCCCCCATTCAATCATTTGCCAAGTCTTGTCAATTCTATCACCTCCACTACCTCTAGAAGAAGTCCCTACATCACCATTCACACAAGAGCCACTTTTGTACCATCTTCATCACCTCTCACCTGGGGATACTGCAATAGCCTCCTAACAAATCTCTGCCCCAAATCCTTCCACATTCTACTTCATTCTCCGCATAACTGCCAAATCAGATTCCTACAGTACAGGTCTGAGCATAGCACACCTCCACTCAACAGACTCCAGCGGATCCCTATTGATTCTAGGGCCAAATATTACTTTTCCTTTTAACTCATTCTTTTTAATATAATTTTGTAAGCATTTTATAGTGCATATATTAGCACAATATCATTTCCAAATGAGTAAATAAACATTAGGGTTACCTGTTAATTTTTTTTAATAGGCATATGCAACCAAAATTGCTTGGCAACCACTTGCCTAGAGGTCCTCCTGTTCTACAAAGAACTACTTTAAAATATTTATTAAAGCAATGATGTAGCACTTTGTACTTGCAAGTGCGTCTTAATCTTTCCTAATTCATCACAAGAATAATGCTGTGACTTATTTCTCAGATTAGGAAACTGAAACATAAAGTATCAATTACTTGTTAAACACTGCAAACAAGTTTCTAGTAACTGAGAAAAATCACAGCATTTGTTTCTAGACCAGTGATAAAAGACAACAGTAAGATTTACTGCTACAAATACAGCCAAGTTAATTAATTAATTAATTGATCTTTTTTTTTACCCCAGTACCAGTATTCAAAAGATACACAGAACAGAAACACTACTATAGGAAAACATTGGTTTCTCATCTAAATTGGGTAAAACATTAAAGCTTTTATAAGGACAAACATACCAAAGTACTAAAGAATCTTAACCAAATTCATAGTTCAGGGATCTTATTAACATCTATTCATGTTAGATAAGTTTCCAGAGCAAAGTTAGAATTATACAAGTATTGAGATCTGCACCTGCCTTTTATATGAGGAATTGAGGGGTACACATGAATATACTGCAGAAATGTGTCTAAGGTTAAGTAAACAGGATGGCTAGTAGTCTTCTGGCCAGAGGCCAAATGTTTGATTTCACTTATCCATGAGCAATCCTACACTAAATCGTGATCACAACTTCCTTTCTGTTAAGGACCAGGTGTATTCAAACATCCTCCTTACTTGCATCAAGCAGTTTAGTCCTCTAGATGACAGCAGTAATAAAAGACTAGACCATTTACATACCCACCAGGTTTCTTCAGCTAGGGCTTTAGAGTTAAGTAACAGAGGCTATTCTTAATGAATGAATTCAGTCAACTAAATCAACCTGGGATAACTTAAAAGTGAGAAACTATGAGGCTCTGAGAACACGCACAAAGCTTGTCGATTGTCCATTATGTGAATCCAATAGCAAGGCTGTCAGAGCCATTACAAAGTCAAAAAAAATGAAAGCTAGAAAAAGAGGACATCTATACCCCAACCGGCAAATATCTCATGGCACCCTAAGCACAGGGCACTACATTATGTGAGAAGCTGAATGGGGAGGGAAGAAAATTCCAGGAGTCCTCGGAGAACATAAAAGAAGCTGAATTTTTCTTCCTTCCCTGTAGTCTTAAATATCAGCACTAGAGTAAAAGAAGGACCACTTGCCAGCATTTGACTTTTCACTCCTTCTATCTACTTGTCTTTTGTCTCTGCCTAGCTCTTTTATCACCCACAATGACATCATATTTCAAGACTCAGAACAAGTGTGGAGTCATCCAACAATAGGGAGCAGACAAGTGCTATTCTCAGTGACAAGTGGCAGGATTCATTCCAACAAATAATGATTAAAACACAATCCAAAGCTCGGATGGTATCAGTGCTCTCTGACAAAAAACTAAAAAATGAGTCAGTCACTGCTCACCTTCAAGGAATTTGACAAGTCATGGTCACAAATAAGTATGACACAAGCCAGAAGGATCCAAAGCAAATTAGAGATCCAAAGTGCTAAGAGATAAAAGAAAAGGGAGAGATTATCCAAGCCTAGAGATGAAAACTGGTAGTTCAGTGAATACAGCACCAGGCCTAGAGTTAGGAAGACTTATCCTCCTGAGTTGAAATCGGCCTCAGATACTTCCTAGCTAGAGGGCAAATCACTTCACTCTGTTTGCCTCACTTCCTCATTTGTAAAATGAACTGGAGAAGGAAATGGCAAACCTCTCCACATCTTTGCCAAGACAACTCTAAATGGGGTCACAAAGAGTTGGACATGACTGAACAACAAGAGATGAAAGTACTGAAGAAAACTAGCATTTGAGCTGGATCTTTTTTTTAAAAATTGAAGATTTCATTTTCTAAACTATCAAAGATTTCATTTTCTAAAATAAAAATAAACAGAAAGTTCAGAAGGAGACACAGATATGGTCGATGTAGGACGTACAATGCAAATTTTTATAAATAATTTCAAGAAAAAATAAGCTGTACATGGTAGATATGTGGTATCATATGAAAGTCTTTTTTCTGTCCTTTTTATGTGTAAATACTCACATTCAGTGATAACTGTCAGTAAAGTTCATAATCTTAAAAATTATTTCTTTACAAAAAGAGAAGGGCTTCACAAGGCAATGGTATTGAGAGGCATATGAGAGTTCATGCAAAGTTAAGTCAATTAGCATCTATTAAAAACACACTGTGTGCCAGGCACTATATGAGGTTCTGGTAATACAGAGGCAAAATGGAAACAGCCCTGGCCTCAAAGAGCTTGCACTAGAGCATTATGCTTAAAAATAATTACAAAATGCATGCAAAGTTAATTACAAGATGATTGTGGGGAGTCACTAGGAGCTGGAGAAACCAGGAAAGGCTTCATGTAGGAGGTGGCAAAAGACAGAAAAAGTGTCTGCATCCAATGGATCACTTGCACGTCTCCTATCACTCCCCTCTCACCCTTTGCAGTCTGGCTTCAGATCTTACCACGTGACTGAAACTGTTTGCTTCAAACTTCCAAATGACATCTCAGTTGTTAAATCTGATGGCCTTTTCTCAGTCTTCCCCCTCCTCCTCCTCCTCTTCCTTATCATCATCAGAGCTAACATTTATTTATAGAGCACTTAGTATTTGCAAGGAAGGGGAGGGGAATCTATTTTGTATATACCTATACAAAATGTCTCCCTAGATAGAATGTAAGATCTTTGAGGACAGGGAACATTTCACTTCTGTATTTCTGTCACCTGTGCTTAGCACCGTGATTGCAGGCACTTAGTGTTTCACTGACTGAACTATGTTTTAAAGGAATCAAAAAGGGATGAACCAAGACAAGGTCTGGAAGTTGTTAACATTGTGGATTGGATAGAATTCATAATGAATAAAGAGCAGTGGGAAAAATTACCCCGGGGGAGGGGAGAACAAGCTGGAGTCATATTGTTGAAGACGTTGAAATGGCAGAGCAAAAGTTTATATTTTACCCTGAAAGCAATAGGAACCATTGAAGGTTTTTAAATAGGCATAACATGATTATATCTGTGGATTATAAAGATTAAATTGGCTGTGATGTGAATGGTAGACTGACAGGGATTGGAGCCAGAGTGATCAATTAGGAAGCTATTACAATAATCAAGCCAACAGATGATAACTGTCTGTACTAGAATAGCAGCTCTGATTGACGAAAGGAGGGATGAGACAGGAGAGAAACTATGAAGATATACTAAACCAGTTAAATGACTACTTATAAGGAAAGAATGAGAGTAAATAGTCAAGTATGGTTCTTAGGCTTTACACTTTAATGAACAGGAAGATCATGGCACCACTGATTTAAAAGGGTAAATTAGCAAAAATGTAGGTGATAGAGAAAAGAAGATGACAGCGGTGTTAAGGTCAACAACTTTGAGGCAGTAATATCTATAGTCAAAGAAGTAGAGTAGGCAGTTCAAAAAGTGGGACTGGAATTGAAGAGAGACATTAGAAGGGATAAAAGTGTTTTGGTGTTATACACATAAAGGTGATTATGTGAAGCTAACTCTATGTAAGAAAAAATTTCCTAAGAACTAGAGTTACCCTAAAGCCCAATGAGCTGCCTTGGAATAGATCTGAAACCACATCTTGTATGACCATCGCTTGCCAGGGATATGATAAAGGATTCTTGTTCAGTCCTGCACTGGATTAAATGGTCTCTGGGATACAATCCAGATGGGAGATTCTGGGGTTCTGAAATTGCCCAAGGACAAAGTACAGAGAGGAAAGAAAACAGAAAGCTGGGGGCCACTGGAGGAGAAGCAGCCCCTCTCAGGTAGTGGGTAAGAGGGTGAAAGAAGCCAAGAAGATATGATCAGATTGAAGATAAATAACATCATGATAGAAAGAAAACACTGGCTGAGGAACCTGGATTCTCCTGGAACTCTGCCACTGACTAGTTGTGCAAGCTTGGATCTTTCTGAACCCTGCTCCATCTAAACCTCAGGATACTGACCTATAAAAATCAGTGGGTTGGATGAGGAAATCCTTTCTAACTCTAAAATTCAATTAATTCTGTTCCAGATTGAGAGTATAAATCAATTTCAATTTTTACCTTAGCTTGACAGTAAGGAATATTATTTAAAGTATCATTCCTACATCTTCTAAGCAAGGAGAAAATTGACATAAGAGTTGAAAGTAATGCCATTCAATTATCTTTCAATAAGTGATCCAAACAGATTAGAAAAGGTCTTATAACTATTAAGTAGGAAAATGGAAGTAGTCCAGAACTAGCAAGATTTTTTTTAAATCCATCATTTAAAGATAGCACCCTCCTCAGAAATGACAGAATAATGTTTAAAGCAAAAAGGCTGACAAATATTGCACTGAAAATCCTTGAGGTCTAGCACAACACAGCATCACAAAATTTTAAATTCGAAGAGACCTCAGCAGGTAAACTAGTCCACCAAAACAACAACAACAACCAACCCCACAACAACAACAAAAACTCCACTACAATATGTGCAAACAGTAGTTTTGGGGAGCCTCCTTTTCAATAGCTTCAAAGAACTCACTCCCTCCAAGACAACCTATTCCTCTATTGATCAACAGCTCTAATTACAATTTTTTTCTTGACATCCTAAACCTGCCTCTCATAAAATTCCACCTTTGGTTTCTGATTCTTTCCTCAGAAAGCAAATAAAATAAGTGTGATCTCTCTTCCTTCTGATAGCCCTTCAAATACCACAACACAAGACTACTATCATGTTATCCATGAGACCTTTTTCCAGACCAAATCAATCAAAAAGAATTTATTGAATATCTGCTGTGTGCCAGGCACTGGGCTGGATATAGGTGATACAAATACAAAAATGAAATAGTCCTGCCTAATCATGTGATTAGTAAAATGGCAACTTTTTTTGTGATCTCACTGAATACAAAAACCTCAAGAAGAAATTCAAATGTAAAGTAACTCAAGGTAAAATCCACAAGATAAACAGAAACAAATGGTAAAAGTATTTTGAAATAACAGTGAAGAACTTAAATTCTTAAAGATTCCTTTCAACTGTACTGAAATTTACCATTTCAATGTGATATGGATGCAAGGCTCTTCACAATCTTGTCTGTGCTTCTTAGATGTGCTCCAATTTATCAATGGCATAGGATCAGAAATACAGAGCTGGAAAAGGGATTGAAAGACACCTAAATCCAATGTCTGCAGAGAAAACTGAGGCCACAGAAGCTTAAGTGATTTGCACAGGCAGTAAGCAACAGCTAAGCTAAAACTTGAACCCAGATTCTCTTGCTTTAAAGGCATCATTCTTCAACTGTAAAACATTGCTTCAGGGTGGCTAGGTGGCGCAGTGAGTAGAGCACCGGTCCTGGAGTCCAAAAATGGCCTCAGACACTTGACATACTTACTAGCCATATGACTTTGGGCAAGTCACTTAACCCCAATTGCCCTACCTTCCCCCTTCCAAAAAAAAGAAAAAAAAAAAAAAGGTAATTAAGCCTCTACTCAAGAGTGTGTACTTCTTTGGTTTCTCAGTGTATGCCAGATCAGCTATGGAAAGTTACTCCCACTTCAGGGTGGGGGGCATCGTAGCATTTAAGATGGGTTCTGATGAAAAGGGCAGGGTGGAATGGGCAGAAAAAGTTAGGATGGCTCAGGGGAGAGAGTATAGGGAGAAGAGAAAGAGTTTTAAAAAAGAACGTTTTCAAGCATACCCCTTTATGCAGCTGAGTGCAGCAAGTATGAAAATATATCAAGCTCAAACTCATGGAAAACAATGAGTTATCCCCAAGCACGAGGTCTGATTTTCAAATAACCAATACCAAAGGGCCGTATGCTGACTATGGCACTGTGCCACGCTCACTGGGCAGCTTTGGTGCTTCTGTACAAATGTTTACCTCTCTACTAGCAGCTTTCAGTCACTTTTGCAATGGAAAACAAAACAAAACCACCCTTTAAATTAAAACCTGCTCTTTCTTCCACAAGATATTACTATATATTATAGTAACTGTTCCAAAGTTCAGTTTATTTTTTAAACTTGTATAACATTCTGTTAATTTTGGACATTAGTGGCTTTGGTTTGCAGATAAGGGGAAGAAATGTCTGGAAAGATTCCCTTAAGTAAGCTGTAAACTCCAGGTGTGCTGAAAAATAGAAATATTTAGGAAAAAATAGGAGAAATCACTAGCTCTACCTCACAAGTGACATTCGCCCACTTATGGAGGGAAATGCGATAAGAACAAAATGAGCCCATTCCTAAGGCGAGGCTGACCACAGGCCAGCAAAGCTCGAAACGCAGTTTATGAGACACACTCGCCAACTCCCATTAAGCCTTATTTAGGAAGGATTATAGGCTACAATCAGAACTCTACAGCACTGCTTCAATGGTGATTCCAATGCACTGAGTGAATAAACAGAGGTTTTCAACAAATACACTTTTTATTACATATTTGGAACGTGTTGAAGAGGGGAGTTCAAAATCTAAAAAGTCAGATCCTTCTAATAAGACTGATGTAATATTCAATTAGTAATTGCATAAGGTAATTGCAATCAAACTGTAAGTCACTGGGTAAATATTCTATAGTGATTTCAAAAGACAAAATTAAAATTGGTAGTTCTAGAACACAGATATGTTAAAGAATCAATTATTCAATTATTAAACTAAATAAATAAAAATCATAACTCTTCAAACTCAGATTTCATGCAGGAGTTGGGGTGGAAAGTTTGGAAAGAAATTGAAGTTCTTGGGACAACTAGGAGGTACAGTAAATAGAGTACTGACCGTGGAGTTAGGAAGACCTGAGTTCAAATCCCATCTCAGACAACTGAC
This sequence comes from Pseudochirops corinnae, assembly GCA_028646515.1. NCBI lineage: Eukaryota > Metazoa > Chordata > Mammalia > Diprotodontia > Pseudocheiridae > Pseudochirops > Pseudochirops corinnae. The sequence continues at coordinate 334,209,838 of CM053587.1, forward strand.
ACTTATTAGCCGTGTGACCTTGGGCAAGTTACTTAACCCCAACTGTCTTGCCTTCCCCTCTCCAAAAAAAAGGGAAAGAAATTGAAGCTCTTACAATGTCTAGCACCTAGCAAACACTTAATAGATGTTTGTCGACTAACCTAAGAACACATGGTGTTTTCATCACTATAGACTATAAAAAAGCAGGGGATTCCTAAGATAAAAATAGATTTTGCAATTCAACAACAGGTTCAGGAGATGGCATCAAATGAAATTCTGGATTTCAGCTTAACATATAGGAATAAAGGCTTCTGGCCAGTCATGGAGTTCATTTTACAAAGGTCAGTAATGATGTGTTTGCCTGAAGTCAGCAAATCTAATCACAGATGTTTTTAACTGAAATATTCACTGAGCTAGTTAGCAAAGAATGGCTAAAATGTAGTAGGAAGAACAGGAGTAAAGCTACCCAAAGGCACACAAGAAGCAAAAATTCAATAAAGGAGACATTACAACCCCAGGTCTTCAATGTCTATAAAGGAATAAACAAGGTAGGGCTTAAAAGCAAGATAAACTCCAAGCCCTAAAGAAGAGTTTTCAAACTTTTATGTAGTAACACTTTCCTTTCTAAGAATTAACTGTTATCCCCACATTCTTCTTCTTCCTGAGTTCAGATTGCCTCAGCTTCTCATCTGTAAAATGAGCTGGAGAAGGAAATGGCAAACCATACCAGCATCTTTGCCAAGAAAACACCAAATGGGATTATGGAGAGTTGGACATGACTGAACATCAACAACAAATAATTTTATAACATAGCATGTATAGATATCAAATTATTTATTTAGTTAGTAATATATCAATAGTAATTATACTAATTATTCATATTACTTATATGTTTAATATTATAACAAAATGATTACATGTTTGTGATAAGTGGGCTTGGGGGGTTAGCAAAACAATTTGTAAAACAGCTATCATTGATGATATCATTGGTAATCATTTCTCAAAAACTAAATGAGATCAATATTTTGTCTTTATAAGAGCAGAGCAAAAAAAAATTTTTTGAAACAAATATGCTATGAATGGTAGAAAAAGATTAATCACATTGTTGATAAACTTTATCCAGTTCATCTAAAATAAGATTTTTAGCTTTAAATATCTGTTAGAAAATGCTATCATAAGACAAGTCTATTATCGTTTGGGTGGAGTAAGATGAAATGTATCATCTTTACCAATAGTAAATAAAGCTATCTAGGGCTTTAAAATAAAAATGAGATTTACCTATTATATAAATTATTCAAAGTAAACAATAAGCAAGTTTTATTTTCTCATGTTTCATTTGCACAGCAGGTTTTTCTTAAAACTAGGAAACATTTCAAAATACAATTTTGTAAATTTGTTATCAGCAACTCTTTTTTCATATATTCTGAAACTTTATGTATGAAAGTATGATTGAGGACCTTGCATTCAATAATTTTAAAGTATTTCCAAAAACATCTGACAAATATGTAAGTTTCCTAAGGAAACTGTGTAGTTATAAATGTAACCTGCTTCATCTTTTCATTCAGAAAAATGACAATTTCTTCTTGCAGTTCAACCAACTTTTGAAGTACTTTGGTCTCCCCAACAATGTGGCAAATGGTAGAGCCAGGATTTGAACCTCTGGCCCCTTGAAGTGATCCCTCCCCCTCAGGCAGCCAAGGGTAGTTACTAATCACGTACTATCCAGTGAAAAAGGAAAATGCAAAGACACAGTAGCAGGCACATTCAAGGGAAACAAACACCTCTTGCATGAGTACCTAAACACCCATGTCACTGCCAGTCTCCTATCATTACTTCCTCAGCAGTCATGATGTCCTGGTCGAAAATATCCAAAAATGTTGGCCCCTGCTTCCTGCCTTCCTACTCCTTACCCCAGAATCATGTACTCCCTCTGGAAAGGCATATTTCACAATTGGGAAACTACGTCCAAAGGAGGCAAATTTGATCTCAAAACCGTCACTAGGACTTAATGAGATCCATGCCTGTAAATATAGCTCCAGAAAAGTTATCTGTTGTTTTAAAAAAAAAAAAGAAGAAGAAGAGGTAAAAGGGCACACCCCGCCAGAATCAAATACTCATGCTAAATCATGGTGTCACCATTCGAGGGACCCTCAATCTCCTCAAGGTCGGTATTCTTTAAGGACACAGTGCACAGCTCATTAGCACCTGCCCATCTCGCATGAGAATTGCTAAGATGGCCCCAGGGGATTCACCCACATACTGGGAGTGATTCTTCATTGCTCCTCAAATAATGAGGATAACAACAGAACATGCAGACTTCTCCATCAGTTATTCTGTGAGCAACCCCCTTCCTCTTCTAACATATCTTCTTTAATCACCTCCTTTATGCTACCTCTCTTTCACAATTCCTCCATAATGGGCTGCACTCTGCTCATGCCAATGATACACATCTCTCTGTGGGGAATCCTCAATTTCTGTTCTTAAGGGATCAGCATGTTTAATAACTCATCACTAGACAACATTACCAGAAGAATACCAGCATTAAAAAGACAGGAGCAGTTTGGCAATCACGAAAGATCTTTGCCATGTCACAAAGGCAGTGCAGCACGGGATCTTCTTCCCATCCAGCTATAGGTCCAAGTCATCATCTTCTTGAAGCATCTGTCCAACACATACATGCTGATAGATGAACCTTATGAGGTAGCATACAGAAATAACAACCACGTGATAGCCTGCTAAATGGGACCCATAATTAGTTAGTGTTATATTCTGTACAACAGACATCCATTTGTTTTTCCCAATATGGATAAATTAGATCCAACTCTTTTAAATGAATATGTATCTCTGTCAGGAAGCTCTGCAACATTCCACAGTTTGATGTAATTAACCCAACAGCATTTGGGAAAAAGAACATATGAAACACTTCATCATTTATAATCAACCCCTTCTTTGACTTGGATTCTGTACTAATTCTCCTGCATCATAAACGACAAACACCTTTGATAAGCAGATTATCTCCCTGTTTTCTGCCTTGCTTGATATTAATGGCAAAAGGGACAAAAAAAGTGATTTGAATGGAATATCTTGCATAATTTTTATATATGTAGAGGGAATATCATGCTGGAGGAAAGCCTTTAAGGCAGTACTTTGCTTTAATTAATGTAATACTTTTATATAGATTACAATGGAAGTTTTTATTTTCACTATCTTTCAGTTGATTCTATGATGGAATATGATCCTCTAAAAGAATACCTCATGCAAACAATTACTTGATCTAATGAGATTAGTCTCATATGAATTTTATATAGATGGAAAAGTTGGCATACAAGTGAGGAGTGAGCAACTGTCTCCTTGTTATAGGAGCAATATGGTGTGTGAGTTTTTCCATGTCTTTGGTATCTTCCCCTCTTTCAGATACCTGAAAAATCAATCCCCCAATGCCCTCAAAACTGTCACTTCCAGCACGAACCTCTTCTCTATCTATTTTGTCCTTCTTAGGGTCCTTTCCACTTCTTCTGGAAGTGAATCTGAGATCATAATACTAAAGCCCAAATGTGGAGGCCCTACTGTCATTGACAATGAAAATAGTTATTGGGGTTTTTTTTAAAATAAAAGTTTTAATAGATCTCTTCTATAGTTCATCTTTGTGTTGTCATTCTTCCAGTTTCATCATTAAGCACACTCAATATGACTAGAAATAATCTGGTGTGGCCGGGGCACTGGGCTTGGAGTCGAGAAGACTGGAATCAAATCCCACCTCAGATGTTACTACATCTCATCATTTTTGCCCTCACAGCATCTGTGATGTGTGTATGCATGTGCGCGTGTGCGCGCACGTGCGCGCACACACACACACACCCTTCTCCCAGTAACACTGCCACAGCACTAGGTAAGTCCCTTGGCCACTCCTGCACGGACTCCAGCCACAGCCTTTTAATTTCTCTTCCCTGCTCAGATATACCCTGGGCTCAGCTGCCACAAAGGCCTCACCATGCCACACCCCTGGTCAGTGAGCTCCAGCAGCTCCCTATTACCTACCTATAGCATCAAATAGGAACACTTCTGTTGCACATGGAAAGCTCTTCCTAACTTGGCCCTTGTCTGCCTCTCCAGCATCAAGCTTATCTCCTCTTCAGAACTCTAGTCCTGTCTCTGCAGATATGACAGTGTTCTTGCCATCTCTCTCATCCCAGTGCCTCTGGACTGACTGACCTCAGTCCCTGAGATACTCATCCCTCTCATCTCTAGCCCTCAGTTTCCCTGGCTTTCTCTAAGACCCAACTTCTGCAGACCTTTCCCACCCTTCCCCATTCCAGGTGCCGTGCCACTCCATCCCCTCCTACCACCTACTCTAACTCTTCACCCATGGCTAAGCTTCCAGCCTGATCTTACCTCTTCAATAGCTGCCTTGCCCACTTCTGAATGATCACAACTTGAGGCTTGTTTGCTGAATGCTATGTCCTTGTCATTTCTTGAGGAGTATAAGTCATTGTGCCTTGAGCCCTTGAGCAGGTATCTGCTTTTACCCCTTCCCACTATTCTTTATGTTTCATCCTTGAGAGTAAGGACCATCTGGTTTTCTTGAATTTGTAAATCTTGCACTTCGTCCGGTGTCTTTCACACATTAAGTACTTAATAAATTCCTGCTGACTTCTCTGCACCTCCATTTCCTCATCTGCAAAATAAGGGGGGGTGGGAATCCCTCAATGGCCTCTATGAGATGATGATTCGATTTTCCCAAGCATTCCTTCTCTACTTTTACTTCTTTTAGATCATGCGGCTCATAATCTGCCATCACTGCACTCCAGAAGCATTTACAAATGCATCTATATTCTCAACTGGTGCTACCCTTGGTTGCCGAATCTTTACCCTTGGCAAATCAGTCAAATGTTTGCTGAATATGGCAATATTTAGGTTCTTTTTATCTTGAATAAGGCAGCTTTTTGGCTCTTTTGCTCTCATTATGATTTATATCAGTTAAATGATCTTATAAGATTTTATACAATTGGCATTAATGTCATTTCTATCCATCTCCATGTGTGTGTGAGAGAGAGACAGACACAGTCACAGACACAAAGACAAGGAACAAGAACAACCTAGCACAGTCCCAAGCAACAGACCATGCCTGCTTTCTGAAGACCATTTTAAGTCTGGGGAAACATATAGAGAAACTCATCAGTAGCAGACTGATCCCTACATGAAAAAAGTCTTTGGCCATGATAGTGAATGAAAAAAATATCTAAATATAAAACAGCCTTATTAAGGTATCCTTAGAGAACATCCAGAGAAAGAAAGTGAGGATCACCAAGAGTAAACAAGGCTTCCAAAAGTAAGCTTTTTCCAAAATGACATAAGAAGCAGCATGTCCTAGTGGATCCAGAGCTAGCTTCAAAGCCAGGAAGACACAGATCCTAGACCCACCTCTGATCCAAACTGACTGTGGGACCCCAAGCAAGTCTCTTAACCCTCTCAATGCTCTGGCAACTTGATAACATGTTTAGCTGGGGAGAAGGTAGCAATCAGCCTGAGTATCAATTTTAAATGGGTAGATAAAAGAAATACAGAAGAAATCATTTGCTTGGACTTCACCAGATGTTTGATAGTCTCTCACTGCTATTCTTATTAAATAAATAAATGAAAAAATAAGGGGGGGGAGAGGGAGAGGGAGAGGGAGAGGGAGGGAGAGAGAGAGAGAGAGAGAGAGAGAGAGAGAGAGAGAGAGAAAGAGAGAGAGAGAGAGAGAGAGAGAGAGATGTGGACTAGAAAATATAATTAGGTACCCTGGACTGAAAGACTGTCCCAAAGAAGAATCATGCACCATTCAGTATCACTTTGAAAGGTGGTCTCCAGTAACATGTTGCAGAGATCTTTGCATGGCACTTTGCAGAGTTCACCATGTTTATAAATGACTTGGTTAAAGGTAAAGAGTTCAGGCTATTTGAATTAGCAGATGACACAAAACTGTGAGGGACGGCTAACATGCTAGAACAGTGGTTCTCAACCTTCCTAATGCCATGACCCTTTAATACAGTTCCTCATGTTGTGGTGACCCCCAACCATAAAATTATTTTCATTGCTACTCTGTAACTGTAATTTTGCTACTGTTATGAATCGTAATGTAAATATTTGATATGCAGGATGTATTTTCATTGTTACAAATTGAACATAACCCACAGGCTGAGAACCGCTGCGCTAGAGGGTTGGATTCAAAAAATTACTGGCAAGCTAGAACATTACATTATGTAGATTAAAATTACATTGATTCCTACTATCTAATCTTATGCTTAGATTTAAAAGAGAACTTCACAAGTGCAAGATGATAGTCCATCTAGATAAGAACCTAAGGGTTTTCATGGACAAAATCCATGCAGAAAGAGTATGACATAGATGCTGCAATCTGCATCTGCATCCAGAAAGGCAGAGCATATAGGAATAAAAACAGGAGAATCTCACAATATTTTGCCCTAGTCAGCATATAAAACAAAGTCTCTGTTCAAGATTCATTATACCATAGCACTTCTGCACAAAGTAGACAACATTTGTTTTCAGAGTTATATTTTAATCATATTTTTTCAGTGTTCTTAACGCCAAAAGATAAGGGCTGGCTTCGAAGTGAGGACTCCTTGGGTTAAATTCCTGCCTCTGACCCATACTATGTAATCTGGGCAAGTCACCTAACCTCTCAGTGACCCACTCAACTCCTTAGGATTCTAAATTAAGATCTGATTAGGAACTGGGAGCTTCTAAGTTTGGTGCTCTCTAGACCAAAGAAATCACAACTAAACCAAAACAACCCCTCCAAAATATAATTATATGATATATATGTGATATAGATATATATATATAATATATATACACACACACATACATTTATAATTAAGCATATCGTTTTCTCTAAAGCAAAGCTTTATTAAATTGCAAAACAGCATGCTCCAAAAATAGTTTAGTATATAGAACATACTTGCAAATTATTAGCAAATCACAGAGGTTGTTGAGAGGTGAATATCACTATATGAAATCTGGAATCTGTTACTAATCCAAATGTTCCACTTCATCACAAGCCGAGTGAAGTGCATAAGAGCTCTACTCACCTCTGGCGGCCACTCTCCCAAAGAAAGAGCAACTGCCTGGGAACAGATCTTCATAATGCAGGGGTCCCAAGAGGGCTTTTCTTTTTTTTTTTTTTTTAGGTTAAAAAAATACTTTTCTCTTTGACAGAAATCAATGAATAACCTCTTGAACACAGCAAGAAGACGAAGTCAGTTCTCTCTATAATGCCAGTCCCTGCAGAATCACAGAGCACCAACAAAAGTGTCATATTTCACACTCCTGCACTAGATTTATTAGCTTTTTTTCATGACTACAATAATCTGCACAACATTATTGCCTCCAACGTATTATGTTTTACACAACATACTTAACAGATTATGAAAACCCTGCCACATTTCACAGCTGCTTCTGTTAGTGACTATACAGAAGTATTCAATGAGACGGGAGAAATGAACTATATTAGTCAACAAGATCATTTTTACATTTCTAAGGCACATTTTGCTTTTATGAGTAATTTATAGACACAGCTAAGAATTCATGTAAAAAATATGGAACAGGAGAAAAAATCTGCCTAGTTTAAAGAGCAAATTGTTCAAAAATACTCATTTTATGCCAACTGAAAAATAAATGATGGAAACTGTCATGGGAATAAATATTGATATGATTTCTTCAAATTTCTGCATAACAGCTGAACTCCAACGCCACATATCAGATTTATAAACCGGAAAATGTCCCTACAGCTCTTTACTAGTGAAGTAGAAAGATATTTTACTTGTCTTAATTTTTTAGACTTATTGAGTTTGTCACAACATTATTTTCTCTTGAAAATGGAATTTATGATGAAGTATTGCTTTGAAGTAGATTTCAACTTCGTTCTCATTTGAGTTAAAATACGAAGTTGAGAATGCTGAGAAATTGCATACTATATCAAAAGATCAGAATTAAAGTGCATTCCTCAGCATTGCAAAACATGTGCTTTACATTAAGAGTTTCAAGTCATATTTTTTCAGGAAGCTGCCCCAAATACACTCAGATGGGCTACAAGTCAAACAATCCAATACTTCTCTTTAATGAATTCATTAAACCAAGCAGCCCCTTAGAGTTCAAGGTTTCACTTTTTATTTCCAGAACTCAGTAAAACAGCTTTTACTTGGGGGGGGGGGGGGGGGGTGTTCATGACCAACTGTGATTTTTTGCACTTGAAAAAAAAAGTGTGGATTCAGTGGAAATGTGAGGACCCTCATCAAACATCCTTTTCGTCACACCTTTAGAAGCTCAGATTGGCCCAATGAGAAAACTACCTCAAACCCAGAGCTCAATGAAGGCTCCCCAAGTATAATCATGCCCTTTAAAGAGCATTTCTGAATTCAGAGAGCTTGTTAATGCTTTCAAGTATCATGTGGAGAAACATCAAGTATTTATTAACATGGGTCAAAAAGATGGACTTTGTTTAGATATATAATAAAAAGAATTCTAAGTTATAAAAAGCCACATTTCATCAAGAAAAATAAGCTTCTTTTTTCCACCTCTTAAATATAATATTAAGTTCTTTGGAATTGCATCTTTTATTCCTCCTTGGATGTCCAAGTCTGTCCTTTCCATTCTACCTTCACGGCACTGCTCCCATATAGCCCTTTCTCTCTTCTGACATATCCCACTAGCCTGGTCACAGCTCCTCAGCATCTTGTGCCTGGATCATTACAACAGGCTCCTGGTTGGTCTCCCTGCCTCATGGCTCTTTCCTTTCCTGTCATCAAAGTGATCTTCCTAAAAGTACCTGCCCAATCAGATGCCCCCTGCCCCACCCCATCCCTAATCAATAAAGTCCAGTGGCTCACTATTATCTCCAAAATGAAACATAAAATTTTCTGGCTTCTAAAACTTGTCACAACCTGGTCTCTTCCTAGAAACCTTCCAGTTTTCTTACATTTTTCTCCAGACTCCACAGATTTTACAATGCAATGACATCGGCCTCCTTGCTGTCCTTTACACAAGACTCTCCTTCTCCTGACTCAAGGCATTTTCTCTGGCTGTCCCACACACCTAGAATTCTCTCCTTCCTTATGTCTGCCTCCTGGTTTTCTTCAAATCTCATATAAAATCCCATTTTCTACAAGAAGCCTCTTCTAGTACCCCTATACTGCCTTCCCTTTGAAATTACCTCTAATTCATACATATATATGCATATGCATATAATCACATATATGCATATACGAACATATATATGTACATATAATTTTCCTAACATAATAAAAATGCATACATAGTACATAGTAGTACATAGCAGAATCTATTGGACCAGGTTAAAGTTTTGTTCCCTCTTTTATTGTAGTATTTTTAGCAAGGAAAATTACAGAATAACAGAATTATTGGTACTGGAAAATATTTCAGAGGCCAACTACTGTGATTCATACCTGAAAAAAGGAGTCCCCTCTACCACAAGTCAGCAAGATCCGAGAGAGAGCTCTCCAGTGGCGGTAGGGGTGGGGGTGGGGAACCAGCAGAGAGGAAGAGAGACCTCCATGTCCCAGGTAACCCACTGCCCTGGGGATGGTTTGGAATGTCAGAAAGTTTTTTAATATATCAAGCTGAAATCTGGTTCCCTGCAAATAACACCACAGCTCAGAATCCTGTTCTGGAGCCAAGTCTTCTTCCAGACACTCTTCAAATATTTGAAGGCAACAAACGTTTTCCCCCTATCTTAACTTCTCCAAGTTCAATGTCTCCCCCTGTTTTTTCAATTCTCCTGACTAGAAAGACCTTCTAGTCTCCCCATTGTGAACATTTTCTCAGCTCATTATCATTGCTACCCTCCCTAAAATGCAGAGCCTAGATCTGAATACAAAACTCCAGATACGATCTCACTAGCAGAACACAGCTATATTCTGCTGCCTTAAAAGTGCCACCGCTCAGGGTAGGTCAAAAATGCATTAGCTCTAGATCAGATACAGGTAAAGACAGGTATGCACAGCTTATCATCTACAGCTCACAGATCGAATTCAGGTAAACTGCCATCTATCCACGCCTCTCCATCTGGGAACTGAGCAGCTGGCAGTCTGAACCCAAGTTAAAGATTGTACATTTATTTACATTTACATTAAGTTTCATCTTACGTGAGTCATTCAGTCTATAGCCTGTCAAGATCTTTTTGAATCCTAACCCTGTCATCAAATGTGTTCATTCTCCCTCCCAACTTCATGTCACCTGAAAATCTACTGAGCATCCCACCTACGCCTTTATCTACATTACTGACAAAAGTGCAAAACAACCCAGAAGCGAGCACAGGAGACCCAGGGCATGTTCCACTGGAGAGGTTCCAATAAAGGATCATGGGATCATGGGGTTAGAGCTGGAAAGGAGCCCATTAGAGGCCAATAAGTCTAACAATTGTTACTGTCAAACAATCACTGTTTCTATCCAGCCATTCACTAACTCCAAATCTATCTAATTAATTGTACTATAGACCAGCCCCCTAAATCCCCATCTTTACATGACAAATAGCATGATAGACTGTCTGAGTCTCAGCTGTCTCCCATTCTGCAAGAAGCTTTTCCCAATCCCCCTTAATACTGGTGCCTTCCCTCTGTTAATTATCTCCATTTGATCCTGTCTGCAGCTTGTTTGGACAAAGTTGCTTGCCTGTTGCCTTCCCCATTAGACTGTGAGCTTCTGGAGAGCAGGGACTGGCTTTTGCCTTTCTTTGTATCACAAGCTTAGCAGAGTGCCTGGCACATAATAAGAGACTAATAAATGTGGACGGACTGACTGACCTAGCACAGCGCCTGGCACATAGTGGACACAATATGCTCATTGACTAAAATCCAGGTAAATTCTATTTACAGAATTCCTCCACTTGATGAAGGGAATTAAGACTGGTATGAATAAAGTTAGATACACATGGCCTGTTATTGATGGAGTTATGCTGGTTCCTTGTCATCACACTACCCTTCTGTTTAAGATGTTCACTAAGTATCCCATTGACAAAAAGTTCAAGAATTTTATAAGGAATCAAAGTCAAGTTCTGCTGTCTAGAGTTGAGTGACTGCACTTTTTTTCCCTTTTAAAAAACATCTCACATTCTCTAATTCTATAGCATAGTGGGTAATCACAGCAGTGAGTTCTCCCTGGACCAGATGATCTGATTTCATTTCGGGTAGTCAGGTGTTCTCTTATTATCCCATTTACAATTCTCTTGGGAATCAACTTGCTATAAACCGCTTTTGTTCTGTCCTCTCCCATCTGAAGATGAGTCTTTATGGTAGAGAAAAGAGAAGCAAAGAACTGAGCAGCAATTCTTTCTTTCTGCCCTAAGTTACCATCATTTCATCTACCCTAAGCAAAAGCCTCCTACCATACATAGTCTTCCTCTCTTCCTCAATATATCTTTGGGGGAAAAAACGCAGCTTCTTTTGTCCTGAGCTTTCCTTGACTTTAATTCACTCTGAGTGTTAGCAACTAAGATCCTATTCTTAAAGGACTATGCCAGGTCTTCCTTCCCTCTTTTGTATCTATCTTTTTAGAATCCAAACTGGATGATGAGGTCCCTGTCCATCTCTTTCTTTGGATTCTCTTTGTCTCTTCAAGATTTCATCTTGAGTACACCCTGTCCGTAGATGGTTTTGAAGCTCCCTATCCAAGCTAACATTCTACTCTATGGTCCTACAATTTCTATACCTACACTCCCATAGTGTGAGAAATGATGATCATAATGAGTACACTGCAGCACTCCCTGTAAGATTTGAGCTGATCTCTTAATTGGCAAATCCAATGGCCTAATTCTCCTTGAGGACTCTGCAGCAGCTTTTGTTGCTGTTGATCACCTTATCCATAATCTTCTCTTTTCTCTAGATTTTTGGGACACTGCAGTCCCCAGGTTCTCTTCCTACCCATCTGACCCATCTTTCTCACTTTCTTTTGCCAAATCTTCATACTGGTCACACACACTCACTGGAGGAATCCCACAGTACTCTGTCCTGGGTCCTCTTTTCTTCTCTCACTATACTATTTCATTTGGTAATCTCATCAGCTCCCATCTGAATCCATGGATTATCATCTCTATATTAATGATTCTCACATTTACATATAGACTCCTAAGCTCCAGACTCGCATCTGCAATTGTCAATAGGATATCTCTAATAAGATATCCTGTAAACAACATAAATGCAATATTCCAAAGCTGAACTCATCTTTCACTACAAACCCTCCTTCCTCCTGAACCACCATCCCAAGCACTCAGGCTCACACATCTAGTGTCATCTTCAATTTTTTATACTCCTGGCTCCTTCTTTCACTCCCCACATCCATTCTACTGCCAAGTTCTGTTGATTTTACCTTCACCACATTGTTCCTATATACCCCCTTTTTCTCTCCTCTGACACTGCCCCCACCAAGGTGCAGGTTCTCATTTCTTCAATGCTGGACTACTACAACAGATTGGTGACTGGTCTTCCTGCCCTAAGTGTCTCCCCATGCCGGTCCATCTTCCATGTAGCTAGCAAATTCATCTCCCTAAAGTGGGTGTACATAGCAGACACTTAATAAATGCCTGCTGACTGACAGAACAAAAAAGTACTAAATTCTCTCATGTAACCCACAGTTACGAGTAAAGAAAAACATCTTTCTCACACATGTAAATATTTTCAGAAACAGACTGAAACACAAAAGCTTCCTGGTTAACAACAAAAAAGTTTTTTATTCAATTAACCAAAGAAGCTCATTCTCTAATTATTAAGTTCTTTTCTATTTGTGATTCAACAAAGAACACTTTGTCGGACCTGAAATGTCTGGACATTTTTCTAACCTTTTCTCAAAGGCTTTCTTTATATATCTCAGTTGTTATAAATTAATTTTGATAAAATTTACAACAATGCTATTTAACTGTCCTTTAATTACATGGACTGCAAGCATATGGTTAAGGCAAAGCACATTAAAGTTTATTTAATTTCCAGGTTAACTGGGTGCTTACTCATGTATACACTGAAATTACCCAGGGCAAATGTACCTGATGTGTAGTACAGTACTGAAACCCTGGTGATGGGAGAGATTATATTAATCTCTTAATTATGTTTTTTTGAAAACATTGAACTTCACCAACTGCAGATTTTCTAAACATGCTATGAAAAAGTCCACCTTAAGATTTCAAGTTAAAGTTCTCTATGATAGCTTTGTCATTTCTACAGGGCTATAAACAGATGTGCTAAAGGAAGGACTGAAATCAGAACTCCCTTGATCCAGAAATCCAGCACTCTTTTTTGTCAATACTATGCTGCATATCTCTCAATATTAGATCAAAAAAGTTTACTGACTGACTGTACTAAAATAAAGATATCAAAATTTAATACAACTGTTTGGAGCATGGAGCTTAAGAAGTTGAAGATTAAGCATCTGATTCCCATATGGACTAGTAAGTTCACACAAAGAAATAATAATTATACACATACATATGTGTATCCACACACACACACATTCAAAAATAACAACACGTCACATCACCAAGGACTGATTTCATAGTTACTTTGTGTCAGACACTGTGCTGTATAATAGGGATACAAAGAAAGTTCTGAGCCCTCAAGGAGCTCACAGACTCCTCCTGGTCCTCATAAACCATCACTCATTATTGACCATAATAACTAATACTTCTATAGCTCTTTAAGCTTTACAAAACCTTTTCCTCACAACAACTCTATGAGGAAAGTACTCATCTCCCAAACAATAGTACTGCGCAAGCATCTGATCAGGCTTACACAGCTAATGGGCAGCACGGGGCAGTGAAAACATGGACTTGGGAGACCTGGGTGCCCATGAGCAAGTTATCTGGCTATCCTGAGCCCCAGGTTCATCATGTCTAAAATGAGGGCAGCAAAAGAAATAATCTTTAATCATTACTGAAGCACTGCTGCGGGCATTCTAATTCAGGTCTAGCTTCAAGATTTTGGTTCTTAGCACTTACTACACTGTGACACTGCTTGTCCCAAAGACACCCAACGAACACTAGCTGAATGGTCAGTGCATGCAAAGTAAAGACCTTGGAGTACTGCACAGAGAACTACCTATAAAGCAAAATGAGGCCTTTCAGAATGAACTTGGGTCTTCTCCATTTCCTGTTTCCAGAGTGTTTTTCAATTGAGACCAAGTCCATTACAATTTAAACTGTAGCTTCTACTCAGCACATATTTCTGGTTCCTTAGGAGCTACTCAGTACCATGTATAAAACATTTCAAGAGTCCTTTTAAAAGGAACTAGAAAATTGTAGGTCATTTTTATTTGGAATTTCTGACCCAGAAGACTTTAAGTTGCTGCATCTAGAAGCAGGCAGCTTTATGCTTGGCAGAATTTCTTCTTTCCCAAAGAGCTCATTTTGAAGTAGTACAGAATATTTCTGAAAATACTTTTAAAGCAAAGAACTTTTTAAGTGATGATAGTTTAATAATCAAAATCTTGTTCTAAGTCAGACTAAGAATTTTAATGTTATGTCTCAAAACTCAAAAGTTTTATGCTTCTATAAGCAAGAGAAAATGAATAAAGTTCTTTCCATGAAATGCAAAAGACTTTGAGTTGAGAGGTTCCTTCTCCTTGCTATGGAAGAGCCATTGCAAGGCTTTTTTTTTTTTTCCTTAATCCCTCTCACACAGTGTGTACATGGTCTATGTGCTCATTCTGTGTGAGTCATTTCTTTTACACTTCAGCTAATAACCTTTCTGGGCATTCCACAGGCTGTGAGTCTCACAGGTGTCTAGAATAATGAGGGGACATAGATCATGGCCCTCCGCTTTAACAATTCTGTAGAGGTTAACCCAAATTCAACCTGGAAACAATTTACCCAGATAATCTTTTCCCCTTTATTGGAAAAAATATCTGTTTAACAAGGGAGAAATGAAGCACGTAAATATAGTCTATAACACTTCTCATCTCAGCGTTGTCAAGCACTATATGCCATTTAATGAGCAAATACATTGGTTCTTATGCTAGAAGGAGATCAAATAAATTCTACAAGGCATGAAAATCATTATTATCCACTTAAAAAGACGATTCATTTTGAAGTTCCCTAGTTGGTCTATTTGTTAGTCACACACCAAATGAAAATGTGGACTGCTAGATCTTAAATGAAACAAGAATATGTGGAAAAATTACCGTCATCACATCACATTACCTAATAAGATAAGAAACCCTACAGGCAGCCTTACACAAAGGAAAACAAAACATCTTAAGTAATATGTAATCAGATTTCCACCTCTCCAGGGAATTTTCCCTTGAAAAGGGAAAAATAATAAGACTTTCATTCTTCCAATACTGACAACATATTTTAAAAGGAAAAAAGTGGAACAGTCATATAAGACCACATTAAATGCAACACCATACGGTTCAGAGGAAACATAAAATTGGGACCTGATAAATAAATTACAGTTAGCTGGAAAGTTTCAACTGCTCTTCATTTAGCAGCAACTCAATATCAATAGCCCTAGAAAATTATAAATAGCTCCTCTACACAAAGCAAAGCCCAGAGATAAGAGTGATTTTCTTTTGAAAATCTGAGCAGAAATACTGTTTTGTTGAGTGCTTTAGTTTTTAAAGTAATATAGTTGACTGGGGAACTTAAACATTGTTTCCAAGAAGCCTAAGAAATAAAGTTGGCATTTATATAAAATGTAAACTAATAGCAAAGTTCATGATATACGCAATAAGATAAGCCATCAAAGACTAATGTCTCCTTGTTTTTCCCCACTAAGTCAATAATCAGTAGTGAGGGAAAATACCTGCAGAAGACCTTCTGGGTGCCCCTCTAGTGAGTGGGAAGTATCCTCTCCAGAAGCCCATCAGGAGATAAAGGGGAGGGAGAGGCTTGGGTTCAAATGCTTCTCGAACCCTCACTGAGCTGCATCACCCTGAAATCACTCCAACTCTCAATGGTCAGTTTCAGTTTCCTGGTCCGTAAAAGAGCTATCAGGAAGCCACCTCAGAGGCCACTGGGTTCAACCCTGCCCTAATCAAGAATTCCCTCCTACAAAGTCCCCAGTACACAGCCATCCTGCCCTGCCTTGGAGACCTCTGGCAGGGCCAATATGCCAGCTCCCAATGCAGCCCATTGTACCGGTAGGCAGCACTCATTGTTAGGAAGGCTGGTACCCCCTTCTTCATGCCTAAATCTGCTACTGCTAGTACCTGATTTCTAGTTCCAGCCTCTGGGGATTTCAGCAATATACTAAGTAACCACAATGTTACAAAATAATTTCCTCCTTTTCTTTTACCTGAGTCTGAGGTCTAGAGTTTATCTTATTCTAAGCTAAATACAAAGAAAATATTTTTCAAAAGTTCTCACAAATAAAATGCAAACTATCTTATCTTTAAAGAAAAGGTGGAGAGGGGAAGATTTTATTTAATTGAAAGCATAAAAACACACTGGAAACACCCTGAGAAGCAACTAAAATCACCTGAACGTTAATTTAAGGGGAAATTTTTCCCATTTCCTAAGCACACTTTTCCCCCACAAGTACAGAAGTCAAATGAGACAAAGCACAAAAGTACCAGGTTTATTCCTCCCGTTCTGATGCTGGTGTGTCGAAGACAAAGAGCCAGCATGTTCTGGGCATGAGATCACTGCAGCAGGAAGGCAGCCTGCAAAGAAGGGGCTACATCCTCCATCCTCTTTATTTGAACTTTTTTGGAGTAGAAATACAAAATGTCACGTATTGAGAGTTTACCCACATTTAGAAAAGCAGCATGCACTCTCTAAGTGAATAAATGTTCCCTAAGAAAAGAATAAAAAGGCACTTAATAGTTATGTGCTAAGCATTAGGGTTACAAATACAGACTTAAAACGGTCCCCACATAAAGAGTTCAGATAACACATTAAAGAGTAGCCCAGGAGGGGCACTTTGGTCCAGAAAAGATGCTGAGTGGGGCCAACGGAAAATAAATCAACATACCCCTTCCAGGAACCACTGTAGAATTTATTTAATCACAATTCCATAAAGGGGAATGTGTATTGGGAGAGGGGGAGTACACAGGTTGGTGAAGCTATCAAGAGATGACCAGGAAGGAGTGAAGGAAAGCATGGCTGAGGCTTGTCTGAAATACTGCACCTGGGGAGACAGTAAGCAATCAGGACGGAATGTTCCAGGAAAAGAAACGGGTTAAACACCTCCATGGTCTCTGGTCTAGGAGGAAGAAAAGTCACAATGCTAATAACCAGATTCAAAGATACTCAAATTCTCTACTAATCAGAAAAGCTTAAGTCAAAATAATCTTAAGATCTACCTTAGACCCACTAATAATAACTGGCAAACCTGGCTCAAACTCAGTTCTGGCACTGCTGTAGGGATATGGGCACAAAGTTGGAACGTTTGCAAAGGGTCTGAAAAACAATATGACATCAGAAAAGAATCACAAAACTGATTATGCCCTTTGAGTGGTTCCATCTGCTATGACAAAAAACTGGAATCAATGTATATGACCAATGACTGGAGGCCAGATGACAGAGTCCTCGAATGGAATGTGCTCCAAAAGAAGCTGCAGATGTGGACAGTAGAGATGAACAGTGGGATAAGTGAGTGTCACCTGCTCATAGTGGGGTGCCCCTCCTTCCACCTCTGGGACTCAGCCACTCTGTGTAGCAGGCCTTCAGTGCCATGGCCCTCAGGAGGTCCCCCTCAAGCCCAGCTCTTCTGTCTGCCAGGCAGGCACCCACAAGGCCAGCAGGACCAGGGTGCTCTGCCTCTGCTTCGTTATTGTTCTCTGGAGTCTCCTATTATATTTCTGAACTTTAACAGAAGAAGGTCAGCACCTTACAGGTGTCACCAATCAGAAGACACCTCCTTGCCTCCTGTCTTTTGACTGCCACCTATGTACACTGCCACTCTCTCTGCTCAGAAAACTCAAGACGATAGGTTGAATAAAACTAATACTAACTCCAAGCACACTTGAATTTTTCTCAAATATCTTCCTTAGAGAAAATTCTCAACTGAGAGAACTATTAAGTCCTAAGTTTTAATACTAAGCTGTGTCGCTCTGGAGGAGTAACACAAGATAGCAATCTATCTTCTGACTTGTAAGAATTCTCTGCCTAGTAAGAAAATCCCTTGGTGAAATTTCCAATTTCTGTATTCATTAACAGTTCTACAACAGTTTTAACCCTGCATTTCTTACAAATCAGGAAAATATTTCCCATTTGGTTAAACAGTAACCAATGTGAAAATTTGGGGCAAAGTGCCAATTCCCTAATAGATATCTCTGCTTGCTATCAGCCTAGTCTCCCTCCAAAAAAAAAAGTTTTCTCTCTTTTTTATTACTTCCTATTTTTGGAAAATGAAAGTAGTAGGGATCATAACGTATGATTTAAATCCTCTACTAGGTAAAAATCATTGAAAATTAGTGCTGGAAATTACCTTAGAGATCAGCTGGCCCAAACTCCACTCTCTCCCTATTACTTCCAGGATCAAATCCAGAGGCCTCCTGTTTGGCTTTGAAAACCCCTCCTAACCTGTCTTTCTCTCCCTCTCCTTCCAGTCTTCTTACACCTGACTTTCCTCTATAACTCTTTTTTTTAATTGTTAAAAATTTAAATATTTACCCAATTACACATTAAAAACCATTTTTAAACATCTGTTTTTTTAAATTCTGAGTTCTAAATTCTCTTCTTCCATGCCTCCTCTCCCCCTCTCCTTGAGAAAGCAAGTAATTTGATGTAGGTTATACCTGTGCAGTAATGCAAGAGATTTTCATGCTGTGAAATAAACACAAACACCTCCTCCCACCCCAAAAAAAGCCAAGAAAAATAAAGTAAAAAAAAAAAAGTCTGCTTTGATCAGCATTCAGACTCTATCTATTCCTCTGGGTATGGACAGCATTTTCCAACATAAGTTCTTCACAACTGTCTTGGATCTTTGTACTACTGAGAATAGCCAAGTCATTCACAGTTTTGTCTCCATAATAATTAGCAGAACACCTGAGAGTAGGTACTTAAGGAATACCTGTTAATGACAACTCATTTTACATAGGAGAAAAAGGAAATGCAAATAACTGGCATCACATAACTTAGAAGAGCAAGAGTAGTTGATTCAGGTCTCTAGATAACCAGTTCAGTGTTATTTCCATTAGTTAACCAACATAGGAATTTCTTCCCAAAAATCTACAATTTTAGGATTAGTTGTACATTAATGTCTTTTTTTTTTTCTTTTGCAAGGCAACTAGAATTAAGTAACTTGCCCAGGGTCACACAGCTAGTGTCAAGTGTCTGAGACTGGATTGGAACTCAGGTCCTCCTGACTCTAGGGCTGCTGCTCTATCCACTGTACCACCTAGCTGCCCCTATTAACTTCTAATACAAAAAATATATGTATTTTTTCTAGGTAAAGTGGTAGGAGACTACAAATTACTTGAGTGTCTAGCACAGTGCCTCAAACACAACAAGGCACTTAATAAATACTTTCTGATTGATGGAAGAACAAAAGCTGTAAACTGGTATAAGATGTTATCCTACACACAGACTAAATCACACAGATAACAGACAAGAAACCCAAATCAGTCCTAAAACCTAGATTTTAATTCCACCTCAGTCTTTTACCACTTAAAAGACTTGGGACAATGCACAGACACTCAAGGGCAGCTACTATCTGTCAAATACTGAGAAGCAGAATGGCAAAGCAGACATCATTTTGTACTTGGACAGAATCAGGAAAACCTAGATTCCAATCCAATTCTGACCCTTACATGTCATGTGACTCTCAGTGAATCAAACAAAACCTCTTCAAACTTCAGGTAACTCTGAGACTAGAAATTTTCAGAATTGATCCATCCACCCAAAACATGTCAGAGCTGTTACAAGGATCAAATGAAGGAATATGAGAATGATGTACAAAGTCCCAGACAGAGGTCAAGTGTCTCCCATTTCTTCCATTCCTAATGCTTCATTTTCTTCTCAGATAAGAAAAGTTTAGTGTCAGCATGCAAACCATTCCCCATTCTTAAAGTATTTATTTCCAAATATCTGAATACTTTAGTATTCCTTTTACCATAAGAAAGGTTAAATTGAGACTTTACATTCATAATGAAATGACAGAATGTTAGCAGGTAATACAATAATCCTAGTTTTATACCATTATAAAATATTGACACAGGTCCTTTCAAGAAAAATTAACCTTCCATTTATGGCATCAGAATATAATCCTTACCAGGAAAGAGCATAATAGGGCTAAAAAGAACAAGTCCAGATAGGTTGATGTCATGTTTTTACCTAAACAAAACATATTACAGTACACCAGAAAAATACTAACTTCAATATATCAATTTAAAAAAAAAAAGATTTAGATAAGATGTGAAGTCTAAGTAGCCAAAGAAGAAAAGCAAACATTCTCACAATGGAGAATAAACACAGACAGGACAATAAGCTCCAGTGATTCCCTACTGCTAGCCTGGGCTTGGCACTGCACTTTCAGGAAAGGCTCCTAACTGTAAAAAACACAAGGATACATGAAGGAAAGCAGAAGAAATCAGCACTCTACAAAGGGGTATGCCTCTGTTTGCTAAATGATTAGCACAGCAAGTAGGTGCACTCACCTTGGCATTAAACAGTCAGTATTGTTTTTTAATAGTCTATTCCCAGAGTTGGAAACATTGGAAATGAGTAAACTTCCATCAGATAAAACTAAGAGAACATCCATTCTTTAACGATCCTACGGTCTCAATTTTTCTTCAACAATTAAATCCAAATAAGGCTTCAATACTAAAAAAAATATAGTTTAATGGGACATTTTCCTTCACAAATCACTATATGAATGAGCACAAAATAAGTAACAAATAGAACAATGTAATAAAAATAACTATAAAATAATTACATTATTATACTGACATAATATTTCCCATCAAAAACTTTATCAAGCATTCTATAAATGGACAGGTCTTCTATTAAGTGCAAAATGGTTGGGATCATGGGCACACATATATTTAAGTTATGGAAGGAAATGTCTAGAAATATGAAACACCTTTCTGCATCTCTTTAATACTTATTTTCTTTCATATTTAACAAATATGCAAAATTAAAATTATATCAAGAACAAGGTTAAAAACAAGCTTTCCTCAAAACTCAAAGACAAACGAATTGACTTTTATTCATTTGTAAGCTGTAAATTTGAAAATTTAAAGTTTTAGAAAATAAAACTAGCTTCATGAAACAGATGTTACTGCCTGTGCCATTTAATAAATTCAAGTCACATTCACAGAAGACAATATAGCCATCTGATGAGTTCAGCATCAATGGAATGAGCCAAATTCACACAACAGCATCTTACAAAAATAATCAGTGGTTTAAAGCAGTGCATGTGCAAAATTCCTGAAATAACACATACATAATTCCCTGCCAAACTCAGATGAATTTAAAATCTGCAAAAGCAGATCATCATAGCTATGAAATCCATATTCAACAAGGCTATGTTCAGAAAGTTTCATTTCCATCTTCAAAAGCTAAATGATCTTAGATAATCCTTTGGTAAAGGGGCAGGAAACGAAGGGTTACAGATATTCCTCATTTTTAAAAGAAAAGGTTTTTATTTTTTAATATCCAAAAATTGACAAGGAACACTAATATAATTTACAGATCATTTAAGACAAAACTGGAACTTATTAGGTGACAATATGAACCAGCTCTGACCGTGGAATTTCCTAGATCAATAACCACCAATGACTCCATATGGCCTTCAAAATTCAAGTCATTCACAACATGAATCCACTACATTTCCAGTCCCATTAGACCTGTTCATGCTCTGCTGTGCTTTCCACAGGACATGCCCCTCCCCCCACTCCAACCCCAGCCCACCATCTCCCACTAACTGCACCCTCACCTCCACCTCTCAGAGTGCCTAGTTTGTTTCCAAACATAGCTCCGGTGCCCTTTCTACAGGAGGCAGTTTGATCCAGTGCAAAGACTACAGGTTCCAGGGTTGGAAAACCTGGATTCAATCTCCTATGTGATCTTGGCCAAGTCACTTCATCTCCCCCAGTCTGTTTCCTCCTCTGTAATATGTGAAGGTTACATCACATGGCCTCTAAGATCCCTCTCAGCTATAAGATTATGAGATGATAACCCTCTGTGTGGGCAGCGAGATGGCTGGATGGACAGAGATGGATGGAGCACCAGGCCTGGAATCAAGGAGACTTAAGTTTAAATTTGGCCTCTAGCTGTGTAACCCTGAACAAGTCACTTAGCTTTTCTGCCTCATTTTCCTTACCTGTAAAATGAGCTAAAGAAGAAAATGGCAAACCAATCTAGTATCTTTGCCAGGAAAACTGCAGATGAGGTAACAACAAGTTGAACATGATTAAAAAATGACTGAAGTGACCCCTCCCTGTGGCTAGAACTTCTTTTTCTTCTCCCCTGTTTCCCCATAATTACTTTTTATTTACTGAATACATGTGTCTATTTGTTTGGTTGAGGTACTGTGACAGATTGGATAGAAAGCTGCTCTCAAAACCTGGAGTGCCAGCCTTGTCAGTGGCATGATCTTTGTGTCATTTACTCTCTTAGTGTCCCGAGCAACTCTCAAAAAGACAGAAGTAAACAGCAGGAATCTGTCTCTAGGAGAGCACCCCAGGAATCAGTGTTTGGTCCTAGACTCTTTTACATTTTTCTCAATGACTTAGATAAAATTGTTTAAAAGGCTAACATACTGAACCAAATTTAATGAGACGAGAAGTAATATGGATTAATATACAATCTCACATTTAAAAAACTGACTTCACCAATATGATATGGATGAGATGTGGTGAAAGAACAATTCATTAAAAAAAGATATGTGGGTTAAACAACTGGTATACCCAAAAGAAGACATGTTATTCACAGAGTGCGTGTAAGTGACAACAAATGGATAGTCAGAAGACCTGGAAGCCGAACTCCAGTGAGTGGGCTGGGAATATCCTCTAGCGCGGTGGTTCTCAACCTTCCTAATACTGAGACCTTTAATACTCTATGTGGGTGGGCGTATCTGCATGTGGGTGGGCTCGCCTGGAGATGGATAGAGGAGCAGTGTCTTGGTTCCTAAGACCATGGGAAATATGTGTTTTCCAACGGTCTTAGGCGACCCCTGGGACCCCTGTGAAATGGTCTTTCGACCCCCAAAGGGGTCGCGACCCACAGGTTGAGAGCCACTGCTCTAGGAAGTATTTACAATAACGCAAGGAAGGACAAGAATAAAAAAGGATCACAATCAGTCCTATAAGGGATACAATTCTGACAAGATAATAGATTAATTCAAGTATTACAGAATACCCTTAAACTACATATTCTCAAAGGTGAGTGATACTAGAATTCCTTTCATTGGTAAGGTATCACAGTCTACCCACAGCCAGATGATGAAATAAATAACAGACATGGCTTAAAGAATGCTATGAAACAGCTGTTTGAGCAAACAGGAGATAAAGTCGGCTATATGGTAAAAATAAGGGGTAACTGGTGAATAGCCTTCATGCTCCATTAGGAGCTCTTCAGGAAATGCCCAAAGTCTAGGGGAGGCACCCAGCACATTGTTCTCCTCTGAAGGATTTACAAGTAAACATAGACAAGAATCATAGCATTGTGGATGAGGTGCCATTTTCATTTGCAAAAGTAATACCTATGCAGGTAAGAAAAAGGATCCATCAAAGTAAGAATCCTTGAATTATCAACAATCTCAGACTAATTCCACAGCAGTATTAGTATGTACTGATTCGATTGTTTTATTACTATTATTATAAAGGAATAATTTAAAAGTCCCAGCCATACTGGGATAAAACCAGAGTATGCTAATCTCCCATCTTGATGCCCTCTTCATCCTCACTGCTTCCTCTCAGAATCCTGATCTTCCCTCAAGACTCAGCTCAGGTGCCACTTTCTTCCAGAAGTATTCTCTGATTCCCCCAATTGGAAAGGCTTTTCATCCTTCAATTATCTTGCAGTGAGATATCTTTAATGTACTTAGCACAATTCTTGGCATATGGTGGATGCTTTAAAAATGCTTGTTTCCTTCCTTCATTTATTTGTTCGTTCCTTCCTTCCTTCCTTCCTTCTTTGCATTCATTCATCCAGTAAACCATAAGCTCACAGAGGGCAGCAGCTATTTATCTGTGCATTACACATTTCCCGGACACACTGCTTTTGAGCTTTTTGAATTTCTCCATCGTGCCTTCCAGCCCCAGGGAACTCATCACAGGGTAAACCTCATTATGCTGAAGATTGGATCAGTCTTGATTTGGTCCCCACATCTCATCAGTCCCCTCTGCCCTCTGAGCCATGGGCTCCAGGGTCTCCATTTTAAAGAAGTGGTCCAGCATGGTCTTCTCCCCATTTCCCACCAGAACCTAGGCTTGGGGGCTCCTTTTAATTTCTCTGGCAGGCCCCAGCCCCTATACCTACCCCAGGTGCCTGCCTGCAGTTTCCTTAGGTCTTGGCAGGAGCTCATCAGAAAGCAAGCTCCTACCTCCCTTTTGCATTGTATTCTCAGAGTCCAGTACATGGGAAGTACTTAATAAATGCTTGTTAATTGAGTGATTTGGGGGAAAATAGTGTGATGCTCCAAGCCTTTACATAGTAATAGCAGATATTTAAAGAGTTTCAAGATTTACAAAGTACAAGTACATCAAGTCTCCTTAGATCCTCTCAACAATCTAGTAAGGGAAGGGTGACTGAAATCTCCATTTAACAGATAAGGAAACTGTGGATCAACCTGCCCTGGTAGTTGAGTTAGGAAGTGCATGAAGAGCAACTGGAACCCAGGTATTATTGACATCAATCCTGTATCTGATCACTCTACCAGATGCTTATAAATGGGTCACGCTCCCAAGGTAGGAGCAAATTAGCACAATCTATTACAAACACTGAATGAGAATTTTTTTTTTACATTATTCATTTTTCATTAAGGCATGAGGTTACAGAAGTAGGCACTTTTTCTGGGAGAAAGGTTGTGACAAAGACAAGCACCAAGACACGGAGAAAAGGACACGAAACCAGTAGCTCAAGAGTCTCCTTCTTTGGGGACGTTCAGAAACCAAGGCAGAAGCAGTTCAGTGCCTCCGCAGCTCAGGTTAATATGTAAATGAACACTGATGTCACCTAGAAAATACACTGAAAATTCTTACAAACAACACAAAGCGTTTTTTAAAAAAATACTCCTCAGCCCAACTTTTAAATTACTTATGTTGATTTAGGTCTTCTGCATTTTCAAAAAACTTCAGGCATTCTGTCAGGAATTTCATTTTCCCCAGGATGCAGAAGAAGAATTCCATTAATCCTTTTTTTTTTTTTTTTTTTTTTTGCTTTCTGGAAGGCAATTGGGGTTAAGTGACTTGCCCAAAGTCACACAGCCTAGTAAGTGTGTCAAGTGTCTGAGGCCGCATTTGAACTCAGGTCTTCCTGACTCCAGGGCTGGTGCTCTATTCACTGCACCACCTAGCCACCCCCCAAATGTTAACTGTTTATTATTATCATTATCTATATTTCTTTCTTTTCTTTTCTTTTTGCTTTTTGGAGGGCAACTGGGGTTAAGTGACTTGCCCAAAGTCACACAGCTAGTAAGCGTGTCAAATGTTTGAGGCTGGATTTGAACTCAGGTCCTCCTGACTCCAGGGCCAGTGCTCCATTCACTGTGCCATCCAGCCACCCCATTCATCCATTTTTTAAGGTATCTAAAAGCATTATCTATCCCTACCAAAAAAAAGTCTCTAAAAAGCATTTTACCAAGTTCTAGAAGAACTTTTGTTCTAATACCGTGAAAGAAAATAAGTCAATTTAAAACTTTCTGTCTTGAGTCCTGAATGATACAAAGTCCCCAAAACTCTTATTTAGAACTTCTGCAACAGCATTAGAAAACAGAAATATTTTTAAAGTACTCTAATCTGGCTGGCCCAAGAGCAAATTCTCTATTTGATAATCAATTTCCCAGGCTTTACTTCCTTCTCCCTCCTCACTTCTCTACCTTTTGAGAGCCCAAGCACTCCCTTCTTGAGGTAGCTGGGTGGTGCAGTGAATAGTACCCTGGGCTTGGATTAAGTAAAACCTGGGTTCAAATCCAGCCTCAGACAGAACGATCCTAGACTAATCACTTAGCCTCTATCTGCTGAGTTTCCCCAATCTATAAAAATGGGAATAATAAGAGCACCTACTTTCCAGAGTCACTGTGAAGATCAGATGAGATGACATTTGTAAAGCACAGTGCCAAGCACAGAGTCAGCGCTAAGCTTACTCCCCCCCTCCACGCCTTTGTCTTCTGGAAGTATTTCATGGTCACATCAGACACTAATGGCGTCCCTTCCAAGCTTGCCTTATGTCCTGCATATGTCTGTACATGTATATAGTGTGTTGCTTCCCCCAGTGCTTAGTAGCGTTCCTGGCACATTAATAAGTGTTTGCTAACTGCCTGACTCCACCTCCTACATCCCAAATGCTGAGATCACTCTCTTGCTTTACTAGCTCCTACACTTCCCAGCTTGCCCTCAGACCCTCTTCTCCGTCCTCACTGTGACTGCCTCCCCTTCACTAACAGGACGCCATGCCAATTACTCAAAGCCAAAGTAATCACCCAGGGCAGAGAGAACCAGCATCCTCACTTTCTTCTTCCAGGATATCATGCCCCATTTAAGGAAGCCCAAGACCCCAGCAGCTTTCTTGGCAAGATATCACACTTCTGACTGGTCCATGAAAACTCTGAGATTGGCTACAGACAAACTGCATCTAAGTGCACCTACCCCATTTTACCCTTGTTAAGCTGATTTCTGAGCTTAGGTATAAGTTTTTACATGAAATAATATTCTAGCCTATCAAGACTATCCTCCAGTTAGCTATCACTCTGAGCTTAATATCATCTGCAGATCTAGTAATCAAACTGTCTTAAGGCATAGGTGTAAACCCTGCCTAGGCCATTACCACATTATCTCAGACAGCTTACTTAACCTCCTTACTTAACTTCAATATACTCATCCTAAAAGGAGACTGGATCAGTTGATCTCTGAGGTCCCACTCAACACCAGATCTAGTCATTTTGCCCAATAAATAGAAATGTAAATGGCACAAGGGCCAGTACAGATCCCTGCAGAATCTACCAGAGACTTCCATCCAAGCTGATATCAAGCTTTTAATGATTGTTCTCTGTGCCTGATCATAAAATCAATTCTATATTCAACTAACTATAGCCTATCTCCCTCCAATTTTTCCACAAGAAAAATATGAGAAAAGCAAAGGATGGTCTGTAGGAGCAGGAAGGTGATAAGCCCTTCTGTGCAATGTCCTGTTAGGAAACATGTGGAGTATTGTTAACAACAATAATTACTATTATTATTACAACAGCATTTATACAGACCTTTATGGTTTCCAAAGCGTTTTGTTTTTTGTTTTTTGTTTTTTTTTTTACAAATATTATCTCATTTTACCCTCACAACAACCTGAGAAGTAGATGCTGGTATTATGTCTGCCCAATTTTACAGATGGGGTAGACAAAGCGTTAAGGTCACTCAGCTAATTTAAAAAAAAAAAAGTATGGGAAATTGAATTTGAACTCAAGTCTGGTCCTCCTGACAGCAGCACTACAGGTCCAGCACTATTCACTGTGCTACCTAACTAGTTGCCATTCTGAAAAAGATCATGTAGCATCATGGAAAAACTGCTGGACTTTGAATCTGGAAGACCTGAGTTTGAATTCTGCCCCAATTTTAACAGCTGTGTAACTTTAACAAATCATTTACCCTCTTTTAACATCAGTTTCCTCATATATAAAAGAGGAGAATTGTGAGGTTCAAATGAGATATGTATAAATTGTAAAATGCTATACAAATGAAAAACTGTTATTTTTATTATTAGAGAATCACAAAATTTGAGAATTGGAAAGTACCTTAGGAATCACTTAAAGCAACATGCAACTGAAAGGAATCTTCACTCTAACACACTGACAATCAGGTGTGAAGCCTGTGCTTTCACAC
Organism: Pseudochirops corinnae; assembly: GCA_028646515.1. NCBI lineage: Eukaryota > Metazoa > Chordata > Mammalia > Diprotodontia > Pseudocheiridae > Pseudochirops > Pseudochirops corinnae. The sequence goes on from CM053587.1 coordinate 334,237,798, forward strand.
GTCCAAAGAAGAAGCGTTCTCACACCTCCACAGGGAAGAAGTGGTTCCACAGTTAGTTTTAATTGTTAGCAAAGTTCTCCAGCCTGCTTCACCTCTGAGCCCTCCAAAGATGTGAACAAGACCATTATATGTACCCCACACACACACACCCCAGTCCTCTCTTCTCCAGACTTCATGTCCTTCCTTCAACCAATCTCACCTAACATGGATTAGACCAGTTCTGAATCCAAAATGTATTCTCAAGGTTACAACTTTCCATCTTCTGCACAAGAAAATGATGAGGTACTTACTTAGCTTTGCTAAAATCAGCATTCCCTTCTACCAGGTTGGAAACCCCACCTAAAAAAAAAAGACTATGGTTAATCTAACCTGCCTTGTGTTCCTGGTAAAGATTCCACCGGTAGAAGGGAAAGTCTTACTGGGGGTCTTCAAACAAAGGTTTGATGACCACTTAAAGGAAGAGTAGATTCTTGTTCAGGTGTGTGCAGGAATAAATGACCTTGGAGTTCCCTTCCAAATCTGACATTCATTGATTCTTGGATCTCAATCATCACCGGTATGCTCTGGAAAGTGGCAGACAGATTAGAGGAATGTTGTAGGTAGTTTTTCTGGATTCTAGCAAAGCATTTGAAAATAAAACAATATTTCACAAAATAAAGGAATGACAGTCCCACTATAAGACCATGAATAGAGAAGAGAGGCAACCCACGAATCAAGAGGATTTTGGTTCTCCCCTATACTATTTGTGAGACTCTGGTCTAGTTGCTTGATGCCTGGGTGCCCCCAAAGGACTCTCTACAGGAGGCTACAATTAAGGGTCCACAAGTCAATAAGTTTATTTAAAAATTTTAAAGCCATTCTTCGCTCAGAAGCAGTACAAAACTAGTGGGTGGGCCCACCTGGCTCACAGGCTCCTGTTTACCGGTTCCAGCTCCAATAATGGGTTATTATGAATTATGCATTGATTATTTCACATATATGGTGCCTGAATTAGGCAATTCAAATGCATAATTGCTCATCAGCATTGATGGAAGCTTCCTCACCAGGAGCTCTTTATCTATACCAATGAAACCATAGGTTTTGACCAAATACATCTGAAGAGCTATGTTCACTTTCAAACACCACATTTTCACATTTTAGGAAGGACACTGATGGCAAAGGGCCTTGAGTCCATTCTGCACGAGGAGGAGTTGAGGGAACTGTCTGGCCTGGAGAAAAGGCTTAGGGCTCCACAACAGATATCTTAAGGAATCTGTCTAGCCAAGCCGCTAAGTGAAAGAGGAAGTAGGTTTATTTTTCATTTGGACCCCAAAAGGAAGAACAAGAAGCAACAGGTGGAAATTACAAAGAGACACATTCAGGCTAGATCTAATGCACAGAGCTTTCCAGGAACAGAAGGAGTGGCCTTGGAAGGCAAGGAGCTCCTTAAAGGCCTTTAGGCTGAGGCTGGACAGTCTCACCCAGAGGCCTTCCTGGAGAGAGTATTATTTTTCAGATTCAGATAAATGGCTCATAAAGTCCCTTCCAGCTTTAAAACTCTGGAATTCTGGGGTTGAGTCTGTGCTTTACATTAGTTTAGAATGGGGGGAAACACAATCATGTAAAACTATATTCCCATACTATACTTCCTTATAATAAGGCTGCCTGCCCAACACTAGCAGGAGGAATGTTGTAAGTAACAATTACCTAAATGCTGGACAAGTATTTTAATCTAACAAAACACTTAAAGGTACTTTCCTCAGTAGTAAGAAAGGGAGCCTTTTGCTGAATATTGCAAGCACGGTTTAAAAGAGGGAACTGTAACCTTTTGGGTTTTCAGAGTAGTCCATAAATTGTTCAGCTCAGCTTAAACACATCCAAGTAATAATATTAAACTTAATCAGGTTAATGGGATACTAAACACTGATATGAAAGAACATTTAGCTCCATAACTAAATGGCCTTCTTGAACAAAGGTAAAATCCCAAACACTGCTAAGAACAAATGCCATTGCCATTAAGTTTTAAAGAGAATCCTATCATAGCAGAAAATCTGAGAACTAGAGCCAACCATGCTCAGAAACACATGCTACCAAGGACTTGTTCTGCCTATCTGACACAGAAATTTGTGTGTGCACATATAGACTAGCTCAATCACAGACGCGCAGAATTCAATGGACCTTAAAGGCTATTCAGTCCAAGTCATTCCTGAACGAGGATACTCCAAGAAGCAATCACTGTTGCCTATCATTGTTGCTTGAAGAACACAGAAGAAAAAATCTTGAGTTGGACAGGATCTCAAAGGTCACCTAATCCAAGTCAGAGTTCAAAAAAGAATCCTTTCTATAACAGAATGATGTCAGAGCCTACAGACTCTGAGGAAAGTACACCACAAGTGTCAAACTCGCAAACTGCAAAACTCCTAGCCAGAACCAGATTAAAATACAACTGGGGAATGTTGAACAAAATAAATAAAAATGCAATAAAACATAGATAATGTGAATTTGTAGTTTTTTTTAAATCAATCTATGGCCTTCGAAGATCCATTTCTATGTGAATACCACTGAAATATGTACATGGACTAAAGCTGCCCTTGGGGGTAGCAGTAATTACACTGGCATCTGCTAAGGAAGCACAAGAAAAGGGCCTATCTCTGATGGATTAAGCATGAGGCCCCTTCCTCAGTAATCTCTCCAGTAATCCAGGACAATGGTCAAGCTGTCAGAATATGCCAAATTTGACAAACTGAAATACTGCACCAGTCCTCTGGTAGAGGACAGATGCTGGAGTCATGCCGGCCACCCCCTGGGAAGAATCACTGCACAGGGAGAAAGAGTCTCAAAGTCCTTCTGCCTCAAACAAAACGCTGCTTTGATAACAAGATATCTTTTTGGCTGTTCTCCTGACACCTTTTTCATCTTCTACAGATTTCCTGGTTTCTTCTTGTTGTTTTTTGACTTAAGCCATATATGAGACCTTCACTTATATGGTGCCTGCATAGTTAGAGGTTCAAGTCTAACTTCAGGCTTCCCAGGTGAATGACCTGGACAAATCATTCCACCTCTTTTATTTGTAAAAATAATCTCCCAGGTTATCGGTTCTCTTTCTCCTTTCAAATAATGGTGTAGTGGATAGAGTGTTGCAGTTGGAGTCAGAAAAATCTGAGTCTGAATGCAGCCCAGAAATTTGCTGGCTATGTGACCCTGGGCAAGTCACTTAACCTCAATCTGCCTCAGTTTCCTCATCTGTAAAAGGGGTATAATAATAGCATCTACCTCCCGAGTTAAGAATAACTGAGCTAAGTGCAAAGTGTTTTGCAAACCATACAGAACATAAATCTGAGGTGATATCCTCATCATCATATGTCTACATACCATACACAGAGCATGGTAAAACCCCTAAAGGCATGACATGCTTTTCATATTTCATTCCCGGGGCCTTGAACAAAGCAGGTTAATCGATATTTGTTAAGTGACACTGACCGCAAATATTAAATGTTATCATCTTGCATCACTCCTGACTCAACTGTGGATGCCAGACTCCTTCTCACTACCTTTTCCTGACAAATGATACCTGTGTATGGCTAGATTCAAAACTGGTTTAACCGGCTGCAAATCCTCTTAGATCTTAAGAACACTGGACAGAGTTCTCTTTCCAACCTGCTGATCTCTAAGTACCCTTCTAGCCCTGTTTATGATTCTAACTATTCTATTTCTGCACAGTTCAGATACCAATGAACCCACGAAAGGCTAATGGACAACAAGCATGAAAGCTAAACAGGAAAATAAACTAAGGCTGTCCTTATGTTCATGTTCACAGGTATACAGATCATTTCTATTCTGACAGAACACAAACAGCCAAGTTACTATATTAGAAAATTATTTTTCCTTTAGTTGACCCTCACACAATATTTATGCCTGAACAAGACTTTGAATCACAAATTGTATTTATTGTCAATAACAGGTCTTAAAACAGGCCCACAGCAAGTGACAATCGAGATGAAAAGATCTTCATAAATAAAAACTGAGGGTTTTGATTTTGTACTTCCCCATGCGTTACACACCACTTTACATATAATGATGATAAAAAGCACAGAACCAAATTGCCTATGGTAAGTACAACTTTTAAAAGGCATTTTCTCTTCCAAAACATGACTCATGACCCAATTCCTCCAGCCTCTGAGACCACATAGACTAGGTTCAAGTGGGTAGTCTGCCTCCTCCCCCACAACCCTAACTTTTGGGCTCCATTTGCCCCCACCCAGAACTACCTCCAGAAAATCTACGAATATAGCTTTTGTTGCTTATTCATACATATCTAGAGATGTGGGTGAAAGATTACAGAGTAAAGATTACAGGTTTAGAATGGCCATCTAGTACAATGCACTCATTTTACAAATAAGAAAACTAACACAGAAAAATGACTTGGCAAAGAGCACTCGAATTCATGACTTCCTAGTTCCAAGCTCAACCTCTATGCACCAGCCTCATTGCTCTGGGCCAAAGGTTCCCCAAACTGCACAGAAGTACTTGAAATAACAATGTGTATGTTAAATACAGGATGGCTTTTACTTCTCCTCAGAAAATAAAAAGTGTAAATGACCCACAGTAGCACCTAAACAATCTATAATTCTCCTCCCTCTCAAGTAAATCTCTTCTTACCCTGGAGCCCTAGAGAGATCTCTCAGAGACACACCATCACAGTATGGTTTGGACAGCCCTTAGAAGGCAAATTCACTTGATATTTTTCAACAAATTCAATAACATTTATTAAGCATCTACTAAGAGTCAGTCATTGTACTAAACTCTTGGGATACAAATGAGAAAAAGAAAAGCCCCTTCCCTCAAGGAGCTTACAATCTAATGGAAAAGACAGTACATAAAAGGAAGCTGGAAAGGGATAAGTATGGGAATTATATTCCTGGAATCTAAGCTAATAGAAAATGGAGTTACCAGGAAAAGCTCTAAGGACTATGTTGTTTGGTCATTTCAGTTGTGTTTGACTCTTCATAACCCCATTTTGGGGTTTTCTTGGCACAAATACTGGAGTGCTTTGCCATTTCCTTCTTCAGTTTATTTTCCAGATGAGGAAACTGAGGCAAACAGGGTTAAGTGTCTTACCAGGGTCACAAAACCAATAAGTGGCTGAGGCCAGATTTGAACTCAGGAAGATGAGTCTTCCTGAGACCAGTGCTCTATACATTATGCCACCTAGCTGCCCTAAAGAAAGACTATGGAAGTTTATTCCAGCCATCCAATCAGAAGGGAAGAACAACTAAGGGAGCTGATAAAGTGCTGAGTGTAAAAAGCTGAGTCAAACTGCATGATGATGAGATTTTAGGTGATCACCTTATCTGGGGGAGGTACAATGTTCTTTGGTGGAAAATGGACAGACATCTACCACCTCACCATCCCAGTGTCCCATACAAACATCCAGCTGTACAATATAACAATGGTAAATTGGACTCCCTTGGCTTGGAAAGGCAACTGGGTTCCTATCCCATCTCTACTGTCTGATTAACTCATAGTAATCAGAAAAGGCAAACCCTACATCTTGCAATGCCCTATATTATGTCTTAGACCACCAGATACTATTCCAAGAAGGGAGGTGTAGGGAGAGCATCACATCATCACATGTACTCTTGTATGTTGAAGGCTGGCTCCAGATACTCTCCACTCCACACTCCAACGTGGCCCTAGCTGCTACCATTTCTTACACCAAAAGCCTGCCAATTCTGGAACTGAGGACAGTGGGGAAGACCAATCGCTCCCTAGAGGGATATGCCAAAGCACAGCCAGAGTTCACTCTTATGTCTCTTTTCTCAGACTTGTTGATAGATAGTGGAAAGTTCCAAACAAATGCTCACTATCCAGTAAGCTCTTCCAGTTGATCTGGAAAAGGAAGCTGGAAAGGGACAGAACAACTTCCCCACCATCCCCAAACCCATCGCCAGCTATCCCCCCTTGGGATTAATAATACACATCCACAAGAGTGGCTAAGGGTACAGTGGGTAACAGCAGAATATAGCAGAATGAGACCTTCTCCCAGAATGATCAAACCCATGGTCTTGACCGTATTAGCATCATAACCATATATAACAGTGATTCTCAACCTTTCTAATGCTGCGACCCTTTAATACTCATATGTCGGCATATCTGCATGTGGGCAGACCTGCCAGGAGACAGGCAGGTGGAGCGGTGTCTCGGTTCCTAAGACCATCGGAAATATGTGTTTTCTCATGTGAAAGGGTCATTCGACCCCCAAAGGGGTCGCAACCCACAGGTTGAGAACCACTGATCTATCTATACTGAATACTACAAGGAAATCAGGAACTAGCAAGGTGAAGACCACATATTGTTTTTTAAATACCCTTCAAATTCTAAAAATAAAATGACACCTATCGATCTAAGACTGATCTCTGTTCTGTTCTGGATTGAAAATCTAAGTTTATTCATAACATCATGTGAAAAGGGTATCATTGTCAGTACCACAAGATAAGCCATATACTTCTCTGGGAATCTTTTTCAAAGAGTTCATCTACCTGTTCAACATAATTTAACTTGATCTTTGGGAAGGGAAAGAGAACATAACACAGGCACTGTAATTAAAATTGGATTAATTGTTTTACTTCATCTGGCAAACTCTATCATCACACAAAGTTGAACTTTTGCTTGCCACAGATGACCACAATGGCGAGCGTTCATGTAGGGCGCGTTTATGTGAAATAACTACAGGTTATTTCATTTAAAACAATCCCATGAGGCGGGTGCTGTTATTACCCTCATTTTACAGAGAAGGAAAGGGAGTCTGAGAAAAGTAAGTGGCTCGCCCACACAGCTAGTAAGTGTCTGAGGCAGATAACACAGCATATGAAATTTCACGAAAACAAAATTATGTATTCGATTTTATACATCGGTACCAACTCTGTTACTCATGCACAAATATTTTAGTGGAGGCTAAACGTATATATTCACTAATGATTATTCTGTATATCTGCATATACAAATATTGTGTATATTTCTTTTGTATAAATCTACTTGAACAGAGTCTCATCCTTTCTGATAGTTTTCTATTGTTAGTGGACATTAGTCATGAGAAAATAAATTAGGGTTAATTGTCATGACTTAGGGAAGGTTCCAGATGCGCATCATAAGACAGGCTAGCTTTGCATCGTCTTTGAAAAACTAAAGCAGTGTCACTAAATTCTCTAGACCAATCAGAGACACGTTTCAAGGTTCTTCTACACCCCAAAGGATTTAGCACTTAAATTTATATGAAACTCCCAACATCATGTGAGGCTATAAAAATAATTTTATATGCTTCTTCAAGGGTTGCACAGACTCAGGGATGTTCCTTTGAGAATTTCATTATTTGATTAAGAAGCAAAATGCTCAAGCTGCAATGGCAGAATTTCATCAGTCCTGGCCCCTCTGTAGCCTTGCCATAATTATCCTGTGTATTTGACCCATAATCTTTTCTTTGAACCATTCATCCCAAACTACTGCCCTTCCTCCAGTGTAGATAGTCTAAACTTACTCTTCTCACTTCTCCTACCAGGTACTGAGGCAGTGGTCAAGTCACTCTCCCAAAGCAAAACCCTAGAAAGACCTGCTTGTAAGATCCTAATATTAAAGTAGCCTCGATGCCATCTTCTCAAATGATACAGCACCCCAGAGCTCTAGTTAATCTCTTAACATTTCCCTCCTCACTGCTTCCTTATGCAGAAGACAAGAGTTGCCTCCTAACAGGAGACTGTTTCTGATCCCCATGTCTAGCCCTCCTCAAAAAAAAAAAAAAAAAAAAAAGTAATTCATATTTATTTTATATATGCTTATCTGTGCACATGCAGTAAACTCCTAGAAGGCAGGGACTGTTTCACTTTGTCTCAGTGTCTGCATCTTCAAGCCCAGCAGGGAAGATAACACAAGCACGTGGAGAAATAATACCTAATAAAATATATGTTCCTGAGTACTATGACATCTCAAGGCTTACCTATTCAAGAGCTTCACCAAAATCAGATTGTCCTCTGAAATATTTTTATCAAACCTCTCCAAAATTTCATTCATTTTTAACTTTAGAAGTTCCTAAATGTTTTGATTTTTTAAAAACACATCAACCAACTATAACAAATTATAGTGAGAAAGCTAAAAAAAAAAAAAAAAAAAAAAAAAAAAGGTTGAGAAAAAAATGGTCTGTCATCTCTATCCCCACTCACTTATTACAAGAGATCTGGCACTGTGCCAAAAGACCAAACCATAGCTGTACTGCAATAGAGGAAAACAGCCCCAAGTCTCGGGATTATGGCTCATTACCAAATAAAATGGGAAGACTGTTAACAGAAGTACCCCAGCTGATTTCCAATCACCACAACTGCATTGAGGCATTCTGTAAGATGGTATTTAAGAGATCACAATCTTCAAGGGAATATTTCAGGCTACATTATATAAGTTGGAGAGCACATCTGGGCCCTTAGCTAAAAAGGGGAAGTGAATTGCTTTGAAATGCTGCCACATTTGCATTTACTTTCCTAAAGGAAAAGAGAAAAAACTATTCATAGTAGACTAGTGGGATGAGAATTCTTGATACCTTCAAATTTCTCTCTGCTAAGGCCCCTTGGGTACCCTTCAAATCTATCAAACCTAAAATAAACACCTTAAAAGGAACAGGACTCAAAACAAAAGTGACTTAAACCTAAGCTAGAAAACTCTAAGGGTTTACACACACTTGTGCATTGGAATCATGCAGTCAGCTTGTGAAAAATCCTCTTAAAAGTCAAGGAAGAGACACACGTCCTCCACAAAGACTTAACAAATCACTAGCTTGTAGAATGAGAGAGGTTCTTAAACTGGAGCCATTTATAATCCTCTGAACTTTACTGGATGCGTTCAAAAGTATCATTTTGAAAAGGGAGCTCCCAGAATGCCAAAGGAGGTCGTGACATAAAAAAGGTTCAGAACCTCTGGTTTACAACTTGAAGGGATCTTAGAGGTCATCTAATTTGAATCCACACTTTTCAGAAGAGGAAACTAAGGACCCTCTAGAGGGACTGAATAACTAGCCCAAAGTGAGACAGCTGGAAGTGCAGAGGCAAGGCTTTCAACTCTGGTCCTCTGACCCCAAATCCAGGCTCAGATGTGCATACTTCATAATCATTACAAAACAACGGGAATCAGGGAATCCAAATTCCATGACTGGCTCATGCCAAAATGTGGTGCTTGAAGGTCTCAAATACAAATAGGATCAAGGAATACTTCTCCAGACTCTAGACTAGGTTATTGCAAAAAATAAAAAATTCCCTCAGACTTTGGGGGGGGGGGGTTTATTTTTTGGGTTTTTTTTTGCTTTTTGGAGGGGGGAAGGCAGGGCATTTGGGGTTAAGTGACTTGCCCAAGGTCATACAACTAGTAAGTATTAAGTGTCTGAGGCTGCCTTTGAACTCAGGTCCTTCTGGCTCCAGGGCCGGTGCTCTATTCAATGCACCACCTAGCCACCTTCCTTGGGACTTTTTTTAAGGGGCATGGGAGCAGGTAGTGGGTGGAGGAAGGTGAAGAGCAGCAAAGTGAAAACCAAGAACAGAAGCACTCAGAAAAAGGCAGAAGAAAATCCTAACCTGGAGGCTAAATGTTACAATTTAGAAAAAGAGGAAAGGCAGGACTTGAAAACTTGGAGCTTAAAAGGCTCTTCCCAAGGGGAAAGCAACTGGATGTTCCCTCTGAAAAGCAAACAGCTTCTTGTCTTCCAAGGAATGAGATTACAGATCCACAAGTCCAGAACTTCTGGAGTGAGAGGTCATCAGCAAAGGGTCAAAGAAGAAGAGATAAGTAATGGTGGATGGTGACTTCAGCCTAAGGGGAATTAGACCTGATGATAGTAATGAAGAGATCAGCTATCTTTCTAGAGCACACATCCAAGTCATGAGAGAACACCCTCCCCCTAAAAAGAATAAGCCTTGTCAAACCCCTTCTGGTGATTCACTGGAGCCCAAATGACACTGCCAGAAGGAACCTAAGAAGCATTGCTAGTCATTTCCAAAGTAAGAGAATGAAGACGTTAGGAGCATAGGGGAGATTTCATTGCTGTGTCTACTGAAGGCAAAGGATAGAGGAAGAGAGGCAGATTTGAGTGATAAATATCTAGAAAAGAAGATGATGTCAAAAAACTGGATTTGGAATTCAGAACCACAACTTTAAAAAAAAAAAAAAAAAGGAGAAACCTAAGCTCCCAGCTAGGAAGAGGGTAGTATACTCTGCAAAGGCTGGCAAGAATGCATTTACCTGGAAACTTGCAAATCTATCTAAAGGGTTTTAAACTGAAAAGGAAAGGAGGAGGTTGAAAAAAAAGCCTATATACTGCACATGCACACACACATAACACGTATATGTAGATATAGATATATACACATATAGACAAATATATATGCATATACCATGTGACATATACATTGTTGTTCAGTCATTTCAGTCATGTCTGACTCTTCATGACCTTAATTTAGTGTTTTCTTGGCAAAGATACTGGCATAGTTTGCCATTTCCTTCTCCGGTTCTTTTGACAAGTAAGGAAACTGAGGCAAATAAATGAAGTGAAGCATCACATAGATAGATGTACAAGGCCAGATCTGAACTTAGGAAGATCAGGCCTGACACTCTATGTACTACGGCACCATCCAGCTGCCCGATGTATACACATGCATGCACACATACATACATATCATATATGATATATATGACACACACACCAAGCTAGATACCATGCAGTAGCTATAATAATGTAAGAAGAAAAGAAGAAGAAAACCAAGTAATCCCTAGAAGTTCACAGGATATGATATTCAAGACACGAGTCAGTAATAAAACCCATAACGTCAGAGAGTCATACTTGGTGAAATAGTACACAGAAAAGCAAGATGAACTAGAGCTCTTAAAAGAGGTAAGCAAATTGGAACTACGAGGTATCACTAAGACTTAAAAGGGATTAAGATTTAAGAAAAAGGTTTTGGAAAGCATCACAGAGGGCAATGGAGGAAGATCAACTGAAGCAGAAACAGAAGCACTAGTGTCAGGAGAACACACTACAGACAACCTGACAAAAATAAGAAAAAGCTGAGTTCTGAAAACAGATTCCAAACCTGGCACCAAGGCATGATATAGCAGCACTGAGGAGGATTTCAATTGTCCACACATCTGCTAGAACACTCTCTCTCTGCCAAAAGCCAATCAGCTAATTTGTTTACTTGACTTGGTGATAATTTCATAATCAAAACATGAAAGAAGGAGATAAGCATCTATTCTGGATCTGATTCTCTTCAACAAGAAGGAACTGGTTTCTATGTGGAAATGAGAGAAGTCTTGGGTGGACAATCGCTCCATATTCAGAATTTTTGCTAGAGAGAAGAAAGGTGAGCACAGTCTGGCTGGTATTCATCCTAGATTTTCAGAAATCAAGTTTCAAAGATTCTAGGGAAAGAACAGTTGGGATGCCACAGACTAAAATTCAGCAAAGAAACTCAACTAAGAAGGGATTGGAAGATCTCAAGAATGAAATTCTGAAGACAACTGAACTGCAGAAGAAAGAGAATCATCTAAAAAAATAGTATGGATGTACTCATTATTCATCAACCAAGTTGGCTGTGTTTTTGTTTGTTTTAAGACAGAATACAAAAGACAGAAGCAAAAGCAAATACCTAGATCAGTTCATCAAAGGTGGAGCAAAATCGACAAGGATCCCTACCCAGGCTAGGTGAGAAGAGGAGAATGGCTACCAGGGACAAGGCAGAGCTGCTACATTTACTTTAAGCTTCTCTTTTCTGCACCAAGGAGAAAGATGAATGTCAGCAGATGAAAGTGGGAAGGATTTGGAATAAGAGGACCTGATTCACTTACAATCTGTAAATACGCCATTTTGGTGTCTATTGGGCAAAACATTCCATCTGAAAGAGAAGATCTCAAAAGTCTCTATTATCAGAACCAAAATAGTTAATAAGGAACGGATATTCAAGATAAGCAGTAAGATAGTAAGAGATTAATTAAGTATTCTTGAGAAGAACAAGTCACTAGGCTCTGATGAATTACATGCTAGGACGGTCAGTATTTTAAAAAGTTACTATGTGCCAAACACTCAGCATACAAAAGCAAAAAATTAAATAAAATAAAAATATCTGACTAAAAGAGAGATATTAAATGAACTGGCAGCTGTGATAACAGAGAATTCAGAGACCGTTAACAATATTTGTGACCATGTCACGTTATTGAAAGAAAAATGTTGATCAGATCAAACTCTACCTCGTCCAATAAAAGGAAGAAAATAAAGTCTGCAAAAAAAGAGTTCAGGTAGCTTGGCTTTTCTTTCTTCTTTTTTTAAATTTATTTATTTTTAGTTTATAACATCCAGTTCCACAAGTTTTTGAGTTTCAAATTTTCTCCCCCTCATTCTACCCCTCCCCTCCCCCACCCCAAGACAGCATGTAATCCGATATAAATTCTATATATGCCTTCTTTTTTTTTTTTGGAGGGAGGAAGGCAGGGCAACTGGGGTTAAGTGACTTGCCCAAGGTCACACAGCTAGTAAGACTGTTAAATGTCTGAGGCCGGATTTGAACTCAAGTTCCCCTGACTCCAGGGCTGGTACTTTGCCGCCCCACATGCCTTCAAATTAAACATTAGTCAAGTTGTAAAGAAGAATTATAACCAATGGAATGAACCACGAGAAAGAAGAAACAAAACAAAAGACAGAGAGAGAGAGCAAATAGTTTGCTTCCATCTGCATTCAGACTCCATAAATTCTTTCTCTGGATGTGGATAGCCTTTTCCATCATGAGTCCTTTGGAGTTGTCTTATAACCTTGCATTGCTGAGAGGAGCCCCATCTGTCAAAGTCAGTCACAGATACAATGTATCTATAATTGTGTACAATATTCTCCTGGTTCTGCTCCCCTCACTCAGCAGCAGTTCATACAAGTCCCTCCAGGTTATTATGAAGTCCGGCTGCTCCTCATTCCTTATAGCAGAACAGTATTCCATTACATTCATATACCATGAATTGTTTAGTCATTTCCCACTTGATGGGCATCCCTTTGATTTCCAGTTCTTGGCCACCACAAAAAGAGCTGCTATAAACATTTTTATACATGTGGGTCCTTTCCCACTTCTATGATCTCCTTTGGATACAGACCTAGAAGTGGTATTGCTAAGCAGGCACATTTTTATTTGCCTTTGATTTCTGACAAAAATTTGAAGTATATTATTACAGGGATGATTAAAGCACCTTAAGAAATGGAAGAGATGATTACCAAGAGCCAGCATAGTTTCATCAGTAACAGGATAAACCACAATTAGCTCATTTCCACCCTGTGACAAGTTTACCAGGTTGGAAGATCTGCTAAACACTCTATCTACCTTTAGGCAAGCATTTGACAAAGTATTTCATACTATACTACTGAACAAGATAGAGAGGTATAAGGAAGGCTAGTTAGAAAAATTATGCAGATGTAGCACTAGTTAAATGGCTGGAATCAAAAAGCAAATGATTCATGGTTTGAGGTCAACTTGAAATAAACTCCTCAGTATACCCTACATGACCTCATCTGTTTACCAGCTTTATCAATGACTTCCCATTCTTATCAGATTTGTAGGTAATACAAAGTTGGGAGTAATGGCTAACATCTGGTGACAGAACCAGGACGCAAAATGATCATGAAAGTCCAGATCAAAGGGCCAGATCAAAAAAAATTACATTTTATAGGCAAAGGAGTAAAGTCTTACATTTGAATCCAAAGAATCAATTTCCAAAGTATAAGCAATGGAAGAAGGGTAGCTGGAGAACAATTGTGTGTGAAAAAATATCTAGAATTTCAATGAGGGATTTGCATAATACAGCAGTCAGGAAATCTGACTAAATCTTTGTTTCACTAAGAAAGGCATACTATACTATCCAAGATCAGGTGATAAATACTACTATACTAGATGCTTTGACAGGGCCAGATTTGGAGATGTAGATTCAGTTTGTGGTATCACATTTTAGTAGGGACATTGAGAGGATGTAAAATGTCCAGGGGAAGGGTAGTTAAGGGGCTCAATGTGATGTCATAAGAGGTTAGACTCAAGAACCTGGGAAGAAGGATAGAGAAGAGATAGCTGTCTCCAAATGTTTATTTCAAAAGCAATCAGGTGGAATGGGGTCTGGATTTGTACTAGTGACCTTACGGGACTGAACAAGACCAACGGAGGCAAAGACATATTTAAGCATGATATAAAGAAAAACCTCAACAACTACAGCTAACAAGAAGCAGAATGGGTCACCTCAGCAGCCAGAAGGCTCCCCTTCGCTCGAGCTCACCAAACAAGCTGAATGACCACTTGTCAAGTGCACTGAATTATAATTACTTCCTAACTTGAAAACTCCTTACCCTGTCCTATTATTAAAGTCAGAAGGTTTCTATTTGCAAATGGAGACCAGAATGAAATCACATGAAGCCTTTTAGGCTGATATTCATTCCCCTGTTTTACTGCCAATAAGAATCTTTAAAAAGAGCCTTAGTGTCCTGTAATCTGTTGTGAGAAGTGCCCCAGACCCGGAGTTGGAGGATCGGAATTCCCACCTTAGTTCTGGCACTGCTCTGGGTAACTCAGAGAGAGCCACTGAACATCTCTGAGCCTCCAACTGAGGCAGTGAGCCAAGCCTGCTGAAGTCCCTTTCACCTTTAAACCCAGGAGTCTATACTATGCAATAAATTCACTGAACACAGTGTCCGAGGCCACACAAAATTCCAAAGAAGCAAAAAAGCATCTCTTCTTCCTGCTTCTGGCCAGCTCACTCACCTTTACTCAAAAGATATGTTAGTGTTCAGAATAGTGCCTGGATCTGAGAAGATGCTCAATGTGATGTTCCCTTTCCCCTTCTCCTTGTGCATACTGCTTCATTCCTGCCCCTGTGTGAAATGCCCTTCTACATACATTCTTTCAGTCTATTCAAATACAACAATTTCTTCATGAGTCCATTTTAAGATAAAATTTTATATTAATATTTTCCTGATCTCTACAAATCAGTACCTTACCACTCAAAGCAATTGTCTGTACTATGCATTTTGGCCTGTTTCAGCAGTTTATTAAAAGCTGTATTAATATTGTTGACTAATTATATCACAACTATAAATATCATATAAGACTGGAAGACCTATGATGGCAAAGATTCATTAACAGTGACCAATAAATATTTTAACTAAATCTATACAGCTATTTTATTTCAGATTAAGAGAAAAAAGACTTCAGAAAGATGTTACTAAAAGCATATAAAACCTGTTTTCTATGAGGAAGGTGTCATATGGCAAAATATTTTAAGAAAAAATTTCTCTACACAGTTAATTCTCATGAATTGGTTATAACTCCCTACTTTAAAAATAGTCTCTTCTAAGAAACCCATAAATTAAAAGGTTGATAAAACATAAATCCTTCTGGTAATTCAGTTATTTTTAAAAATGTGTTATCAACATTGCTTTCACATCTGAACCAAATTGACTAAGGTATAACAACTGTTCCTTCAGAAAATATCCACCAAGATATTTCTTTTCTTTTTTCATTGACTTGTTTATTTACTTTTAGTTTACAAGATTCAGTTCCACAATCCCTAGAGTTTCAGATTTTCTCCCCTGCCTTCTCCTCCCCCACCATGGTGGCGTGCAATCATGTACAGGATCTGCAAATACTTTCACATTGTACAATAGTCTGGTTGTATAGAAGGGTTGTAACCAATGGAGTGAACAATGGGGAAAAAGAAAGAAAACCAAACATGAAAAAGAATGATAGCATGTAGATTGCTTCAGTCTCCATTTATACTCTGGTCTTTCTAGACAAGATATTTCTTTCAGTAGCCTAGAAAAGGAGTGGGGAACCTTTCTGACTGAGTCCAAGTTTTATAGAACAAATCCTTTTATTAAACAGATTTGTTGTGTGAAGTTTGGATTCAGTCAAAGGGCCTCCTTTGAGGGCCTAGAGGGTCACATGTAGCCTTGAGGCCACAGGTTCCCTACCCCTGACCTAGAACACCACCAGAAAGAAATGATTCTTATAATTCTCCTCAATATTGTATTTACTTCTCCGCTCTGCTCCAGACAAAGAGAAGTTACTCAGATCTTCTGGGTATTTTAAATAATTCAATACATTTACCATTAATGTATTAATTCCACAAATGTCATCATTTATTCTTTCCATCAAATGTACATAGTGAATTAAGATAACTCAGCAGTGACTTATGAAAACTAATCCCATAAAATAGTAACTTCTGCTGTTCAATTCAGTTCAATAACTGAAAATATCTAATCAGATAAATACAAGTAATTTATCTAGTACGTCTCATTTGAGTTTGAATACAAATCTATCATGAAGATACCATTATGGTCTCACAAGAAAAAAGGAGATCATCAAAGAAATACATGATAAAAAAAAAAAAAGAAGAAAATGGTCAGGGCATATGGTAGATAACCCATGCACTCCATGTAGCTCCTCTCTCACCATGTCAGGAGAAAATGAGAAGGGTCTAATGACATGGAGAACTTGGAGGAAGACACGGACAAGTGTATCAAGTCAAATCAACAAGCATCCTCGAACAGGGATCTACTCCATAAAACAACAGACCTAAAATACTGTGTACAACTCATAGGGATGCCTAAAAAAATCTGTAATCCTTCTGAATGACAAACATCTCAGAAAAGAAGAAAGACAACATATTATCTCTCTCCTTCTAAAACCAAACACCTAGAAACGCACTGAAATGTGAGACTGGTGCTCTACGGTAATTCCATGATGAGCCATCATCAGAACAAGTATATGTCTTCTGAGATGTTTCTATGGCAGGCAAAGGTGTCTTCACTAAAATGTAAAAAGTAACCAAAATGCTCATTACATGCTCAGTACCAGCAGGTAAAAACATATGTCTTGTTAGAAGAGTCATTTAGAAATTATGGAAAAAAACATGCCATTCCCAGAATTTGCATGGACCAATGAACTTCTGCAATTTAGACATCGGTTTCTCCTCCCCTTCAACAACAAAGACAATAAAAATATACTTTCCTTCCCAATCATGATACCCACCTCCTACTCCCACTCTCCCCACTGCCCAGGGAAAAAAACCCAGCTGTACAGACAGAAAGCAGACATCTTTCTTTTAGTTTGCAAATCAGAGTCTATTTGGATTTGTCATTGACTTCAGAACTGTTAGCACACATTCAAGCACCCTACTAAGCAAAGTATCCAAAGTAGCACCAAGTATTAGTCTTTCCAAAAAGAAAAACAACATTGACATTAGTTTGCCTGTTTTTCTTTCGGAATGAAAAAAATTCACTCTGACATTTTGTATTTAATCCTTCCACATTTTAAATCAATCTAATGCTTTTGGCTTAATTACACAGTATCATAAGTATCAACCCAATAGCCCTTCCATTGCAGGGGTTACCTTTTTGGCAAAGATCTATTTGTTTTACAATTACAAAAGGTCAGAAATTCTTTGGGAATTTTTATTTATGAGCACAGTATTTAAAGTTCATTATGCAAACCATTTTTCTCCAAAATATAACAGTCAAATGCTCTTTCAGATGCTGGTTTTGTTATAAGCAGACAGTGGATGTCTGTCAGGAAAAGATCTTGAAAAAATTCTTCAACAGGCTGAAAACTAAAGAGTTTAATTTACATGGTTAAATAGCTGCAGACGTCCTTAGTGGTGTAAGTAATACTACCAATGGGTAAAAAGTTCTCAAACTTTTTAAAATCAATATGTCTGTCTACATAATAATGACCAAATAGGATATATTGTTGCCAATGTGTTGTTACCATGGTGACAACCAAAAACTAAACTCTCAGATCCTCTGACTCATATGATTATACAACAGCTCTGTTCTTACCGGCAAGAGCCATTTAAAAATCAGTAAAATTACTTGTAAAAAATGTAACTACTTTAGACTTCCTAAGGTTCAAGGGCCAAGCTGGGTAAGAGATATCTCAATCTGCAGTATTTTAACATACACAGGAAAAACAAAAACCCACATTCCCCAAACCATCCTGCCCCAGATCAACCCACTGAAATCCACCTCAAGTGTGCTATCACCAGCAATACCTCCAGTCTCTTTTGGCCATCTCCTTCCATTTTTAACCTTCCATAGATGATGGCTAAGAATAAGAAAAACAAATTTCACCTCCAACCAATCATCCAAAGCTTCCACTCTGCTGAAGAAGACTGCAAAGCGTTCTGCCAAAACTCTACCCAAAACTATTATACAAAGATTTCATTTTTAAAATATTGAGAGGAATGTGTTTATATATTTTAAGACTTAGATATAAAAAGTATCTGAAAGAGGGCAAGACAACAAAGGTGTGGAAAAATCTCTGACCTTATTTATATCAAAAAAGAGGGGGAAATGGCTGAAAGAACCAATAACTACTGTCCCTATGCCTATTCTCATCTCTCATAAATCTGTAAAAGAGTTATATCTATGCACAAATCAATAATAGAGAAAAAACAGACCTTCACAAGCAATATTTAAAAATGCATCACATCTTTACCAACTCACAATTAAATGAAACATATAGAAAATATAGGATCCTACTGTGTTTATTGTCTGTTCATTTTGAAAAAGCATTCACTTCAGGAGAACAAAACACCAAACTACAGGCTCTTTTTACAGCAAGGTATCTCCCATAAATACATCAAGACTTCTCAGGATCCCTTGGAAGCAGTGACCCAAATAACCCTGTTCAACAAAAGTCTGAGAAAAAACATCAAGTGAGGCATTAAACAGGGAGATGCCAGGTCAGAAATGATGCAGGAGAGGCAGTGCAGAGTCCACGTCAAGGAGAGATTCCCCGTGGACGGTGAGGGCCTCCAGATGTTCCTGTTTGCAAATGGCATTGTGCTGCTTGCAGCGAGTCCCAAAATACCATAGAATCTCCTGGAAGAAATCTGTAATTGTTCAAAGAAGTTCTGACCTAATGACGCACCCAATAAAGATGAATCAGGTGAAAAAATGTCTACTGTCTAGTGGGTGGGTGTGTAGTGTGTGTGTGTGCACACAGACAACTGGAACAGACAACAACAGCTAGACAATACACAACATCTAAGACTGGAAAAAGAAAAAAAAGAGTGAGCTGCATTATGTCCAGGAAAGTACAAAGTTCTTTTCCTGACACCTAAGCTTCACATAAAAGTAAGGCCCATCTTCTCAATATTATTTTACTCATGTTGCTTCAGGGCAGAGGGCAGGAAACACCATTGTCTCCGAAGGCCTATAAATGAGCATCATAGGAGGGTAGTGGAGAGGTGGATGACAGCAAGGGGTAACAGGTGAGCAGCCAGAGACCTCCACCTGAATCCTTGTAATCTGGAAAGAAAGTGAAGAAAGGCTGTAGCACACTGGGTGGATCTCCTGTATCAAATTTTAGGGAGAAAACTGAGAGGACACACAGGATGGACAGGCATGGATGTGCTGCAATCTGCCTCACTGGAAGGAATTCCTAAATCAATGATATCCCAGATGCACTTGTTAACAAAATTTTCATCAAATGGTCATAAGAGTATTAAGGTTTATAAGCAATGATTTATGAAAAGTAGTTCCATAAAATAATCGTCCCTGTTGCCCAATAGATCTCTACTGCAAATCTAATTAGATAAATACAAGCAGTTTACCTTGCGTGCCTCCTTTGAGTTTGAATACAGTTGTTCTGTTAAGACACCATTGTGGTCTCACTGAAATAAAGGATGTCATCAAAGAAATAGGTGATTTTTTACAATAAGATGGGCATGACCTGTGGCAAGACCCAGGGAGAGCACATGCTCCATCAGTATTTCAGTGAAGGCAGGCAAAGTGATGAGGACCCTCAGTCCATGAAGAACTTGTGGGAAGACACAGACATCAGTTACATGGCGGAAGGAAGGCAAGGGAAGTGTTCAGATATGCATAGGTGAGAGAATCCACAGTGATGAGATCACATATCCACTGTAGTATCTGAGTATGGCCTCTTATAGAAACTCTAATTCTATTCGAGATACCTGGAGTGTTGTTTTTAAACAAAAACTATGTCTACACAAAAATTTTATTTTGGTTACTATATATATAAAAATTAAATTAATAAAAAGCAATTCCTTTTAAATGTTAACTATAGATTCTGAAAAGAAATTTAAAAAGAGAAAAACTCTGATCATTTGTGAATAGTAAATGGAACTGAATTGAGTTAAATCAAGTCCTAAAATATTATATAATCACAACAATGAAATCTATAGTGTTGTGAAGGAAAAAGTCATGATACCATAGTTTCCTTAATGTACAGCCCCACTGAAGTGAGGCCTCCAAGCTTTCATTTGTCAAAATCTCTCCAAATCTAGACAAAAACATAAAAAATCAGCTTAAATCAATGCTTAAAACCCTTCTAGCATCAAGGGTTAGCCACCTATGAGATCAGCGCTAGAGGTTTCATCCCCAAGGATTATTAGTGGGGATAGTGAAGGGAGGCAAGAAGATGTGCAAGCTTGCTATGCTCTTTTCTCTTCCTGAACATGTTACTATCATCACTGGCCCTGTGGACTGCTGAAAACACAAGGCCGTGATGGAGGCATTCTCTTAAGATGCCTTTGAGAGTAGTGCCCAACATGAATGTGCAAGAGCCCACTTTTTTCCCTGGGAATACAACCAGCAGCAGCAGCATACCTCACCCTTCTGACATTCAGTTCTGTATGCTGGACCACGCTTCTAACACGATACGGGACTATGAAGCCATGAAGATATCGAAAAGTGGGCATTACCTCAATGTAAAATTCATCACTCACACGCCGCCATTTACCTGAATCTTATTCAAGTCATTCTTTTCTTCACCTCCAGTATATGCTGACCAGAAACTGAGGCAGCTAAGTAACACAGTAGCCATAGCACCAGCCCTAGAGTCAGGAGATCTGATCTGAAATCCAGCCTCAGACCTTGGCTATTTCTGTGACTTTGGGCAAGTCATTTGAGCTTTCTGCCTCTGTTTCCTCACCTGTGAAATAAGGAATACTATCTCCACATATCTCCCAGGATTGCTGTGAGGATAAAATGAGGTAATACATGTAAAAGAGCTTTGCAAACCTTAAAGTACAATAGAAATACTAGCTGTGGTTATTAAGAAGGCCTTGCTGTCCCAACTGGTAAATACCTTATGGGACACAGTTGGTCAGGCCAGATTTGACCAGCTCCTGTCATGCTTCATTTGATTCTCATGCCAATTCTATATCAGCTGCCTTCCCTTATACATATACTCTAGGCTCAGTTTCCTCATTTGTAAAATGAAGATACTTGATTAGATTACATCTAAGGGAAGGGGAGGAACTTTCCGGTTCTAAATCTATGATCCTAGGAAGTCTAGCCTATTGCTAGGCCTTAGCTGACAGAAGAGACTCCACAACCACTGAGTGACCAGCCTACATGCCAGCAAGTTCCTATGTTCCAACAACCACCTTGGTCAGCTACATTTAGGGTTAGACATACAAGGTATGCAGATTATCAGTTTAGCAAGCTTCATCTAATGCAGGTGTATAAGGTTAGCAAATTATTCATCACAGCACCTTTGTGGCTAATCAGGGTGATCCCAGATCAGACCATGTACCACTGACTGTTCCTAACATCCACATTCCATTCAGTTCTTCTGAATCTGCTCAGCAGCAACAATCTGATGTAGGGGCAGCAATCCAAGGTATCTGGGCTTCAGGGATCCAGAGTAAGCAGTATGCCAGTCAGAGACCCTGGTCAGATCCATGGCCACTATGCTGAAAGGCTAGGCAGCCACAGTTTCTTTCATGCCTGATTCATGGCCCTTGGAATGCTTATGTTCCTAAGGACTTTCTAAAGTACCAGGATTCCCTCAGACTCTAGAACTAAGAATTTCTGGAGAATCTGGGCTACTGGGTTGTCCCCTGCCTTATATCAATATACATGGGATTTACTGAACATAACCAGAAGTCTGGGGAAAATCAGTCAAAGCTCTTAATCAAAAACAAAGCCTGAAGAACAAGTTCACAGCAACAAAATAATATCAAGTTGAAATTCATAATAAATTGCAGAGGATAACATTATCACCAGAGCATATATATGAGGATTAAAATATGGTGCTAAGGAAACAGTAAAAGGTTAATGAGGATGAATATAAGCATTTATCTTAAGTTTATTTCTTTAAAAGCAATTCTCTTCTAAAGGGATATGATTTGATATTTTGTTTCCTTGAATTTAGCTAGCTAATCAAAGACATATATATTGATTTATATCATGTCATACATATTTAAATCATATCCTCTTCTAATCAGCTGCACTATTCAGGGACATTGCCCTATAGGTTTTAAACCTTTAATCTTTTTTAAAGTCTTTTATCTTTGGAACTTCCTCCATTTGGAAACATCAACCTACCTACCCACTATTTCAGGTGAGCCCCAACTATAATTTATTTTGCTCCTATTATCAACTAGTCCTGGCTCATGCTGTTCTGGTATGAGAATTGAGACATTCACCAACAAACAAAAAGTTGACTTAGCCATAGCACAGAGAGGACATTCATCAAGGACAGACCATGCAGCTCAAGTAGGTGACCCCTCCCTCCCTATCTCCCAGTGGAAATGGGGTCCTGTCTTGGGACATCAGCCACGGCTAACAGGCCCTAACTCTACCCAGGCTGGCTTCTGTGTACCCTTAAGTGATGCCTGATGCCACCTGAAAGCAGGGACAAGAGCTCGATTACTTAAACCTTAGTACCATGGGTCAATCAAATATCAGGGACAGCTTCTTGGATTTCAGAAAAAGAACTAACAATCTATACATGGAAGGGAGAGGGTAAGCAAGAGGAGGTGGCCTGGGGCTAACACAACTCATTACTTCCCAGCTAGCTTCCAAAAGAAACTTCAACCATCCCATCACCCCAGTTCTCCAGTTCTGTAACCATAATTAAACTGCTCTGCCACTGATCCTGAAAGAGATAGCTCCATCTCCCCCAATGTCAGGGAAGCATTAAACAAAACACCCAAATGGAATCCCCAACATTTAGAATTCTATTGAAGGAGTTTTCTTAACTAACCTAAATCAGTTCTCTCACCTCACAGATACGACAGATTTTAGTAATATTTGCCTTTGGATACTATTGTGTCCAAAACACAGTAGGTGCTTAATAAATGTTTGCTGACTGATTTGGATAGAAGCTTAAGCAATATTGCTAGGCTTTTATGATTAAACATTTGGCGGGCCATTTTAGCTTCTAATTTAGCATAATTTCCTTTTTTATGAGCGCAGAGATGTGCACTGAATGCATCCAATTCTAAAATACTGTGTAAACACACACACACACACACACACAAAATATGAAACAAAAAATAACTGGAGAGCTGGGATTGATTTATTTTCTAATTTATCTTAAAATTATTCAATTCTTTCAAGTTACCTCAATCAAGTGAAACGAGCACTTTACACTCAAGACTTAACACTACTGACAACTCTTCCCCATCTCAAGCCAGGTGTTTTTGGTGCAAAGCAAAAGAAACAGAAGGAGCTTTCCCTGAAATGCCATCAACCACTTGCCCTGTCCGATGTTTACAACAAAACATGCTTTTTATACCCAGCTTCACTTTATGCTGACCCAGCAATATTTACAGTTCAGCACACTAGGTACTTTCTGGTATTTTCTAGAAATTCAGCCCTCAGCAAATAGCTTCCTATTTATTACATCAGCATTTCTTTCATGACATAAGTACTAGACTTTTGTGAACAGGATATTGAAAAGTTGGAAAAAACTCTCTAACCTTACATTTCTCTTCCAAATGAACCCATGACAGAAAAACTATTTAATATACAGCATTGCCTCCATTATATCCAGCTCTGATGTTAACTTTAAAATCACATTCCCATAATTTCTCACTTTTTCCCCCTAGAGATTTTCAAAAAGATACTCAGACCAAAAAAAAAAAAAAACCAAAAACATTAGAGTAAGCACATTCAGGGCATGAGAGACAGTTTAGGCAAATGAAACAGGAAATGAGGATCGAGCTGGGCAACACTGAAAAGTGTGCAAAGCGGAATTATGTAGAATAAGGGGGAAAAGGCAGCTTACAACAGACTATGAAGGGCCTTAAAACTATGACAAGGAATTTGTATTTTATTCTACATGCAAGGCGTGGCCACGGAAACCTGTTCAGCAGGGGACGGACATGGCCTGGACCAGCCCATTACTGGAAATTATTTGACAGCTATGGAAAAGACAGATTGGAAAGGGATGAGAGTGGAGGCAGGGAGACAAAGTAGGAAGCAATTAGAATAGTCTAAGCGATGAGAACTTGACCTAAGGCAGCAACCTGGGATGGCCTGTCAGTAGAACAGTCAGAATACATACAGCATTTATCAATTAAGTTCATTGCCTTATATGGGTGTGGTTCCTGATGCCTTATACAAATACAATAGTAATATCAAAGATCACTCATCACAGATCACCAGAACAGAGATAATGATGAAAAAGCTTGAAATCTTGCAAGAATTACCAAAATGTGACACAGAGACACAATGTGAACGCATGTCGTTGGAAAAATGGCACCAACAGACTCACCCAACACAGAGTTGGCACAAACCTTCAATTTGAAACAAAACAAAACAACCTGCAATATCTGTGAAGCAGAATAAAGCAAAGCGCAATGAAGTGAGGTATGCTTGAACATGAAAAGCAAATGACGGGGAGAAGGCTCTTATAACAATGGAAACTGAAAAGTAGTCAAGAAAAAAAGGGGGGAAAGGAGAAAATCTGGGTTACAGAAATCAAAGGAAAGGATATCCAATGGAAGGAGGTATTCCTGTCAAAAGCTGCAGAGAGGCTGAAGAGGATGAGGACTAAGAAAACACCACTGCATTACAACTGGTCCTGTTCTCCCAACATCTAGTTCACTCTCAGAACAAACGTATGCAAGAAAAGGAAAATGAAGAGGAAACTGCTTTCTATCATTAATTCAAAAATGTAGAACATCAAATTCAAGGATTATTGTACTTCGTTAAAACAACTTAATTGGCAAACTGCTAGATTCAATTAGTAGGTGCCTTAACCTGTTCACTGGTTTTCAATAAATATACAATTCACATTTTTATGTATTTTAACACAAATATTAAGATAACTGAATATTAAGATAGTGAATTTAAAAAATAAATTAAAAGTCAACCAAAGTTTTCTTACTTAATCATATTCCAAGACATACCTGACATCTAAGCCAAAAGAAGGCAATTCCATCTTATTTTCTTACTTCTATCAATGAGTTAACGGTGACATTGTGTGTGATACATTCTTTAGCTTTGCATAACTAACTTCATGAATGTTTCACTTACAACTCACATTTTATAGGATTTTATTTTTTAAATGTATTGATAAATTTCCTTTATATTTTCCACCAGTAATCTCCTGATATGTCCCACGTTACAGCCTGTTTCACAGAAAAGAAAAAGTTAAACAAAACCAATCAACCTCTCACCTCTGTGTCTGACAGCACAGGCAATCACTCTCCACTTCTGTCACACACACACAGAGACACACAGAGACAGACAGACAGACACACACACACACACACACACACACACACACACACACCCCCTCTGATTAGAAGAGGTAAAAACTTCATCAATTATTCTCCAAAACTAAGACTGTGCGTGGCATTTCATCTCAGGTAAGATAATATTTAATCTAAGCATTATTCAGACAAAATATCTGATATGTTTCTGTTTCAAACCATACAGAACTTTCTTATCTCAGAAATTTATAAAGGGCTATAAATTCTTACCAGATGAATTACAACTGCTAAACTGCCTTTCAAGTGAAACAATGGCTTCACAGTAGATCATAGGCTACCATGGCCTAATGCAGTAGGGTACAGGGGAGGGTCAGTCTATATGTAGCTGTTAACAATGATCATATAAACAAACCATTACACGCAAAGAATACAAGGAGAATTTTTAAATGCCAAGACAAACTTTATATGTTGCACACAATACTTATAAGGAAGAGGCAAGAAAACCTAGGTTCAAATTCCGCCCATGATCCCATATATACCAAGGACCAGGCAATCAATACTCAGCCCTCACAGAAGTTCTCAGTGTCCCAGGCAAATTTCTAAGACTGGAATGCAAAGCAGGTGGGGTTCTGCACTGGTAGAGGGGATTCCTCATGGTAACTTCCCTTCCTAGATAATGTTTCTTCATAGTCACCTAAACTCTTTTCCTCTACTTGTATTCCCATGGGAAATAATAAAGCCAGCATGGTTTAGTATTATATCAGTATAGAATCCCAAGAGTTCATTATTTACACAGCCAGCTTCCAGACTGCCACTCCTCTCAGCAGGCCAGCTACATATGCACCCTGAGCTTAGAGAAGCTGCATTGCATTCAAAGCATTTTTACCCCTAGAATGGCAGAGGTTAGACTTTAAGGATTTGCAAAATTCAGTATGCATTTACCAAATGAGTTACTTGGGAGAAGAGAGCATGATAATTATTTAATCTTGTGAAAACAAAGGATAGAAAACTGAGTTGCTCAGCTATTTAAATGAGAGATGCTCAATTACTGTGATATTAAACCACGCAGACTTGATCAGTCTGCCTATTTAAGTCCCTCTAGTGTTCAATGAGCTAAATCAACACAGGCTATAAGCTACCTGTTAAATACAGAATAGTTAACAAACTATCTCAGTTCCAAACATTTAATCATAATGAATTTACTAAACAGGAAGGTTTACACACAACACACACACACACACACACACACACTCTGCTTGATATCCCTCAGTAAATCATTTGTCACATAAAATAAATCCAAAATAAAGATAATTTAAGAATTTAATTGTTCCTCATTTTTAGACAATTATTTTAACTCAATTCAAAAAACTTAGATTAAGTGCATATTATGAACAAAGCAAAAATTCAACAGGACACATTCAATACATACAGCTTAATTCAATTTCCAGAGAAACATGAAATACACACTTCCACCTAAAACTACTCATTTTCAACAGTGGTATTTCTCTAAAAAAAATTACATCTCCACTTGTAGTACTGTCTTTGCTACATTCCCAAATGTCTTCTGCATCCATCCCCTTCTCTCCATTCCCCACTGTCATTATCCTAGGCTCATGAACTCCCATCTAGATCCTTGTCGCAGTCTTTGAATTGGCTTTCTTACCCATAGTCCCCTTTTCCAATTTAGCCTTCAATCTGTTGTCAAAACAAGTCAACCCAAAAGGCTTTATCCTGATCACAGCATCAAAAATTCTCTGGCTCGCCAACATCTACTGAATAATCTCCAAATACCTTCCTTGGGGAAGTCCATATCTTCCCAACCGACTCCTTCCACTCATTTTGCATGATCTCCCTTCACACTCCGACCTGCTCTACAAGTCAAAGAGATTTCTGACTGTCCCGGAGCAGTCCCCGCTTTCCTATCCTCTAACACCTCATCTGGAACGCTCTTCTCTAGCAGCGACACTTGAGCTGGGCCTTTAGAGATGGACAAACAGAATCTTCTCCATGAAGCCTTCACGGATCTTCTCAGCCAACCTGAAGTCGTTTTTTCTGAAAATGATACTATAAACCACTCTCACTGTCCTTTTAGATGAGGACTCGGATCACAGTTATTTATTTTGCTTATTTCAATTTCCCTTACTAGACAGAAACCTCAATGAGGACAGGAATTACTACTTTTTTGTTGTGATTACAAATATTTGATGGATATTGCTGGCTGTGTGACCCTGGGCAAGTCATTTAACCCTGTTTGCCTCAGTTCCTCATCTGTAAAATAAGTTGGAGAAGAAAATGGCAAACCAGTCCAGTATCTCTGCCAAGAAAACCCCAAATGAGGTCACAAAGAGTCAGACACAACTAAGAGGATCTGTAGGAATACAAGTACATTAATGTACTGTTGGTGGAACTGTGGAGAATTCTTTGCAATGATTAAACTGTGACTACTTTTTGATGGATGGGGGGGGTGGAATTGTGAGTATCAAGGAAACAAATAAATGCACAGAAGAGAAAGTTTGGAAGGAGACAAAGAAAAAGCAGATTGGTGCTAGTATTATCATCTTAAATTTAATATATACTTTTATTGAAAACCTACTTTAAATAAAGACTGACAGTTTCATAAAAAACTTGGATGAATAAATAAAATTTCAAGGACTGTAGTAAGGTAACAAAATGTTCCTTCTCTGCAACATTCTATACATGCATTACTATTTACTGTCCTCAGGAGACGATTTTTTTAAAAGGCTGTCACATTCACATGCAAATTATATTTATATCAATATCTCAAAATTCTCTCCAACCATGGTTTGACACAAATATTTCTTCAATTTTTATTACAGTTGTAAGGTCATCTTGAACATGTCACCTAATTTTTTCTACAGCATATCATTTTAATTAGGTATTTGGTCTAAAATACTGAATTTATTTCTAACCTTTTTTTTAAAAACTGTTAAGGTCCTAGAGTCAAAGTCATTTATGGATAATTTTTCGGGCAAGAAAGAAAGCTTTGTACTTAAGATCAAAAGAGTTAAGTTCAAGTAGCAGTTGTAGCGCTCCCTGGTGGTCTGACTATGAGTAAGTTACTTAATCTCCCCTCCATTTTGGATGGTAGAAAGAGGAATCAACCCACCTTACCAATTACCTATAC
Organism: Pseudochirops corinnae; assembly: GCA_028646515.1. Classification (NCBI taxonomy): domain Eukaryota; kingdom Metazoa; phylum Chordata; class Mammalia; order Diprotodontia; family Pseudocheiridae; genus Pseudochirops; species Pseudochirops corinnae. Next base: position 334,266,443 of record CM053587.1, read on the forward strand.
TACAACTGAACTCCAATCACAAAAGGGAAAAGAAAATGATAGCTCATTCTGGGTCAGGAAGGTCTGATTTCACAAATGGTGGGAGGGCAGGATTCTTCTATTACTCTCTAGAAGGACTGGTTGAATTACAAGTTTTAGGAGATGTGAGTTTAAATATCTAGAAAATCTCAGACAACTGTTGGGGGAAGGGAAGAAATGGAAGAGAAAATGAACTCTCTGCATAGTCTCTAAAATCTCAACGACTTATAAGTTATCCACTGGATTTGTGAAAAGTTACAAACGAATTTTCAAAAAAATTAATTATCACTGTTTTAAAATTTTTCAAGTCAAAAAAACTCGCCAAAAGGCAACTTTCTTATACTTTTCTTTTTTCCATAACAATAAAGGAGGGGAAGGGGAGAAGAAATCCATCCAAGATGTCATTGAAAGCACTTACCCAAATTGTATATTCTCTCATCCCATTGTGTAGTCTGTAACCATGCTATTGAGAAGAGCAAGTAATTCATTCAGAACTCCAGGGTAAAAGATTCAAAGCTCAATGGAACCTATCTATCTATCAATCTGACTTGGAGAACACACCATACATGGCTCTCTCAGAGATCCCCTTCATCAAGTAAGCTAATCATTTCTATGTAGCAATATAAACAGGGGAGCAGGAGTGGCAATTTCTAACATATGTAGGGCAGTCAAGGTCATTTGATTCATAATGTATTTACAAGTTCATAGGGCCTTTGCTGTAAAAATAATGTCAAATGTTATTTGACATTAAATGACATGATACAGAGGCTGGTCACTGGGTTGCCATCCAATTAAAAAATTCTAGGATTAGTACAATAATAAATATATATATAGAATTTCCCATTCATAGTCATCTGATGTGTAACTAAAACTTAATTACATGCAAACTTTATCCAACTATTGTAGAAATCCTTGAGTAGTTCAACCCTAGATGAGGCTCAAGAGGATAAAAGGCTGTATTCTATTGGACTCACTGCCAACTATACAAATCCATTAAATGTGCTGCTATTCAACAAGCATTTATTAAGTGGCTGTTACATGCAAGACACTGTGCTAGTCAACATTTGGCACATGCCTGGCACACAGCAGGGGCTTAATAAATGCTTATTTTTAATCACAGGAGAAACAGAGATGAATGAAGACACACAAACACCTATATCACTACCACAAAAATAACATAACTATTTGATTCCTACTATATTAATTTTTTGAAGAAAAAAAAAGATACAGCTCCAAAGTAAAAAATAAAATGGCTCTGATGTCTAGAATAAAATTATCCAGCAGACTCTAAGAAGTTATAATTACTGAAACAGAATAGTGTGATATCACTGAACATTAAACAGTTTTTAAAAACCCAATTAACCAGATGTCAGTGGGACTCTGATCTCACTGATATGAGTACTCCATCCAAGAGTGAGTACAACCAGTCACATCTTGTCCTCTTGTGCCTCCTATAAATCCTCCCAAAGTGTCCACCCAGAGTGCTCAGTTTCTTAACATAATGTGGACACCGAAACAATAGCTGGGCTATGCTGAAGACAATCCTTCACTCTCAGTGTGTGACCATCTCAGCTCTCTCACTGGTCACACGATTTTGGAATGATGACTTTTATACCACATCTTGCATCTAGGTCCTGATGAGTTCCAAGTTGTAGCCTGTTTCTCCATTCCATCACGTATTTCTCCACTGCCTTGTAGAAAACCTAGTATTTTGATTTCTCAAAGACTCCTATACTCCGCTATCAAACTCACACAACATTACATTTTCCCCAGACCATCAAACGTTCTCAGTAAATGACAAATGTTAAACTTTTTGGTACACAAAGAACATGCTTAACTTTAAGAATTCCATTCAAATTACAATGAATGAATCACAAAAGAAATTTATAACTCAGGCCTATATTTTTCTGAACTTAAGTGAAATGCTTACCTGATGTAGCTCAAATCAAACATTACTTCTAATAACACAACAAAGGGGGAACGAAAATCCCCTTCCCTTTTAACTTCTATTAAAGATAATACATCATGTAATGCTACAGATATTCCCTGTTTAAAATTAAGAACTAGGACAAGGTCAATAAATAATACAGAAACAACTGTGGTTATCTTGCAGAAGACACTCATTCTAACTTCTCACCCAAGAGATAACGGCTCCACAGCCCGCTTAGCCAAATTGGCTCATCAACTATAGTATGAGTGAAGTCATAAACTATTTTGCATGTGGTATTTAACAAGACAACAACTTCACCAAGAGGTGCCTAATGATCAATGTAGATTTGAAATACTAGTCACCTTCACTTTAGCATTTAACATATACAATTAAAAAATGTGTTTATTAGAAACATAATTATTCTCCAATTTTAAATAATTACTTTTGAATACAGCAAGCCAACTCTGCTATATGATTACTAAGGACAGAATATTTTGCCCACAATACACTAGCAACAGTCTCGTATTAATGTTATGTTGTCATAGCACACAAAAATTATGAACTAATTGAATGTTTATTTGGGTATTGTAGAAATCCTTGAGTAGTTCAACCCTAGTGAGGCTCAAGAGGATAAAAGGCTGTATTCTATTGGACTCACTGCCAAATCACAATTAAAGTCATGATCAAGAGAGAGCTGAATTAACACAAGGAGTTCATTTTATAAATACCATGTTTATAAGACACAAGCATGTGTGGGAAAGCATTCAAAGACATTTAGGCATCAAGAGCTTTAGGCTGATCACACTCTCCAGCACTTCCGTACAGAGCAACCTCACAATGAAGGCCCCAGACAGGAGCTCAGGCATGAAACACTGTAAAGAAACAGAACCGAATTTCATTGTTTTATAGTGTTAAAAACTTTATCCTAATTAAAACCTCATTCCACTCTTTCCTTTAAAACTCCCTATTTCTACTGAGAATCATAAACTTTCTAGCCAGGAGGTTCATCATTCTCTCCCTCTCCCTCTCCCTCTCTTTCTATGGCTAGAGAGAAAATCTATCTCACCAAATCAACGGTCAAGATTTAAAAATCTCTACTTAAATCACTTTGCCCACACACTCCAAACTATGCTCAGCTTTACTTCTGAAATAAAAGACAAGGGCCTTATGAATTACAGGAATAACAGAACGGAATACAATGAATAAAACCATTTTAATATTGGCTGAACTGAATGATAGCAAGAAAAAGATTCTAAACTTCTTAACTTGAAAATTACTTCAGAAATACATAGTTTATGGAATTGAATGCTAATTATATTGCTAAAGCCCGAGTACTGAAACATGGAATATCCATGTCAGGTTTTTTATCACAAAATGTCTCTCCCACCTTTATATCACATTAAGTCACCCTCAGCTGTTGTCCTTTGAACTCTGTATGCTCAGGGAATACAGAATAATTTTATTATGTTAAACTATCTGTGGTCAAAAGTATTCAAAGCAATGCATTTCCTAATCAAAGTGTAATGACTATGTAGTGATTTGGACTATTCACAAATAAAGTGTTTATGTTAAGTAATTTAGGAAGATTTATTAATTTATTAGGCAAATTCAATTAGATTTTTTTTTTTGGTCCTGGGGAAAAAAAGATGTTTCCATCAACCTTTCCAGTCTCATTCTATACTAAGTCACTGAAGCCATTAGCCCAGTACTTAAACACAGTGCCTGGAATACAGAAAGACATTTTAAAAAATTCTTTCTTAGAATATGACTTAGCTCTTTCTCAACCTCAACACTGCCTCTCCAGACGTGGAACATTCACACAAGCCTCCCAGGAAGCATTAAAGGCATTCCCCAAACTGTGTCCCTTAGAATCAGTTCTTCCAGGAAGGTCCAGTTCAAGGCCACCCCTTTGTCTGGCTCCCCTCTACTTGTAACCACTCTCTTGTTCCTCAAGTTTCCCTGTAAAATATTTCACTGGGACATGTGATGGCTCTCTAAAAGAATGGAAGCTTTTAGAGGGGAGAGAACTCCCTAATTTTTTCTCTGTATCCTCTCAGCATCTAATAGCACTTTGCTGAAGAAGCTTAAAACAGTACTTTATAGGAGAAGCTTGTAGTTGAATCCTATACCTCTTTATATTTTATAATTGGGCTGTCCATGTAAGTCTCCATTTTATAAAGACCATACCATATATTTTGAAAGGAGATTTTAACATTTTTAAGGTTAACTTTACAGCTTAAATAGAAAAAAAATGTCATTAAATAAGTCTAGTCACAGAAGTCATCAGCATATAAACCCTCAGTTTTCTCATCTGTAAAAGGGGATAGTTAGGTAAGATGGTTTTTAAGGCCTGTGTAAACTCAACTGATTTGTCTTAGAGGATTGCTTTAACAGTATGGGATTCTGTCATATTTTTTTTTCATTTTTCTTCTAACTGTATTAGGAAAACCACAATCATCAACAAAGACAAAGGCCATTTAACTTGACAATGACCATCTTATTTATCCAATTTTGAAACATTATAGACATGTAGAATCATTTCTCAAATATATATATATATATATATAGTCTTTACATATATACATTTATTCTTAACATTTAAAATTATGTTAAAAGCAACATTTTTCATCTTCTAACAGTTTATTCCACACATAGGAGAGGTGGTAAATTTCCTACTTTTTCAGTTTAACCATGTCTCAATTAAGAAGGAACTGATACCAAGGAAGGAAATATTCTTTTTGTACCTGTAGAAGAAACTACCTCTGTAAATACTAGATTATGTCACTCAAGGGCAGGGCTCTGTAATCTTTGTGGTATCATGAGCCCTATGGAACTCAGATGAAGTTTATGGGCCCGTTTTCTCAGTATAATGTTTTAAATATATAAAATACAGCAGAGTAAGTATTATAAAAGAAACAAAATTATATTGAACTACAGTTACCAATTTTTTTTAAGAGAGGGAGAACACTTGTTCTATAGTGAGAAGAGACAACCTGGTGTAGTGGATAGAGAGCTGGCCTCAAAACTAGGAAGATCTGGGTTCAAGTCTCATTTCTGATATAGACTGGCTGTGTGACCCTAGGCAAGCATCTTAACCTCTCACTGCACTAAGCATTCTCTAAGACTCTAAGTTGCACAAAAGGAGTTGATCTGAAACTAGTAGGGTGAGTTTTCTCTTCTGGGAGTTGTCCATACCACAGACATCATAGGACCCAAAACTGGGCCTGCAGCTAAGGATCTAGGCTAACACTTGCTCCCTCCACTACAGCCTAGGCGACCTCTGCTATGTCACTTCTCTGGGTTTCCCTTTACTTATCCATAGAGTGTAGAGTTTGTATGAGATAATGTCTAATATTTCTTCAGTCTCCAAGCCTGCAACCCTAAATATTTTTGTCTTTATGACCTATATCTAGAAAACACATGGCACCATCATTCACTGGGTGGCAGCACAACCTAACTGCAATCAACTAAAATTTAATTTTAAAAAAGCAAAAAACTAAACCTCAATTGCTATTTTTGTAGCCCTCAATCTGCCAAAGGGATGTTAAGTATCTGTTTTGGATGGAATCATAAATGAAGAGCTAAAAAGAAGCTTTGAGGTCACCTGGTCCAACTTTCTTCTTCCAGATGAGGAACTGAGGTCTGCCAGGGCTCCTGCAGCTCCTACTGATCCACACAAAGGGGACTCTAGCTAGGCCAGGTCCCTGGACTTCAAATCTAATCAAAGAATCACCATACGTAATCACTCCCAGCCCAGAGTTCAAGGGAATCTGAACCTGATGGATTCTAAAACTAGACTGAATATATCTGATGACTTTTCAGTTCTCAAGAACTTAACATACACAAATACAAAGTATCTGCTTTAGAACATCAAACACTCGGCTGAACTGGCAAAAACTAAAGCATCCTGTTGTACATCCGAGGAGGGGAGGATGCTAAAGAAGGGTTACTGAATACATAGCAGCAGCTCTAATGGTTCGTCCTATTATTTTTAAGGGGGAGAAAACCCTCCATAATTATGAAGCAGAAGTAAACATTGACACAATTTTATAGAAAGTGCTAATGATGATTACTCAGAATTACAGAGACACTTTGAAAATCCTATCATCTCTTCAATTTCAACATGAGAAAACATTCTCTACAAAACATGGAAATAACTGACATCTCATTCTGAATATCAAAAAAAACAAAACAAACCTTTCCAGGTGGAAAGAGTCCTCTCAAGCTACTCTGGGATAATGTCCTTAAGACATTACACAATAATGTACAACTAGATATAACTAAAGTCATAAACAGGTGTAATGTGTTTGTTAAGAGGACGTTGGCTGGTAGAACACTGAATAACAGAATTAACTTTATTTAGGATCAGGGGAATGATTACCAGGCATCTTTGTCCCAGCCAAAGCTATTTCAACAGTAAACAGCTAATCCTGGTAAGTCTTGGGAATGTTGAAGAAAAAAATCAGGTAGAGATAGCAGGGGTCCTGTTAGGTCTTGTTTGTAAAAGTTTTCTGAAATATTAGAGACTTAAATACTTGATATTATTTTAAAATTAAAAATACTTTTCTATAAAAATCAGTTCTAAAAATGAAAAAAAAATTAAGCTATGGGATCCTATAAATTAGAACTGGAAGAGGTTTTGAAAACCATCTAGTCCAATGACCATATTTTGAGAGCAGCTTTATGGTACAATGGACAGAGCACAGGGCCTGGAGTCATGAAGACCTAAGGGCAAATTCAGCCTCAGACACTTATTAGCTATGTGACCTTGGGCAAGTCACTTTTTTCCCAAAGTTTTCCCAACTTTGTAAAAGGAGAGATGATATGAGATAATATTTGTAAAGTACTTAGCACTGTACCAGGCATATAGTAGATACTTATTACTCAATCTGAATGTCCGTTCTTCCTCCCTTCCTTATTTTATAAATAAGGTAAGACCCAGAGAGAAGCAGTGGTTTGCCCGTGTCCACACAGGAATTAAATAAATAACAGGGCTGGGATGTTTTGATTCCCAATTTAGTGGTCTTTCCACAGTACCCTGATGGAATGGTGACCCTCCTGCTTATCCAATGACCTTAAAATTAAATTTGATAGGGATAAATGTGAAGTTTTACACATTGGCTAAGAAAATAAGCTTCATAAGAACAAGACAGGGGAGGCATGCCAAGAGGACAATCCATCTGAAAGAGTCCTGACAATTTTATTAGATTACAAGCACACTGTATGTCAAAGTGTGATGACAGCCAAGAAAGTTAATGAGCTCAGAGGTTACATTGAGAGAAGCATAAGCTCCAGGAATAAGGAAGTATTGATCCCACTGCCATGATCAGTCCAAATGCAGAATACTATGTTTGGTTCTGACAGTCACATTTTAAAAAGGAAATCAGTGAACTGGAGATCATCCAGGGGAAATCTACTAGGATCTTGAAGGAAGATAAGATCATACCATATAAAGATCTGTTGAAAGAAATGGGAATGTTTAACCTGAAGAAAAGGATATGATAGCTGTTTTCAGACAACTGAAAAGCTATGATATGAAAGAGCAGACTGGCTGGGATATGCCTGGGCCCAGGGGACAGAACTATAAGGAGTGGCAGAAGTGGCAAGGAGGTAAATTTGGGCTGGATGTTAGGAAAAAATTCTACCCACTAGAGCTTTCCAAAAGTGGAACAGTGTGCAGGGACTCAACTATTTCCATAAATCTTTAATAATCCATCTCAAACATGGGCCAAAATATTTAAAATATAATATCTGTTTCATAAATCTGGTTAAGCAAATATAACTTGGTCACTCCTTCCAGAGTAGTCTCCCACATTAGATACAGAATTTGAGGAAATTACAGGATACATTTTCAGATTCAATCAATGAAGAAATTTTTTTTTGCTTGACTATGCATTTCTTTTTTAAGAATTTTACTTTTCTTTGCTTTCCTTCCCGTCTGTCCCCAGCCTCCACAAACAAACTTCAGGAGGACAGGCAAACAAACATTTATTGAGAGCTTACTTAGCGCTGTGCTAAGTGGTCAAAACACAACTACAAATGAAAAAGCAGTCCAAGCCCTAAAGAAGCTTACATCAGAAAAGAACAAGACAACAGCACAAACAAGGCGGGGAAGGGAAAGGTGGGAATATAGTGGTGCTATCCAGAGAAAGTGGAGAAGATTCTAATTCTGGCACCTAATAGATGGATGTACACCTTCATCATATCACCAGACTTTTCATAGCCTGTTTTCACATCTATAAAACTGAAAAGACAACATTTGCACTGAGTCCTTCCTAACATTTCCAGGCAAAAACATTTTGAAAATCTCACAACTCTCCTAAGAGTTCTCTATGGCTAAGAGGCTGAATTGCACTGTGAAGCCGAAAGTCAGGAAGAGCCATGTTCAAATCATGCCTCTGACATACTCAGAGCCCAGACAGCCCTCTAAAGTTCACAAGTCACTGTCTAGGTAACTGAGCTTTTTATCACTTGAAGGAATTTCTATACCACAAGGTCTCAACACTGATGAAATCACGAGTCTGGACAAACAACAACAACAAAAAAAAAAAACCACTCACAGAAAAGCCTGCACACAAATGGAGACAACACAGTGATGAGCTGGCCGGGAAGTGAAGCCTATAAAGGCTTCAGCAGTCTTTGGAGTCTTATCAGCTTTACAGTTTACTGTCTAAGAGGCCACAGAGAGGTTTAGTGCTAGAGACATGAACTAGAATGAGGAATGCAAGTATTTAAATAGAAGAATCTTTTGTATTGGTAACAATCCTTAATTTTTTAGAAAATCATGTCATTGAAATTAGTTCTGACAAATCATTAAAATTATTTTGAATATGGAAAAAATTTATATAACCACTATAATTCACCCAGTTGTAAGTTATTTTTAAGTTTTCTTAGTTCACAGTAATTTGTAAAATCAAAAATCCTCACATTTTTCATGCAAATTGACTTCAAATTAATTTACGTTTACTTTACACAGTTAAGTCACTATATGAATGAGAAGAGAACTTCCTCAAGCAAAAACATAGACTGTGGGCGATGTCTACACATGCCCAATAAATAGCAAAATAAATAAATAAATAAATTCCACTGATTAGATTTCTTCATTTTCCCCTCAAGCAGCATTTTAAGAAATACAATCTTTTAATGATTATTTAATTTTCATGTAACTAGAATCTAAATCCTTTACATACTACACAGCAGGCTCACTATAAATGATCTAATTTTTCATAGAAAAAAACTAATTACATGGTTCAATAAGTTGCCTGTGGTAAAACAACGATTTTATTTACATTCAAAAGGTGGACCTTAGCTTGGTCTCGACACTCTAACTAATTCCAAGCATATTTAGTTTTAGAGTTCTGTCTAATTTATTAGTCATACTTCTTTCTTGGCTACAGAAGAAAAAATTCTCATCATTATGATCCTGCCAGGATTTTATAATTCAAGTTTATTACTTATCAAATTCTTAATATGTATTGACTTTCTTTGAAGCACATAATTACCTATTAAATTTAATCTTATTTCAGTAACTGTACATTGGAATCATTTAGATAATAGTCAGAAAATGGAAACTATCATTGTTTTACAACATAAGCAAGTTTATTTTTTTCAAAAATTGAGAACAGTAAAATAAAGCAATAGATATGGTAATTATCAGATACATCAGAAAATATGTCAAGTCCTGAATAATTTCAGACCTAAAGTTTAGAAAATCTCCAACATCGGAACTTGTTTTATTGTTTTTCTTTTCAAACTGCCCTGGGTGCCAGCTTTCAGGGACAATTTTTCTTACCATAATGATTTACAAATGTATCCTTAGTCTACTCAAAGAAAGAGCAAACATGAAAGATGCATTTTAATAACAATATAAATTCTGATTTATCACAAAGCAATGAAATCCATAGTACATTGTAAAATAAAGGTGGATGCATGAAACGCTACAGATAGGTGATGCATAGGACTACACAATTTACATGTAGTTTTTAAAGATTTTCTAACATATTTCTCTGTTTCAGGAATACTAAATAGACCCATATGATTGAAAAAAAAGCACCACTCCTGCTTCCAATTTAACCAGAGGGATTCATTTCAATGAATCATATGCACTGGGCACTAGTAATGTGAAAAAAAAAAAAAACCCTGGTGGGAAGAAAAACAGGAGGTAAATTTCCTCTTTTAAAAGAAATTAAAATAAAACAAACGACATTTTGCCCATAGTTCTATTCCTGTCAATTTTATTGGTAAAAAGGTTGTCACTTTCACAGGAAGCAATTTTTTTAAATTCCCAAATGAGAACAAGGCCTCATTTAATAGGTGTATTAGAATGGGTTTATTTCATTAAGTCTAAGGAAACTACAAGATACCAACTAACATATCACAGTATATACACGTCATGGTGTTATTTACCTAAATATTCTGGAGATTAGCTATAGTTTCAGATAATCCATATCCACACTTTGTTCTTACACTAAATGTAAAGGATTGGACTGATTGATTTTTTCCTTTAGGATTTTAATATGCAAATTTCCCTCCTGTAAATTCTCCATTTTGTTCATTTTGTCCATTGCTCTTGTCTTTAAATCCCTTTGATGCCTGAAAATGTGTTCTCAGGTCTTGTGAAACTGATTCATGAAGCAGATGGTTCAAGCTATTTTTTTTAAATGGGCTTGAAATGAAATTCTTTCTTGCCAAAATGTAATGCTATCCAAACAAAGCCTGCTTCAAACTCATGGCTGGACAATAGGTTATACTGTACCACCACCACCACCACCACCACACAACACACACACACACACACACACACACACACACACACACACACACACACACACACACACACACACACTCTGTCCCTAAAATCCTATCCTTTCTCTTCTTCCAGGTAACTTCAGGTCATTTAATATAGTCATTATTGGTTGCCTTATGTTTCCATTTTACACTGATACTTATCAGAGCTAAAAACATTTTCAATATTTCTCCAATGTAATATTTTTATAATAGTTTAACAGGAAGCAGACTAGGCTACCATTGTTTTAAGAACATCAGGAGAAAAATGCCGGCTACAAGGGCTCTGAATTAATCATAATCTAGTGATCAACTAACTGCCCACAAAATGGCTAGAAAAAAAGAGTTCAGAATGGCTCCTAGATTGGTATATTTCTTAAACTGAGTAGGGAGGCTGTGCTACCTGTACAACCATCTGTAAAATTCACAGATTATCAAAGAGTATTTCTTCAAGCACCGACGCTTCCCAGCATGCTTGTAAGCTGGTGCTGATATGAAGTAAAGACAGGTTCTAGAAATGGACAATGAACAGAGCCCGAGATTCACCAAGAAGGCAAGAGGGGTCTGAATCACATTTGGGAAAATGCCTGAAGCATTTAATGCTCTCAAGGTGCTTCCTAACACAGAAACCTCTGTAATACCAATATTCCCTTTGGCACGCTATGTGGTCTTGAATCATGGAACACCATGATCTTTGAAGAATCCAAACTTGGGAAGACCCACAGGGCAACTACAGGTAGAAGCAGGCTACAGCACATCACCAACAATGAACGGCATTCAAGAAGTAGCATAAAAATATCCTCAGGGAAATGGATGATTGAAAAAGGCGGTCAGAGCAACTAACATTTCTCTCCTTTGACAAGCATTTATTAAGCACCAATCAACCAACAGGTATTTATCAAACCAGATCAAGTCACATCTCTGTAAAGCACCCAGCACAGAGTAGGCACTAAATAAATGTTTCTTCCTTTCTCCTTTCCATTCATAAGGCACCATGGATACAAAGACAGAAAAGAAACCATTCATGTGTTCAAAGCTTTACATTTTACTGGGGTAGAGAACACCTACAGAAAAATAGACAAAACAGATGAATGTGACTTTGAGGAGAGAAGCTAGGCATTAGAAGAAGTAGAAGAGAAGAAAGTGCTCACCTGCCATGAGCAACAGATGATCAGACAAAGGTCAGGAAAGGGAATGTCTCTTTCTTATCTTGCCTAGTATACAAGAGTGAGCAAAGGAAAGGGATGAGCAATAATCCTGCAAAGAGAGAGTGGAACCAGGGCTAAAAAGGAACTGGAATATCAAACAGAGGAGTCTGTCTGCATCTCGTTAGAGAGTAACAAAACACAACCAACCAATAAGCACTTCTTAAGCACCTAACATGTGCCAAATACTAACTTCTTGATTTCAATGAGCTTAAATGTTAGGAAAGAAACTTTATGCCTATGAAAAAATTTAGCTGGAAACAAAAGTAAAGTAACTAATGTGAGAAACAGCCCAAAAAAAGGCAAAAAGAGGAAAAAGATGAGCCTAAAGCATATACTCGGCAGCTGCCTCTGTCCTGTGAACAATCCAAATGTTTGTTACATGTCCCTTGGAGTGAACAAAGGCAGGTGGTAGCTCAGGGGATAGTGCACCAGGCCAGAAGTCAAGAAGAACTGAGTTCATATCTAGCCTCAGACACTTATTAGCTCCAGGGCAAGCCACTTTACCTCAATTCTCTATAAAAATAGGATTACTAACAGCACTTACCCCACAGGATTGTTATGAGGATCACATGACATAATACCATAAAGTGCTTACTTAGTGCAGTGCTGGTACAAAGCAGGCATTTAATAAAAGCTTGTGTCTGTCCTTCCTTTACTGTGCTATGGGCTTTGTCTATACAGCCCTCAGTTTTCTCCTCTGTAAAATAAGGGCATGAAGGGCTTAAGTGGGAGCTTTCAAAGGAGCTTTTTAAGTTTCAAAACATGATAATTCTGTGCTATTTCACTAAGCTGGTAAAACTGAGATACAAAGGTAAAATAAAATAGAGACATAAAAAGTAATTCAGCTCTAAAAACTTGTTTAATTATTATCCAACGCTTGCCTACTAGGCACAGGCACTCAATGCTACACAGAAGGACACAAAACCCTCTTTGTCTGAGAAATCCAAAGTACCTTAAAGTGGTGAGACCCAGTGTCCAGATGAAAGTGTGCTATTTCAGAGGAGAGGGTATCCCAACGGCGTTTGGATCCAAACGACACTGGGATATTCTATTCTCCAGTGGTTCTTTATCCTTGTCTTTCAAGTTAGCTATTGCACACAATTCTGAAACCAGTCAACAGCCATATTTCACCTCAGGAGTTGTTACATTTTAACGGACGATGAACCATTTTTAAGGAACGCAAGAATAGACAATGGAACAAAAATGGCGGTGGGCATATGGCTAGGGAGTCCGAAGACTCCTGCCCTGCCCTTGCTGTGTACTTTCCAGCACTGCCTCCTGCTGTCTACAAACAGGTGCTAGACCAGCCGCTCACCAAGGTTCCTTGACACTCAAGGACTCTACCAAAATGGCAAAGCATCACACAAACAGAAAGTCACCCATTAAAGTCAATGAAATAACTACAAAACAGTAAGGTAAAAGAATATAAAAAGCAGGGGCAGCTAGGTGGCTCAGTGAATAGAACACCGGCCCTGGAGTCAGGGGGACCTGAGTTCAAATCTGGCCTTGGACACTTAACACAAAGTGACCTTAGGCAAGTCACTTACCCCCAATTGACCTCTAAAGTAAAAGAAAAAAAGGCAAAAAAAAAAAAAAAAGAATATAAAAAGCAAACCAAAAGTCTTGCATTCAAGTTGATGAAATGACAAAATATTAGGAATGATTCCATTAATTCACAAATGAAAAACTACTCTCATAAAATAACAAGTTGTTTCAGCTCATTTCTGCAGAAAGTGTACTAGCTTAATTGCTCAATTCATATATTTCCCTTTTTCTCATACCTGTGGATCTTCTACACTCAAAGAGAATTGTTCTACATCCTTCCTTTTGGTGTTTATCCTTCCTATTGCTTCAGTGTCTTCCATAAGGAAAAAAAACTAATCAAAATAATTTCCTCTTTATATAGAATACCACTCAATACAGTCATATCTCTTTTAAAAACACAAGAAAATTCTGTTGATGCAACTCAGAAGAAAAGTTGTTTGCACTGTTATTAATCAGTCTCACTAAGAAGGAGAAGGAAAAGGAAAAATAACCACTCTCTAGAGGATGCCTTTGCTTAGATTGCTATGGAAAAACCCAGAGATGCCCATAACACCCAATCTGTGACTTTACTAACATTCTCCATGAGAAGAAACTCCCTCTACCAAGCCAGATTTCTGCAAAGTCTAGTCTTACAGAGATGCCAAATACACAGCATGCTGCCCACCAAACTACAGGGGGCAAGATGGTCCCCAACCAGATTCAAACACAATTGGGAAATATTAACAAAATAATTAAAGTACAACAGAATGTAGATAATGTGAATAAGTGATTTTTCCAAGTCAATGAGGCCCTCAGGGATCCTCACATACAGTTTACTATTTGAGTTGGACATCACTGGCCTGGAGGCCCAGTCAGCCAGCCTGTATCAGAGGAAGACTTAAAAAGTCTCCCTGATACATCTCTTCACTAGGCTACACTCCCTCAAGATATTACTGGATTTATATGTATTATATTAAGAAACTTCTTAATCTTTATATAATTTAAACTCCAACCTCTTTCTCATTTTAAAAAGAAGTGAAATAAATACAGCAGAACCACATCATTCCTAAATATCCTTTCTAAACACATCAATCACTTCCCTTATTTTTGTAAGTAAACAAGTCACATTACCTACTAAATAGGTCTAGGGTTTCTATGAATGAACTGTAAATTCCCTCTAAAAAAATTATGCCTCATAAAACAAAGATTTATCTCATATTTCACCTTGTAAAATGAGGCCTTATGATACTAGAAAATGAAGACCAGATACAAATGAAAATAGAAAAGAATGGATAGCAGATATGAAAATAAAACCTAAAGGGAGGGAAGAAAAAAGGTGGAAAATATAGAAGCAGAGAAGGAAATGAGAAGATGCTATGTATGGTCCCACAAAATTTTAATAAAATGCATTTCTAAAAGAATCATATTCTTTGAAGAGTGAGAGGGACCTCGGCAGCCATCTACTTGAACCCCCACACAAAAGAATCTCAACTGTAGTGTGCCTAAGAAGTGTTCATCCGGACTCTGGGCACTACCTACAACTAAAATGGACATCTCATTAGGACCTCCAAAGAGGTATCACCTTAAAAGTTAGCTAGCATATCTAGCAAAACTCTGATCCAGGTGGTCTCAAAATTCAAATTTTAATTAATTCATTTCTGCCGACATAAAGCACTCTTTATGCTATAAGGGCAAGAGTCTGGAGATTTCACCAGTTACACTTGCAAATAAGCAATCTGGTATGGATATGTGATTTTAATTACCAATACTAAAGATACTTCTAAGCCATAATGGAGGAGAGAGAAGCGGGTAGAGAGGGGAGAAAGAGAAGACGAAGGGGAAGTGGAAGAGGGAAGGAAGGAGAGGGAGAAAGAGAAAGGAAAGTAGAGAGAGGAGGATAGGGAGATGGAGAAGGCAAAGGGAAGGAAAAGAGAAAAGGGGAGGAACAGTAATGAAAGGGAGGGAGAAGGGCAAGAAGAGAGAAGAGGGAACAGGAAAGTGGGAGAGGGGACAGGAGGAAAGAGGAGGAGAGAGAAAGAACAAAATGTAAAGAGTGGACAAGAATACAGAGTCTGCTCTGGTGTCGTTTACTGCCCTCTGGCTGTGATGAGAGGAGACAATCTGGAGGAAAAAAAGGAAAAGAAGGTCAGAGCTAAATAACATGCATTAAATAAACAGTATCTAGGGGGCCTAAACCAGAGCAGAAGTATTAGAACAGGTAACCAAGAGAGGGGAGGAGAGAGGAGGAGAGGAGTCTATTCCTGCCATTTATCCTTGAACGACATCTCGTAAGATACAGCCACCCCACCAGTGCAGGGCTTCCTCCCCTCATACTGCTGCAATGCCTCCTGGGGTCCTTCTCCACTCTAGGCCTCTATTCAGCTATCAAAGGATAGTTACTCAATAGCTCTTCCACTCAATAACCTCCAATGGCTTCCTATTACCTTTAAGATCAAATACAAATTACTCTATCTGGCTTTAGAAGTCCTTCATGAACCTGTACTCTCCTCCAGGGACACCAACCTACTGGCTAGCCCTTGGTCAAGACAGTTTATCTCCTCAACTCTGGGCATTTTCCTTGGCTGCCCCTTTTGCTGGAACTCTGTCCCTCTCCACCTCTCCCTCCCGACTTGGAGGCGACTTTGTGCAAGCCCACTCTTCACTCTGCCTCTTCAGCCCCCACACCTCATCCCGCCTATGAATCTTCCCCCGGCTGTTCTCAGGAACAAAGGGCTGTCTTTGGTCTTTCTCTGTATCCCCACTGTTCAGCACAGAGCCTGGCACACAGTACACCCTTAATAAGTGCTCAGTGAGCCACTGACATTGTGATTAAAGGAATTAAAAGTAGACATGAACTAAATAAAAACTAAACATTTTCCATTAAACTAGTGGTAAGTTACAGGTTAATGGAAAAAGCAACTAAGACTAATTGGAACTGTATGTTAATTTTGTCATATCAAGATACCAAAAGACCTGTTCATTTTTACCTCTGTGACAGGAGCCAACACACCGAAGTTGTACGAAAATAAGAGAGAGAAAGCATGATATTCAAAAGATCACTCTTAACGATTTATTTTCATTTTTGTTGATAGGACTTCAAAATAATATATTCAAAGACCCTCTGGAATGAATTACTCAGTACCTCATTGTTTGATTACTGCCCTATGTTAAACTGTAATTTAATGCCTATGAGAGGCTGACTCCAATTTCATACAAAATTTTTTCAGTCTGAACTCTGGAAGTGATGTCTTTCTATACCAACGCAGAACAGAACCTTTCTAAAGCTTACAGACATTACAAAGTTAAGTGACTTACTCACAGTCACAAAACTAGTCTGTCTCAGAGGCCAGGACTCCTAAATCAGGACTCCTAACTCCAACACTAGTCAATTACCCACTATGTCACTCAACCTCTGAAAAAGTGAGAGTTAAGAACCTATTAAAATTTTCAAATTTTCTGAACACTGAACCATAACTGTCACTGTACAAGCTAAAGTAAATTTGCTTCATCTTGTCTCGTCATTCATTCAAAACCACTTGAAATATGAAATTTATTTCATAAACAACATACCTTTCAATATGATCAAAACAAGATAGACTTCAGTGGCCTTTATAAAGCATGGCACAAATTAATTTTTTAACTCATACAAAATGATCATCAAAAAACAAAATCACTTACTGTGTAACTCATGATGTATCACATCGACTAAGTTTGGCTCATCTCCCCACCAGAATATCCATAATTCTTTGCAATCTGGTTTGACGTCACGGCGCCACACACACAGTAGATTGGCTTGTAGGCAGCGAATGAAACTTAACAGGATTGGATCATCCTGGGCAGGGGCTGAAATGATGGGACCACAGTCCCCATGCCCTCCAAAATTGTACCTACGCCATTTGATTCCTGTGAGTTCAGCCTATAAAAGGAAAGAGAAATAAATTATTTTCCGATTGCCTTCTTTTAAAATTATCACACTGTAACATGTCACTTTTTATTTAAATGTGACACCAAAAAAAGGAATACTAAAGTGGTCATCATATATCCCAAAGCATCAGACCACAGGGGATGAATAGCATACATACATGCATACATACATACATACATACATGTATGTATTTTTTTTCAATTTAAGAGGGGAAAGATTTTCTTCTACAAGTAGATTTCAAAATGACACTTTTAAATTACCACAGTAAATTAAATGTCATGATTTCCAAGTAAATTCATTAACCTAAATAATCACCATTCTTCTGATTCATTATATAATGCTACTACTATATCCTAAGAACAGGGAGCCCAAAAACCCACTTAGTCAGTAAAAATATGATTTACTCACCAAGGGAACAAATCTAGTAGCCAAACTGGCAACAGCACTTAAGAATATAAACTTCTTTATAAAACTGTAAGGGGGACAAAGAAAGAAAGCATTCTAGGAGCAAACTGAATCTCAGTGAAATTTTTCTACCTATCTTCCATACCATAAAAAAAAACAAACTGAAGGACAAGCAACTAACAATTATTCCTAATTAGGGAAGGAAAAACTCGAAATCACAATTTTAAGCTGGCCTTTAAAAAAGTACTTTATTTTCCAAGTTCTTTTTCACTGTGTGTAATAACAAACCTGTGATTTTAGTTCGGAAAGTTACTAATAAATGTGGTTAGTATTTTGGATTAGAACTATATATAGCCAATGTTTAATTTTCAAAAAAAAAATGAATGGAGAGAACTAGATCAGAGATCCTCGAGGACAAGAGTAAGTACCACAATGTAATCAAAATGATGTGGCCAAGGAGAGTCACCAAAGTTGAAATTAATGTTTTGTTACAGAAAAACCAAAATGAACCATAAGAAGATTTTCATCTGTGACACACAGAAGACCCAAGAGCAAACAAATGCTGGTTCCTTCACTAACGATAACAGCTAATATTTCCAGAGTGCCAGGCACTGTCTAAATGCTTCAGAAATGTGATCCCTTTTGATTTTCCTGACACCCTGTGAGGGAGGGGCTGTTATTATCCCTATTCTACAGCTGAGGAAACTGAGGCAAACAGAGGCTCACTGTTTCTGCTGGGATTTGAATACAGGTCTTCTGAGCAGGACCCAGTGCTGTATTCACCATCTAGTGGCCTAATCTGCTGTTTTATCCTTGGAGAATTTACTTAACCATCTCGTGCCTCTGTGACAAGGACCTGACATACACACACAGCAGGGCTGGGACAGATGCTTTCAGGAGTGGGGTGATGCCAT
Source organism: Pseudochirops corinnae (assembly GCA_028646515.1). NCBI lineage: Eukaryota > Metazoa > Chordata > Mammalia > Diprotodontia > Pseudocheiridae > Pseudochirops > Pseudochirops corinnae. Next base: position 334,285,151 of record CM053587.1, read on the forward strand.
ATCACAGAAGTACCTTGGGCCTTCTCCCCTGAGGCTGATACTGAGCCTCATTAAATGGACCTTGGTCCTTAGCTCCCATATTTGTTCTTTAGGTGATGGGATTAGAGACAGATCAGGAGAGTGAAACCTCTACATGTAAAGTACTATTAATATTACTATTATTTCCATCGTAACTATTATTGTGGTACATGATGCTATTCAGTCATTTCACTTACACCCAACTCATCATGATGCTATTTGTGGTTTTCTTGGCAAAGATCCTGGAGTGGTTTGCCATTTCCTTCAACTCATTTTACAGATGAGGAAACTGAGGCAAAAAGGGTGAAATGACTTGCCCAGGGTCACACAGCTAGTAAGTATCCTAGAAGCATAGGGAGTCACTGAAGTTTATTGAACAATGGGGATGGGGGCTGACAGGATCAGATTCCTGCTTTTGGAAAATCCCTTTGGTGGCTGAATAGAGAATAGACTGGAGTGGGGAGAGACCTGAAGTAGGCCAACCCACCAGCAGCTTTTGCAACAGTCTAGGTGTGAAGGGACCTGCACTGGAGTGGTGGCAGTGTCAAAGGAGACAAGGAAGTGTGTACAAGAGACGGTGAAGAGATGAAATACAAAGGCTTAGTCAAACTTGGATATGTGGCTGAGAGACAGTGAGGATCATGATCTAGATGAGATGTAATGGTCAGACAGGTAGGAAAGAGAAGTAGGAGAGAGCAGTGTCACAAAAAACTAGAGATAAGAAAGTATCAAGAAAGTGTTCGAGACCATCCAAGTCTACAAAGAAGTCAAGAAGAGTGATGCTTGGGAAAAGGCCATTCCATTTGATGATTTAAAAAATCACACAGGTAACCATGGAAAGAACACAGTTTCCAGGTACACCCTGGAATAAAAGCAACAGATAATTTTCTGAGGGATAAGAGAGGAATTTGTTGTTTACTTGTCTTGAGATTTCTGAGAAACTTTAACTTAAATCAACTGGTGGACATTCTCTCATTTTGAAATGTCCAGAACAGTATGATTACACAAGATGCAATCTGAGGTTAAACAGAAGATATCTTCAACAACATAAATTTAATCCAGATTTATTTATATCCGTGTTTTAATGTCCTGTCTTTTGCAAAGATGCTACTGACTTACAATCACCAAGCCAAAAGCTTTAAAGTACTTTTTCCATTAGTGACAATTAATTTACATTGACCCATGGATGCTCTCTCGCCCAGTTCCCTTGTGACCAATAGTATATATCCACCAAGAAGAATTCTCAGGGTTAAAGGTACTGTCTGTAGTCATGGAAGAAAGAAAAGTTAACTAGCTATTATTATTAACAGTTAGCACTTATATTAGCACTGTAAGGTTTGCAAAGCAGTTTAGAAACACAATCCCATTTTATACTCACAACAAAACTGAGAGGTGAGTGCTGTTATTATCATATCCATTGTACAGATGAATAAACTGAGGCAGTTTGAGGTGAAATGGCTTGCCCAGACTCACAGAATGATGAGGGTACATTTGAACCCAGGACTTCCTGACTACAGGCCTCCACAGAGGCACCAGTTGCCTCTAAGTCTATTCAACATATGAAACTCTGAGCCAGAACTCTTGGTCCCAGACTTGTCAGTACCTTGCTGTGGCCTAGGTGACCTCTAAGGTGCTTTCTGGCTGTAAGTCTTTGATGCTGACCCTCTGACCCAAGGACAACTCTGTTTACTTCTCTAAGTCTCAGTTTCTCCACTTTTCATGCAAAGGGGTTAAAAAACCTTTCAAGTCTCAACCAGATGAAATGGTTGTGATCCCAAGAGCTGAACTTTATTGCTTTGGTCTTAACAGCACAGGATCCTAGCCAACTTTCCAGCAACCAAGTTCCAGCAGGACAGAATATGCTGCCCTGTTTCATTCTCTTCTGCACAAAAACTCCACAGAGCCCATGTACTACTCCTGGCACACCTGCCAAACACAGATATGAGACAATACACATTCACATTCTCTGACAACACACAATGCCAAAACACACACACACACCCGAGGCTCCCACTCACTGTTCTGGGCACATTCTCTTGGAGAGTCTGAAATAAACTCTCTGGTTGTTTAGTGAAGGAGAATATCAGCACTCTTCCCCTCTGTATTTATTCACTCCCTATGCATCTTTCACCAGAGGCTCAGAAAGGGCTTAGGTTTAAAGTTCCAGGTGGAAGCTCCCAGTGCAGAGTCCTAAACACAGCCAGGTTCACCTAGTCAGAGGCAGATACAAATCCGAAGGAGGTTCAGGTCTCTGGTCCCTGGCCTCAGAAGGTGGGGCTCAGACCACTGGGTAGAAGACATCACAGCACTGTCGAAAGCTGGAGAAGACTGGCCACTGATAAACAGATAAAAGGCCAAACTCCAAAAGGAGCAGGCAAGTTTTCCACCTTATCTCACATTGCTCATCGTCTCATAATTTCATTTGAAGTCAAATCTTGCCAATTAAACTATAAACTCCTTCAGAGAAGCAACTGCTCTCTCCAATCCCAGATCTCAGCATAGGATTTAAACATAGTAGGTGTGTGATAGGCATGTGTTATTTGCTGACGTCACCAGCTACAGGCAAAAAAATCATGTCAGAAAAAGTCAAATATTGCTACAAAGTATACTCCTGTTGTTTAGTGTAACCTTAAATAAATATGATCAACAACCCAAAAAAAGAGATACATGTCTTATATTAGAAAGGAGACAGTATTTTAAAGAAGTTATTATTTTCATAATTTTCTAGTTATATCAGAAAGTGGATAGTGATTAGGTTATTGTATTTAACCAAGCTAACTTGCAAAAAAGGTTGTGAAGTCGCTGGGAGGTGAATGTTGTAATGGATCAGGGAGGAGAATTTTCCTTTAGCCTTTCTGGGGCTCAGGTTCCTTACCTGAAGTGGGTGACTTTAAATCTTCCCTAAAGTCCTTTCCAAAGCTAAACTGCACAATCCTGCTAAAACAACTTCTACCCCCAATATTTAAATTGTTTTATTTCTGCCAAATGAATAGGCGTTTCGAGGAATATACTACAAGAAGGATGGGTCAGAAGAAGGAATAACAGAGTTTAGCTAAAGACTTGTGTACCACTCAGAAGCTTAAAACTCTTATTTCATCAATGCTTTATTCCAAAAAAGAATCAATGGCACTGAATAATACTATAGAAAATGAAACTGATTATATTTTAATAGATAAAAGGTTCACTATTGATGTGGCAAAGTCATCCTTGAATCAGTTATCTAACTACAGTCAGACTATGAACTTGTCATGTAATTGAAAAAAACTCAAATTTGAAGTATTTGAACAAGTAATTGATAATGAAAAATGAGTAATTGACAGGAAAAATGACAGGCACCAATTTTAATAATTTATACATTGGTTTAACCAATGCAGATCAGTCACTCTAACAAGAAGAACCAAAAAAGTCTGAAAAGCAATTTAGTCAACAAAAACTCGATTTATTTGCCAAATGAAAAGAGACATGCAGCCAAAGGCAACACCAGTTTAAAATGAACTTATTTGCAAAATCGTTCCAAAAAAAAATCACAGGATCATAGAACTAGACCTGGAAGGAACATTGGTGGTCATCTAGTCCTACCCCTTCATTTTACAAATGAGGATGTGAGGCCCAGAGAATAGTGTGGCTTCTCCAAGGTCATAAAAAGGTGGTAATTATAAGAAATATTATTTTACAAATTCTAAAATGACAAGTGTAGTAAAATCAGCTTTTAAAAAGTTTGGCAAGAGAAACAACTAATAGGCAAAGTGAACTCATGGGCATTTGAGAATGAAAATAGGAAGACAACAAAAGAAAAATGGAAAAGATCTGCGAAATATTTTATGACACATTTTTCACCTTCAAGAACAATACAACCACCACACTTGGACTCTAAAATCACAGTCCCAGGTGGTCTTACAGAGAAGGCAGAAATGGTACTAAAGAGAAAAAAGCTTGGAAAAACAGTCAAATTGGACCATGTATACATAAAATGAAATCTGTGCTGAAGCTGCAAAATTATGAGAACATAAAAGAGTGAATTCAAAAGATAAGTGCAGAAGGAATAGATACCAAGGACATGGTGACCAATGACATTTTAATCTGGTTCAGGTTTGCCACACAGACCACATATTTGACAACTTTATCTTACACCAATAACAAATTCAAAATCAATGTGACCTGAATAAATTCATAAAAAATTTTTAAGTAGATCAGGTACCTTTCACAGCTGTCTGGAGCATAAATTATTAACAAAACAAAGGATATATGTGACTCAAAAAAGATAAAACAGGTGATTTCAATTACATATAACTGAAAAGTGTTTCCATGAACAAAATCAATAGAACTAGGATTTTTTTTTTTAAATGATAGGGTGGGGAGTAAAAAGTCTTTATCAAATATCTCTGAGATGTGTCTAATAGCAAAACATATAAACAACTAAAGGAACATATAAAACCATGAGCCATTCTCCAATAAATACGTGGTTAAAAAACAAATGTACACAGCCCTCAAAAGAAAAATTTCAAACCATCAACAACCACGCAAAAAAAAACTGTGCCAAGTTCCTATTAATAAGGAAATGCAAATTAAAAGAGTTCAGAGGCGTCACCTCATGCCCAGCTAATGGGCAAAAGTGACACAAGATAGGCACACAATCGCATTATTGGTGCGCTATGCAATGATCCAACCAATCGGGAAACAGTAAGGCATCACACAGAGAGTGACCAGAATGCTCCCTCTTCGATTCAGAGATTTTACTGCCAGAAATATCCCATAAGGAGGTTAATGACAAAGAGAAAGATTCCCCATATACTCCAAAATATTTATAGCAGTAATTTTTGTACTAGCAAAGAATTGAAACCAAAGCAGATACTTATCATTTGGGAATGACTAAACAAAGTGTGGTACTTCAATACATTGGCATACAGTGTTATAAGAAAGAAAAAATACAGAGAACTGATGTACAGTAAGTAGAACAAAGAAAACAATGCACATAATGTTTCCAAATATGTAAAAGGGAAAGAACAACGTAGGGCCCACCTACTCTGGGGGTCCTGCATGGTCATCATCATGATTCTGCCTCTTCATCACCTAGATCCTTCCAACTCCCTCCCCGCCCCCAAGGTGGAGGAGGGTGTGCTAATTAACCTACCAGGATCTGAGCCCAGTCTCCTCCAACCCCCAACCTCCCACTATGATCAATCAATAATATCCCCCAAACTTCTGCCTTGATGGGGCTGATTTGGTCATCAGACCTTGGACATGCCTAATTCCTCTGACTAAGGATTGTGGAAAGTGAGAACTGCCCAGCCCCGTTTTGTGGCCTATTAAGTGCACCCCTATGGCCAAATCTTTGGTACTACTTTCCACCTGACTCATATCCCAAGTCATCTCTTCTACTGTTATGTCCCCCTCTTCCACAGTACTTACTGCTTTATAAGTGCCTTAGGAGAATTCCCCTTGACATACTGGTCATATTGCTTTTCGTCCTGGGGGTAGTAGTGGTGACAGCAAGAGCAGCAAGAAAGAGACCAGCAAACTAGGCGTGGCAGTATTGAAAACCTGCTTGGTTCAGTACTAAGAACAATCTCAAAACAATATTAAATGGGAGAAAGTCTTGGTAACTAAGGCTCAAAGAGTATGTCAGTTCGTAGCAAGCATTTTAGCCCAGAGAAGGAGCTAAGAGGACCCAGGGAAAATCACAATATCTCAGACGTTCACCCCCTTCTCCCCCAGACACAGGAAATGACCCAAGTGCTGCCTCTGCAGGACTCTCAACACTTCTAAAACGATGGGCTACAATCTGGACGCTCAGGAAGGCCATGCAAGTCCCAGAGCATCTCTCAAACCTGACTCCAACCTCAGCTCTGGCTCTCTTAACTCTTCCTCTTGACATTATCTGTATATTTATCCTTAAATACTTCTTTTTTCTTTCTTTTTGGGGGAGGGCAATTGGGGTTAAGTGACTTGCCCAAGGTCACATGACTAGTAAGTGTTAAGTGTCTGAGGCTGGATTGGAACTCAGGTCCTCCTGATTCCAGGGCCATGCTCTAGTCACCTAGCCCCGCCCCTATAAATACTTTTACAATTACTTCTTATTGTTCTCCTTGGTTCTTTTCTAGGCAAGCATCTTTAAATCTCTATCCTCAGCGCATAGCACATGTCAGATACCTAGTATGTGCCACATAAAGTCTTGCTGTTTGTCAACAAAGAATAAAGGAAGGTTAGGTGTGAAAATAAGAGGAGAGGAAAAGAATGTCTGTGAAACATCTAAACTACTCAGAAGAGGGAAAGTAGACAGGGACAGAGGTAAGTAGGTCATTTGTTTTGTTTTCCTATTACATTTAGTATCGACTTTAAAAACTTTATATAACAGAAATTCAGTTTCATACACAATATTCTTTTCTGTTATTTGCATATAGAAATATTTATGTTAATGAAGCATAAAAAAGGAAAATTTAAAAATGAATGTAACAGAACCAAAGACCTCACAGAATACTCAGGTGTCCTGTGCAATTTTTTAAAAATGGATTTGCTATTGATTGAGAAGTTCTCCAAATGGTTCATTTGCAAGTGACACCAGAGCAATTTCACTGAATTCCAAACCACTACAGAAAACTCTCAGTGAATTGCACAGAAATCTGAAAAAGATCAGGCCAGCCATCTATTCAAGTAGAAAGTGAATAAAAAAGTGTTGTGTAGCCCGACCTGAGGATCAACGCTGCCTTGAAGCTCTGGTCAACAGCACAAGTACCTGAGGCAGGCCAGGCCCCTGGACAAGGAGCCAGGTGTAGAACAGAGGAAAAGAAAGAGACTGAACTCCAGGTGAGATAACACCTGGAAAATCCCATAGGCCTTTCAAAGATTTGAAATTGACTGTTACCACAAAAGCTTGTGCTTTTACCACCAACATTCTCTCAGAAGTACTGAATGTAGCTATCTCACAGAACACCACAATCGAAGACAGGAGAATCCCAAATTCCACATAATCCCAAAGTCAATGGAAGAGAAATGGGGGGGACGGGAGAAGAGTAAGAAGAAGAGTAAGAAGGGAAAGAAGTGTGTTCTTCAGTCATTTGTGACTCTGTGACCCCATCTGGGGTTCTCTTGGCAAAGATACTGGAGTGGTTTGCCATTTTCTTCTCCAGATCATTTTGCAAATGGAGAAACTGAGGCAAACAGGGAAAGAAGAAGTATAAGTAAATAAAATTAATTTGCAAAGGCTCTTCCTTTTCTGAAGTAGCATAGGATACATTTTGAGAGCATATATGACAAAGAATTGGGCTACTCATATTGGTAGTCATACCTCGGGGATGAAATTCTCCAAGACCCTGGGAAAAATAATCTATCCATTTTCAGGACTGCCTGAACCTTTGATTACAGAATATGTCAAATTTCACCTCTCTAGACAGTCCATTCTACTTTTACTCAGCTCTAATTGTTTGCACTACTTTCCTGACCTCAAACTTCAATTCGACTCTTTGTAACATCCCTAGCCCCTACCTTCCCATCCCTCACCTTCCCCCTGCCCTGGGCCAGAGATCCTGGCTTTGCCCTCAGGGGTCAAATGGAACAAGACCAGTCCCAGTTCCACAGACCACCCCTTCAAATATTTGAAGGCAGCTACCACGCTCTCCTACTCTTCTCTTCTCCAGGCTTTCATGGCTCTCTTCCTATGGCATGGACTTAAGGCCCTCTGCCATCCAGGCCACTCTCTTCCGGACACTCTCAAGCTTATCGATGTCCTTCTTAAACCACTGTGCCCAGAAATAAACACTCACCTCCATATGAGGCCTGATAAGAGTGCTGTGCTGTGCAGTGAGACTTGCAGCAGCTCTGGGAAGCCACTCCTTCTCTTTATGCAGCCCAATGTTGTGTTCCTTAGCTTTGGGGGCTGCTGCTTCACGCTGCTGGGCTCTTAGTGAGCTTGCAGCCTACTCAAAATGATCAGATCTCCTTCTTTTCAGAACTGCTGTTCATGCAAGCCTCGCTCATCCTATATTTGTGAGATTGGTTGGTTGTTTTTTACTCAACTGGAAGACTTTATGTTTACACCTACTTGCCAGATTTAGCTGAATGCTTATTAAGATCCCAGGTTCCAGATTCAGTCACATACAGTTAGTTCTATCTCAAGGCATCATATCATTTGCAAATTTGATTAAGAATATCCTCTTTGTCTTTATCCAAGTCATTGATAAAAATGTTAAACAGCACAGGGTCATGCACAGATGCCTGGAGACTCCATTGGAAACATCCTGCCACACTGATACTGAGAAGCATTTAACCATTACCCTTCAAATCCAGGCATCTTAGTGTACTATCAATCTAATACAAAACTCATCATCTTCTCCACAACAATAGTATGAGACACTTTATCAAAAGCTTTGCTAAAACCTAGGCAGACAGCGTCAAGAGTGTTCCCCAAGTCTGGCATGCCCTGCTCTTGATGAAGACATGCTGGCTCTCTAGAATCACCCTCTCCCATACTAGATGTTCAGCAAGCATCTCAGTATTCCGTTCTAGAATCCTCTCATGAACTGAAGTCAAGTTCACTGTGTCAAGACTATGTTCTCTTTCCTTTTCTGAAATTTGGGGAAATATCTGCCCCTCTCTAATCTCATGGCATCTCTCCCATTTTCCATGATCTTTCAAAGATCACTGAACAACAGCCCAGTAATCACATCAGTCAATTCTTTCAAAACCTAATGACGTAGTTCATCTGGGCCAGGTGATTTCATCTAGAGAATTCAGCTAGACTGCAGCAGTTCTCAACCTGTGGGTTGTGACCCCTTTGGGGGGGTCAAACGACCCGTTCATAGGGGTCACAGAGGTTGCTTAAGACCATCAGAAAATACATATTTCCAATGGTCTTAGGAACTAAGACACCGCTTCTCCTACCTGTCTCCAGGCAGGTCCACTCACATGCAGATATGCCCACATATGAGTATTAAAGGGTCGTGGCATTAGGAAGGTTGAGAACCACTGAGCTAGAGAGAAGCTAGGTGCTCTCTTACTATATATTATTACTTATTTTAGTTATCAATTCCATTAGTCACTTTCTGTTCTCTGATTTACAATGCAATTATTCTCCTTTACAGAGAAAACAAAGAGAAAACTAGATTGGAAAAGTTCTGCCTTTTCTCCCTCATTATCACCTCATCCACTTTAAGCATAGGTCCTGTCCTTCTTGATATTCCCTTTCCTACCAATATAGCTTTAAAAGCAAACAAACTAAAAACCTTTCGGTTATCCTTAGCTTTCCTTGCCAGTTTCAGATCCTTCTGAGCTTCCAGCTATTCTCACCCTATTTTTAATAGGACTAAGCCACACTCGTATTCTTTTTCTATCATCTAATCTTGCTTCAGTCCTCTGCATATTTCCTCTTTTAATGTAACTTGGTTGGCTGGGTGAGTTCCCTTTGTAACCATGCTTTTCTCTTCAGATAAGTACCATTTTTCTGCAATGGAATTGTTTTTTTCTGTATTTTCAAATCTTCCTTCCTGATTATCTTCCAGACTTTCCTGGCTCAGCACCCTTGAAGAATTTTACTCCAGGGATCCTACTTTCTTTCCACTGGATACTTTGAAATATGTTTTTCCCTAGCCAAAGAGTAGAGTGGTCACTGCCGCACCAGCCAGCTCCTCTCTGTTAAAGAGAATCAGGTCCAGATTAGAAATTTCCCTGTCCACTCTTCTGCTTTTCAATGAATGGAATTATCACTAAAGCAAATCAAAAAGCTATTCTCTGTACTATTTCTGGCAGAGAGAGCTCCAGCAGATATCTGGATAACTGAGGAATACCCCACACCTTGCATTAATGTCCTGTGAATTTATCGCTGTCCCAACTGCTAGTCTTTCTTCTTTGTAGTTACTCACTATAGTAAAATATAAATCTAACTTGAGGCATTTACATAGACAGTCTTCTTCCTCCCCAATCCTTTTTAGTTTAAAATCCTTTTGATTAGATTTCCAAGACACCTAGCAAATACATTCTTACAAGCCTTTAAGTATACTTCATCTATGACAAATCTGTTTAACCCTATATTATAAGATGTGATCCAGAAATCCAAATCCCATTCTCAGACATCTCCTTCTTAGACGGTTGTTCACTTAGCAAATTAATTTTTCCTTTCTACATCCCTCACCTCCAGTGGTCAAAAGTGAGGAAAACACAATCTGTGTCCCGCTGTTCTTCAGTTTTTTTGTCTAAGACTTTATGATCTTTGAAAGTGCTTTTTGGGCTGCTAATGGAAGAGTCACTGATACTCATATGACTCATCAAACATTGGCATCCACAGTGATAAGACTTGAGAGGTTCTCAGTTATGACTTGATTATATATGCTCCAAGAAGACAGAAGACCCTTCTACCATTATCAGATCAACAAAGAGTTGTCTAGTACCTGAAGGAGGGAAATCACTATTTACTACTATTCTTCTTCTGCCCCTTATGAAATGATTACTGCAGAGTTTTTGTAGATATTCCAAATCATTTTGGGGATGAAAAGCAGCTGATTCCTCCTGAGGACCTGGCTCTCTTCAGGAAGAGCTCCTTTCCCACCATTTCTCCTCTGTAATACACTACAATTCTCTGTCATCTGGATACATACAAGTGAGTATATCTCCCCTCTTTCCGTTCAGACACCTATTTTACCACTAAAAGCCTAGCTTTTCTTGCCTTAAGGAACCCTCCAACTAATAGCCTGGAGAATGGAGAATTCTTCCAACACCACTGATAAGAGTCACTCAGCAGCAAAAGGAAGATAAACAGCTCACACTCAGGGCACAAGTCTCCTACACTATAATGGTGAGATTTTCAACTCCATTTTGTAAGGTATTTACTATACCTATTCATAGGCATTTATAACCTAAACACCTAGTTAAACCCTAAGAACCTGGTTAAATTTTTAAAATTAATTTTTAATTTTAAAAAGTTAAGATTTTTTACAATCAATTTGCCCCTTCCTCAATATGCGTTATCAGTTTATTTAACCATTTACTCGTTCCCCTTATCTGTTCTTACTTGCCTTATCAGCCAGCTGCCCTCATACCCCAACGAAAGAAGGCTTGGACCCTGAACCCCAAGAACTCTTAAGAACAGCAATGCACCAAGACCACTGCTCTTGCTTCTAGCTTAGGTCCTGCAAAATTTATTTAGGGAGCTATTACTATAAAGAGGGGGCCTTGAGAACAAGGACTTGCTTACTTTTTTTATCGGTAATCAAAAGCACTTAGCACAAAGTAAGTGATTATAATAACTGCTTTTTCATTCATTCATCCTTTTTGAATCTACTTCTTCAGGATTCCCACCCAAATCCACCTTGATGCTCTACTCTCCTCATTAACTGTCTTTCAGAAGACCTACAAATTCACACAGGAAGTCATCCCTCTTCTTCTCTACACAAATGCATGCTAAACATCTCCACCATCCCACAGGCATCTCAAACTCAACAAACTAAAAACAACACTCATCTGTTCTAAAACAGCTTTTCTTTCCTAAATCCCCTTTACTATTAAAGTCAATGCCATCCTCCCAAGCCCACATGCTCCCAAGGTAGGTGTCAGCCTCAACTCCTCACTAGCTTTCACCATACCCCCCCCTTTTTTCTCCTCCCCCCCCATATCCAATCTGTTGCCAAGACCTGTCAATTTCACCTTCACAACATTTCTCTCTTGATACTGCCACCACCCAGGAGCAGACTCTCATCACCTCATGTTCAGACTATTACAACAGCCTAATGGTGGGTTTGTCTTCAGTCTCTCTTCAGTCCAATCCAACCTCCATTCATTCTCCGAAGTGATCTTCCTAAAGCACAGGTCCAACTCTACTCACTAACTCCAGTGCTCTCTGCTGCTTCCAGGAAAAAAAAAATACAAAATCCTCTTTTTTGGCATTAAAAATCTTCCATAATCTAACACCCTCATCACCTTTTCAATCTTCTGACAACCTTCCTCCCACTTCCCACCACCTACTCTTCAATCCAGTAACACTGACTCTTTACTGTTCCCCAAACAAAACACACCATCTCTCAGCTCTGGGCATTTTCTCTCACTGTCCCCCATGCCTGCAACACTCTTCTCCCTCATCTCTGCCTCCTGCCATCTCTAGCTTCCTTTAAAGTGCCCACTAGAATCTCATCTTCTACAGGAAGCCTTTCTGAAGACTTTTTATTCCTAATGCCTTTTCTCTCTTAATTATTCCTATTTATCCTGTACATAGCTCGTTTATACATATTTGCTTGCTTGCTGTCTCCCACATTGGACTGAGCTCCTGGAGGGCAAGCACCATCTTTTGCCCTTTTTTGCATTTCCAGCACTTAACATAGTACCTTGGACATAGTAGGCACAAATTAGTCACCTGGATCTATCTATATAATGTATACTGACTACTGACTATTATTGACTATTTATTCTAAATGTCACCTCCTAAATCTCATCTCCCAAATGTGTCAACTCCAACTCCTTTAGCATCTTTCACATTCATCTTCTCCTCTCAACTCACACAATAACCCCCAGAATTCAGCCCCTCCTCACCTCTCTCTAGGACTAATCCGTGCAGCTCCTCTGGCCCGGAACCATATCACTTCCAGGCAATCTCCAAACCACAGCCCCTCACACTCTCTAGCCATAATTATCCTCACCCTCCTTCCACTGGAGCCTTCACCTTTATCTTGCTCACAACCAGCCTCCCATAGCACTTCATGGCCATTTCCAAACCAAGTACAAGCTTCTTCTAGCTCCCCTTAATGGGCTGTTTCCCTCCTCCACAGTAAGCTCCTAGAGGGAAGGGATCGTGGGACTTGTTTGTATTTGTATCAACAGTGCTAAACGCAGAGATGGATTTACTGTAAGTGCTTAACAGAGCTTGGTCATTCATTCTTTCTCCGCCCCTCCTACTCATCCCTCAAAAAGCTACAAAATTCCTCACGCTCCAAAGTACCCCTATCATTGGCCTCTTCAAGAAGCCTCCGTGGCTCCCCATGCTTTGAGGATGAAATAGAGCTCTCCTGTTTGTCATTTAAAGTTGGCCAAATGCTAGCTCCAGTTAATCTCTTCAGAACGACTGTACATCACTCACCAACACATAATTTACACCTAGATCAAACTGGTCTTCTTGCTGTTCCCCATACAAGATATTTAATTTCCCACCATCATGCTTTTGCACTGGCTGTCCCCCATTCTTGAAATACTCTCCCCTCTTCACCTCAACCTCTTGGAATCCTTAACTTTCTCAAAGGCTCAGCTCAAGTGCTGCTTTCTTCAAAGGTTTTTCCCAATCCCTGCAATGAATAACGTGTCACCCCAAATCACTATGTAACCTTACCTTTCCTACATATCTTGTATTTATCTGTGACAATCCATAGGCTGCATCCTCTAAGTGAAGGTAAACAAACTCACCAAGGACACAGACTGCACCACTTTGGCACCTGAATCCCAGCGCCACCCTGAGGGCCAGGCAGAGGGTCAGGCAGTGGCAGACATTGTTCGATATTGCAAAAAATGAGAGACAGCAGACAGACAGCAGCCCCCGTGGTACAATGATACCCCCAAAATGATTCACAGAGAACAGGACAAAACCTTTAGAACTTTATGGAGGATTTATGGCCAGGCATGGGCAAGGATGAGCAAATGATAAGAAAGCATCAGAATGTCTGGTCTGTGTCAGTACAGATGGACCTGTACACTAAGGAGAACGAAAATCCATAAAAATGGCAAAAGATATTATGAGTATAATGTGATAAGTTCAATGAATAAAAAGGCATAATATGTTTAAATGATTCTCTTATTTAAGCATTGTGAATTTATTATTTTAAGGTGTATATCTGGTTATTAAGGTAGGAGTAGAGTCAAGTGGCTCAAACAGCTGAACAAAATGTATTCCTCCCTTAAAACTTAACTGCACAGGTTTAAAAAAATGAAATATTTAAACCCAGATGCAAGATTTCATGGGTCTAAAGCAATGATTATGAAATGAATTAAGTTGTCTGAAATGACAGCTAAGTGCTTTTGGTACAATTATTCCAGAAACTTGGATATTGTCACATTAAATCAACTCAAAAGTTCTCAACATAGAGGATAACAACCAAAACACAAAATACCTAAAAATAAAGAAAAAATTGCCCATAAAATCAGAGTTCTTTCTGTTAACAAACTTAAGGGACCTTAAGGTCATCTAGTTCAACCCCTTTATTTTTAACATGAGGAAACTGAGGTTCAGAAGGGTGATATGACTAGCCCAAGATTCTGACTGGAGCCCGTTTCCAGACTCAGCACTCTTACATGCCACTATGGTGCCACTGTCGCTGCTTTACAGAGATACGTCCAGTATAATCTAGGTGACAAATTTCAATCTGTTATTATACAATATGTATTAAACTACCAAGACTGGCCTTATTCTGAAATATTGCCGTACATATAAGAACAAATCTACCTGTAGATTCAACTTCTTAAAAAACAAACACAAAAGCTGCTAAGGAAATAATCTTAGCTGATGCTGATAATTTAACTCACAGTATAAAATGCTAATTAACACCTAACACCTAACCTTCTGAGAATCATATCCCCATTCAATTAAATGTTCTAAGGTCCTGCAGAAAAACTGAAGATCAGCCCTATCTTTCTAAGCAAATTTACCACCCTATATATAAATGCAGTAACAGCAAAATATTATCTTCACACCTGTCCTTAAGAAATTTAGGGACGCAACTAACAAGTCACATTGACTTTGGTTCCTCAAACTTTTTTCAACTTGTGCTGATTAATAAGTAAAAAAAGAGCAAGGTACACAAATAAAAATTCCTATTCTTAATATTCTAGTTCTAGATTTATATCCCAAGTTAAATATTTATGCTAAACTGTAGCTTAAAAGCAGACTTAAGCTTTAATCTAAACTCAAGAGAGCAATCTAGAAAAGAAACTTTTTTTTTTTTGCATAGCCATTATTCATTTACCATCATATTTTTTAAATTCATTTGGAAGAACAAAAGGTCCAGAATATCAAGGGAATTAATGAAAAGAAATGTTAGGTAAGGTGTCTAGCCATACCAGATTTTAATCTGTATTATAAAGCAGCAGTCATCAAAACTACTTGGTACTGGCTGAGGAAATAAGAGTAGTAGATCATTGGAATAGATTGGGTACATGAGACTCAGCAGTCAATGACTATAGTAATCCACTGTTTGATAAACCCAAAGACCCCAGTTTTGGGGATAAGAACTCACTATCTGACAAAAACTGCTAGGAAAACTGGAATACAGTATGACAGAAACTGGGCATAGACCAATATCTTACACCATATACCAAAATCAAGTCTAAATGGGTGTATAAAGGTATAAAGGCAATCTAGGAGAGCAAGAAATAGTTTACCTGTCAGATTTATTGAGAAGGGAAGATTTTATGACCAAACAAGAGTTAGAGAGCATTATGAAATACCTTTATATGTTTCTATATTCACAGGAAACATTTTCAGATATGACAACAATTTCGTCTTTTACTTACTCAAAAGTAACCAGGTGACCTTGAGCAAATTACTTAACCTTTAGGGATCTCGGTCTCTTCAGCTGTACAATGAAGGGATTATAGTCCCTCTCCTATTCTAACATCCTATAATTCTAAGTACTGAGAACTCTAAAATAAAATAGGTGAGTCTGCTTTATCTCCAAATTCTATAATCAACCTGAAGAAGACAATGCTTACAAAACTCATGACCCTCACAAACTTGGAAAGCAACGTATAAAATTTACTGACTGCTTTTTTGTTGTGCATCTCAGCTTCCCAAGCTACACTGTAGAGGGAGCCAGGTTCTCCAATCCTGAAGGATGCATTTCATCCAGAACAAGTAACCGAACGCATCAAAGCCGTGAGGTTTCCATTCTTCCTCTTTCTCTCCTTATGGGGACAGCATGGCACAGGACCAAGAGGAGCAGCAGCAGAGTCAGAGGACTCGGATTCAAATCCAGTCTCTGCTGCTCCCTACATCACCATGGTCAGTCCCAATGACCTCTGCACCTATTTCCTCATCTTCAAAGGGAGGGGGCTGGGTAGCCCTGGAGTCTCTTCTAGATCTGGGATTTGATGACCTTACCTATCAATTCCCTGGTGGCTTTTTCCCCAATACAAAAATCAGCTGTTGTCAAAGAAATCAGAAGCAAACTAAGAACTGAGGAACCGTGAGTTCTTGCTGTCACCCGCCATCATCACCCCTTCTCTATGGCCAACACTCTTTATTTTTATTCCTCCTTCACTTCCTGCCCTTACAGCCATCTTCAATACGGACCTTTTTAAATCTCAATCAGCTGCTGAGCCTATGCAGCCAGTTTGGTCTCCCCAAGCTACCTCCTCAGAATCATCAATTTGTGGCTTCAGACTTTCATCTCTGAAAACTTCTTCCTGGATAGGGTTCCCTTTAAGAATTTTCACCTGGGTGCTCCTCTCCCTTCTTTCTCTAAACCCTTCAAAGTCTTCTCTCTGAAAAGCTAGCATCCCTCTCAGAGATACCTCACGGGCCCTCTCCCTATGTCACAAAGGAAGGAAGATAGCATGGCTCCTTAGAATGAAAGGAACAGACGTGCAGAGCTGGCAGGGTCCTTGGCAGCCATCTAGCCAGAGCTTCTTCCACTGGAGATCATTTGTGGACGCTGCGTGGTATGCCAGCACACACAGCACACACAGTGCAAAGTGTGTGTGGTGTGCTTTGTGTTCAGAACCAAGGCTTCAGTCAAGCTGCCCAATGCAACATGGGCAAGTGCTGCCAGAAACACTTCAGATTCATTGCTGTTTGATTTTTAATTAATTCGTTGCACCTTCAGAAACCTTTTACTGTTGTCACATCTTTCAAGACATCACATGAGGTAGAGAACCACAGTTTTAAGAAGTGCTGTGTCCAACCTCCTCATTTTACAGATGAGGGAACTAAAGCCCAGAAAGAAGTGACAGTAACAAGGTCACACAGGTAGGAGGCAGCAGGGCCAGGGTTTGAAACTATACCTACTAATACTAAATCCACTGCTCTCGCCATCATTTCCAACCCAGCAACCAGTTCCACTGCTAAACTGTTATAAAGCCAGATCCAAAAAAGGTAACCCCACAGATGTTCTGCTCTACCTTATATTATCACGAAGACAAGTGAAGAAACCATTAGCTATTCTGCTTGGAACAGAGAGAGAACTCCAGCAGCTGCAGCTCTCTAGATAACTGACTCACAGCATGGTGTAGTGGAAAGAGGGATGGAACTGGAGTCAGGAAGACCAGCCCCAGATACTCCCTGAGTGAAGTCACTTTACCTCATGGGGCTTCAGTTTTCCCTTCTGTAAAATGAAGCAGTTGGACTCAACTTTTGAGGTGGTCCCTTCCCAGGTCTGGATCTCTGATCCCAGGAATTCTGGCTTATGATCCATTTCCACAATTCCTCATCTAGTGCTTCCTTACATTCAGGGGTCCTGTACAAAACTCTGAAGACAGTTTAGCACTGCTGTTTCTGCTGCCAATCGCTATCAGCCAAATGCTCTCACCACCTTCTTCCTGAATTTCCTCACTTCAGTGTCTCCATCTTCTTGATATACCATGATTTTTTTTCCAACACCCTTTTCCCTATCTCTTGCTGCCCTTCCTGGGCCACATTTCAGCCACAAATCTTATCCCGCTTTGGCTCAGTGATCCCTAGGACACCATGTTCTATAAGTGCAAGCCCCGTGCACGCTCTTGTTTCTCCATGTCTCTGTTCATGGTGCTCCCCAGATCACCTACAAGGCCCTACTCATTGCCTGCTGAATTCTCACCCCATCTTTAAAGCACAGCCTGAATCCTATCTCCTCCATAAAGTTTCTTAAATCATCTGCCTGCCTTCCCTGGCCTCACCAACCTTTAACTCCAAGCTTTACATCCGACCCACTTCCCACTACAACCTTTCAGCTCTGGTATCATATGGTACTTTCATTTGCAACCCTAATGCACTTACCAAGGAATGCTTATGAATTATCGTTACCCCTGTTTACAGAAAAGTCCTAAAACAGCTCAGATCATGAACTCCTAGGAATGTTGAGAGGTAAACATGGAGCAGAAGAAGGTAAGCAGCTCTAAGTTATAAGAAAATGGGGAGAAAGAAAAGAGGGAGAAAAATCTGTCAGACCAAGGAAAATCATCCCTTAATTTTCAAATAATGAGTTTTCTTTTTGAGTCTGGGAAACTCTCTCTGAAGGCAATGGCACATCATTTCAATAAACATACAGCCTCCCAAGGGCATTACTTTGAAGAATGCCACCCATTTGGATATCTAAGTCCTGGCTCACTGGTTTAAAAAAAAAAAAGTTTCATCACTTTTTAAAATCATACATAGCATTCAGTCCTTTAAAATTTTCCAAAAAAGCTTATAAAAAGAAAAAGCAGAGCTCTGTTGATAGCTGCCACTGACAATTAGAAGACAGAGTGCAAGATTTATCACTGAAGTGGAAGGATTATTTTTTTATTTTGCAGATTCAGGATCAAACTCAGGACTGTGTCCCTTTGAATATAACCACAATTCAAGTGAAAGCTTTGAGGCTCTTTGGCACTGGAAACCAAAATGGTGAAGGATCAAAGGATGAGGAATTCAGTGCAAATAAAGGTTGGTTCATGGTATTTTATAGGCAGGTCATCTTTGGATAACATCAGGGTATAAGGTGAAAGTATTAGAACCAATGAGATGGAAGCTAAAAAAGGAAAAATGACTTCCTGTTTCAAATAGATTACAGAGATCAACAACTTGAACATTTGCATTAAGAAAAGAAAGCAGCAGTAGCACTACAGGCCTTAGTTCAGTCCCTCAAAAACACTATCAAGAGAGTGCCAGGTATTTCCAAAGTTACCTCTGATCATCTCCCTACAAAATACAGGCTGAATGCTATGATTCAAAGGAAAATGTTCCTTCATTTTCTGATCTGTTATAGGAAAAATAAGGCATGAATTAGTAAGAACATTGCATAATATATTTTCTTACTGAGTAAAATTTTGTGTGTTTGGTTATGTTGCCCTTTCTGATAAAATATCTACATATGATGCCACAGTCCCAGATAATCCTGTTCACACTGTCTATAGCTCATTAACTAAATATGGTAAGAGAATTATGTACAGAGATGGACATATACGTGTGTGCACATAGCAATACGTACATATATGTACGTGTATGTATTTATAATCACTCTGCATGGCCTCATTAAACTTTGGGTCACCTACAATTTTGGTTCCTCCACGATGTGCTCTATGATTCACAACTACAATAGCACATCCAGAAGACTGATGATAAAAAGATGGATTTTTTTCTTCCTACAACAGTCTTCTGAATTATAGTATCTCACCACCAAGAATCAAGAGAGAATTATGGAAAAAAAATATATCTTTTACAATAACAAGTAAAATGTTTCAACTATATGAGCACTGTTATCAAGACACAAGAAACTTGGAAAAAACCTCAACATAACTTTGATGAAAGCATTATGAAAAGGAAAACATGAATATACATTTTAACACTGTATCTTAATAAGTACAACTTTATGTGATTGGTTAACCGTGTGATGTGTATTGTCTCAAAAACCATGAAATCTGATACTGGAAAAACAACAAAGAAACAGATCAATAGAATGAATGAAAGTATTTTTAAGGGCTTACTATGTTCCAGGCACTGTGCTAATAAAACAAAAGACCCCAAAATGGAATCCAATGATTATAAATGATGGGTTTTTTTAAATTACACTCAAAAAAACCAGTAGGAAATGAAATCACTATGCAATTAAAAACTAAGAAAATTAGCTATACAGCAAAATATTTCATACCATCGATTAACTGAAAGTGATTCAAATTCTTCTAATGGTTTTAAAACTAGGAGAAAAAAAGAATATATCTATTAAGAACAAGGATATTTTAATCTGGAGGGAACAAGAGACATAAAATTGATGGGTTAAATCATATAAAAATATTTTGCACAAAAGGCATTATCTTTAAAATTAAAAGAAAAATTGGGGAAACAGTTTCAGTAAATATATCAGATAAAAATCTGACATCCAGACTCCATAAAGAACTGACTGATAAGTAAAAAATTATAAATACACACTACCCAACGGTGTAGCAATTGTTAAAGGGCATAAAAAGAATGTATATGAAAAATTAACTGTTAGTAATCACATGGAAAGATGATCAAACTTCTTAATAATCAAAGAAACAAATCAAAACAAGCTTAAGTTATCATATTATACCCACCTAAAATGGCAAAAATATTAAAATATGATTCAAATCCAAAATTAGCAGAGTTAGAGGGAAACAGACACTCTTACACTCTGTTGGTGACACTAGAGATTTGTACAAACATCTTGAAAAGCAATACGGCGATATGCAGCAAGATTCACTCAACTTATTATACTTTCAACCCAGCAATTGTTAAAATTCTATCCCAAAAACATCATAAAAAGGATGTAACTAAAAAAATATTCAGAACTGATATATGTATAACAGGAAAATATTAGAAACAATCTAAATGTCCAACAATCTGAGAATAATAGCTGAATAAATTATGTTAAATTAACAGAGTGAAATGGAAAGAGGGAGAGGAAGGACAGGGTCTAGACCTGTGATTTCATAGGTATAGAAAATTCCCAGCATGGGAATTCCATCCACCAATGCAAATCAGCAACTAGTCTATAATTTCAACTCTCAAGAGAATTGCTTAGGACACTGAGAGGTTAAGTGAACCTAACATATGTCAGAGACAAGATCTGAAATCAAGTCCTGATGTCTCAGCTGGCCCTCAATCTACTATGCTGGCTATCTCTAAAGGAATATTATAGTCCTGTAAAAATATCAAGTGTAGTAATAAAATAACAATATGAAGTGAGGTAGTATGAAATCAACAGAGCCGGAAGTATACAAAGATGAAGAATAGGTGGGAGAATGGGATAAAAAATGTCTGCACAGTGTAGGCCAGTGACCTTGACTTTGACACTTGGTTAAAATCTAGAACATAATTATTAAAGGAATAGTTAGCATGCATGTAGTGAATTAAGAAGTATTCACTGAGTGTTTGGCATTTGCTAGCCATTATGCTAAGCACTGGCAATACCCCCCAAAAAAGGCACAAAAACTGGACCTGCCCTCAAGGAGCCCACTTTCCAAAGGTGAAAATAAACATGAAAATAACCAGAATATATGGTAGGTAATCTTAGAGGAGAAGGTACTAGCAGTGAAGAAGATGAAAAAAGGCACACTGCGGAAGGCGGGATTTGAGCTGAATCTTAAAAGAAGTCAGTGGACAAAGAGACAGACATAGGAGAGCAAGCAACCGATGTGTGGTGTTCACAGCCAGTACAAGGACAAAGAAATGGGACATGGAGTGTTGTATCTGAGGAATAGCAAGGAGAAAAGTGTAACTGGATCACAGAAAATGTAGAGAGGAGTCACATAGAAGAACACTAGAAAAGACTCAGGTTACAAAGAGCTTTCTATGCCAAACAGAGGACTTTATATTTGATCCTGGACATACTAGGGAGGAGCTGCAAGAAGGAAGTGGTGAGCAGGGTGGTAACATGGCCAGACCCATGCTACAGAAATGTCAATTTAGCAACTATATCAAGAGAGGAGCAGTCAAAATGAGTGGGAGAAGCAAGAAAGAACAATGTCATGGAAATAAGGGAAGGACCAAGGGCCTCCAAGGCTTTATCAAGAACAGGTCATGCTCCAGGCAGGATTGCATACACTGAAAACCCTAGTCACTGGGGAGATAATGTTGCAATACACTAAGCTGACTGGGTGTCTCCATTCAGTCAGACGCCCATTTGCTGAGCCCCTGGGAGCTGAGGGCCAGCAGGTCACCTAAGGAAAGACAAACCAGCCCAGAACACAGAAACAAGACAGGTCATAACACCTGAGCCCATAAGTAGTGGGATTAGGCCTGGGAGTGGCTACCACCTTCCCAGTCAAGGTAAGAAGACCCAGACTCAAAATTAAAGAGAGAAAATGTCCGGGTCATGCCTGACTAATATAATTTCCATTTCTGACAGGGTTACTGAACTGTTAGCTCAGAGGAAATAATGGAAAGCTCAGGAAAAAAAAATAAATTTACCAAGATCTGAGCAAATCAATAGACAAGATCTCAACCTTCACTCTGCTCATCTAGCCTTCTTCCTCTCTTTCACAGCCCAACTCCCAGAAACAGCAGAGGCTCATCACCTCTTCTCTTACTTTTCAACCACTTCCAATGGGATTTCCTGACACTTTGTCTCCAAAGTTACCACCAGTCTCTTAACTGCTTTAACAACAACCACCACCACCAAGAGCAGTTTTTTTCTTTGGCCTCATCAAACTGGCATTTCTAGCATTTTTCACAGCATCATCCGCTCCTCCTCCATCTTCCCTTGACTTCCGTGGCAGCACTGCTTCCTCCAAGGGTCAATCAAGAGCCAGCACTCTAGACAATTTCTCCGATCTTTAGTGGTTTTTCTCCCCATCTCCCCAACAGTTTAGATATTTTGTATTCACTGTTCCATCTACCTGTTTTTTGTAAGCTCCCTGCAGACAGATATTTTTGTCTGAACCCTCAGTACCTAATAAATGCTCAGAAAAGGCACATAATAAATAGTTGTTTACTATTCTTCTAGAAAAAAGGTGTAAATGTAGAGGCTGGATAATGTTATGGTTGACTCTGACAGTAATCATTAATGGCCAGATACAACTCTGGAAGGATGTCTCTGTGTCTAAGTGTTCCAGGGATCTGGAGTTGGCACTACACCACTCAACATTTTTATTAATAATGTAAATGAAGGTAGAGAATAACAGCTAATATAATGCATGATTCAGAATACAAATCGATTTTGATGGACTAGAATATTGGACCATGAAAAGAATCACCCACAATGGGCAGACACAAATGGCTTGGGAGCTACATTTCTGGAGGGCTCACACATATCAATGACATCATAGACTCATCTGAGTTTAAGAAGGATAGGCCAAATATAAGATAATGAAATTTAATAATGTAAAGTCTGACACTTGGTTTCTAAAAGTCAATTTCACTAGAAAAAAATGGAGGCAATACTGCTAAAAAGCTGTCTGGCAAAAAAAGTATCCGAGAGACTAAATCAACTACAGAGTCAAGAATGTCTTTTACCTTTTTACTTGTTTCCAATTTGAGGGTGTTAACAGCTTGTTTGAATAGGGCAGGGTGAACCTGTTCTAAATGTTTGCAGTGTGTTCTCATCTGTATATTGGGTTCTAATTGCTGTTGATTTTCACAAAATTAAAAGAATTTCTGAGTTAGAAAGGACTTAGTAGTCATGTAGCTGACCCATATGAGAAAAAAGAATTGTTTCTACAAACTCCCAAAGCAGCCCATTCAAATTCCAGACTGCACTTGCTAGGAAAAATTAATAACAAAAGAAGTTAACAATAGTGTTTATTGTATGACAATCACTTTGGCAAACCTTAGTCTCATTTGACTCTCATCCCAACCCTGCAAGATCTCTATAATTATTACCACTGTTACCATTTTAGAGAGGAGGAAATCAAGGCTGGGTGGTTGAGGGTTCGTTAAGTGACTTTTCCAGGGTCACACAGCTATTAGTGGTTTGAGGAGGGATTCTAACATTGGTCTTTCTAAATGCCAAGTCCAGCACTCTCAACCATTAACCTACTGGTGTCAAACTCAAATACTGTATTTCTTTGGGTAATCATTGAAAATTTTATGCAAAGAAGTGAGGTGTGACCATTATGTGATTCTTTTTTAAAAAAACATGCCAGTATTACTTAAAGAAACATTTATTACTAATTTGTCCTTGGTGCAAGATTAGGATGCACAGAATACTCATGAATAATACATTAAAACTGGTAGGATGAAAGTCTTACCATATCACCACTTACCCTTGGCAGCTTTGCCTGTACACCCACTCCCCTTTCACCTATAGCTCTTCCCTGGGTTGAGTGATAATAGCATTAGTACTGCAGCACTCTAAACAAACTATGCAAGTCAGTTTTCAGAAAAATACTGACAATGCACTTGTGTTGAGAATTCTAAGCTAGTGACTCACAAGGTGCAAGAAATAAATGCATATCCATATGCAACTGGTGAATACATTGCTGCACTGTTTACCTTTTAAGTGGCATGCTGAACAGAATTACACCATGCAATGATTACACGATGAAAGGTTATAAAACAATTTCTGGGCTGACAAAAACCAGGGTGTGACTGATTATGTGGTGGCAACAATGATGCAGTGAAATACAGTAGCAATGACGGCCACTAAACCCTATATAAAGGATCCCTGCCCACCACATATTGACTTAGAAAACCACATACTAGCACTATCTATGTTTTATTATATTCTTATTTATTTTGTTAGCTATTTCCCAATTACAATTTTAAGCTGGTTTGCCTTCTGGATGGACTGCAGCCACCACCCTGGTCTGACATCTCTGCACTAAACCACAGTTTGTTTACTTCCACTCAGAATTCCTCCCTCTGCTCTCTGTTCCCAACAATCTGGGCTAGGGGACAAAGAGTTGGAATTGGAGTCAGAGAAGACAGAGGTTCAAACCTTACTTCAGATACTACAAAACTACAATCAAGTCAATTAGTCTCTCTGAGTCTCAGTCTCCTCATCTATAAAATTATGAGACTGGATGTGATGACCTCTGCAGTCCCTTCCAGTGCCAAATCTCTCCACATCAGCCCTTAAAACATTTGAAGACAGTGCTCCTATGGCACCTGGGCTTTACTTCTCTGTGCTCTAGAGCAGTGTTTCTCAACTTTCCTAATGATGTGACCCTTTAATACTTGTAAGTGGGCATATCTGCATGTGGGCAGATCCGCATGGAGATGGATAGAGGAGCAGTGTCTCAGTTCCCAAGACCATTGGAAATATGTGTTTTCCAATGGTCTTGGGCAACCCCTGTGAAAGGGTCATTTGACCCCAAAAGGGGTCGTGACCTACAGGTTGAGAAGAGCTGCTCTAGAGTGACAGATGCTTTAAGCTTGCTGTGTCTTGGATTCAAGGCCCTTTACAATCCTCCTAGATGCTTTCCAACTCCTTGAAATATGGTCCTCATAACCAAACCCAGTCTGGCCAAGAGTCTGGACCTCCTCAGGTCTCCCCAAGAAGGTTCTGTGTCTGGCACCACAACTCTGACTCACACTGAGCCTGCAGTTGGCCAAAATAGGAAGAGCCTTCTCAGATCCTTCTCAGTCATTTCTTTGAAGTCAAGTGCCTCATTTCACAGTTTACATTTATGCCTATTAAATTTCATCTATTTGATACAAACCACTATTCTCACCTGCCAGGACTTTTTTGGATCCTAATTAATCAGGCTGACTATACCTAGTCAACAGACTCAGATGATTCCCATATCAGTAAGGTCGTTAAGGACACACAGTATTATCTGAGAGGCATGGAGAAAAGCATAATGGGTGTGAGCAGGTTGCAACATTTAACCAAAGAGGAACTTCAAAAAGGAAGAGGAGTAAAAGACAACATCTGGGAACATATGATAGGAAAAGAAGCGGATAGACTGGTCAAGTATCAAAGGAGAAAGACAACAGAGAGCAAAGACGACACTACACAGGGTCCTTCGGCGTTTGCGCTCTGGGAGACCCCTGGGGTGAACTTAGAGCAGGACATGCGAGGCAGGAACCAAGGATGGGCAGGTGGGAGCGGGTTTGATCTCCATCATCGGAAGGAACTTCCAAATAAGTGAAATAACAGCTCCATTTGAGCCTCAGGAAACAGAAAGCCAAGTCTTAGGAACTCCCTTATTTGTTTCCTCCAGGAGAACCTGTGGACTATCCTTCTATTTTGCTGCAACTTACTATGTCTCCTGATTTCATTTGTTACAAATCCTTCAATATCTGATATCCTTAAGGTTTTCAGTAACAATAACTAGCATTTATGTAGGATATGTCACAGTCTGCACACAGTTTTACATAATGTTATTCTATCTGACCATCACAACAACCCTGAAGTAGGTTCTATTATTATCCCCATTTTACAGAGGAGGAACCTGAGACTGAAAGGGTTTAAACGACTTGCCTTGGGTCACAGAGCTAGTAAGTGTCTGCAGCAGGATTTGAACCACACCACGGCCACAGTATGTTTGCCAAGAAAACCCCAATGGGGTCACATTCCTGAAAAAACAACTAAACAACAACAATAAAAAGACATACACAAACTGATGCAGAGTGAGTGAAGTCAGTAGAGCCAAGAAAACAATCTACACAATGACTACAATAGAAATAGAAAGAACAATCACATACTAAAATACTAAAAGTGAATGTAGGAAAATTATAAAGACCAAGCAGCATTTAAATGAAGAAATAAATATGAGAAGACACTCCCACCCCTTAGTAGAAGGGGAAGGTTCACAGGTGTCACATATTGCACATGTCTTAGGACTTTTTCAATGTATTCGTAAGTTGTGTTGATTTTTTTGCCTTCTTTTTTTTAATCTTTAAAAAAATATTTGTTATATAAGATAGCTGTCGGGTAGTGGCAGAAGAAGAGATACTGGAGACAGGATGACAAAAAACAGAGTATCAATAAAAACTTATTAAAATAAAGTTGGAAGTATGTCACATTAAATTTAACAAATAAGTAAACTGAGGCAATTCTCTCTGTTAGATATCATTTACTAACAGAGGCATACAGTCTGATAATAAAAGGGTCAATACTAACCTCTATTTGTGCCAAAGACCCAGAGTGCAGGCTGACAGAGCTTTTTAAACCTAGGGGTGGCTTCCTTCTGATTGGCCTGACAGCACATCATTTGGACCTCCCCTGGCAAACTAAGGCAACCTTGACTGGTAGATAGGTCAGCCTTAGGTATGGATGATCACCCCCTCTGACACTTAAGGAATAGTAGGTGATTCTTGAGACCCAGCTGCCTCTAACAATCCTGGCTAGAAAAAAAAAAAAAAGACCATCTCAATCACTTTCCAATGGATTTGACCTCCCACTGAAGACCAAGTCTTCCCCAATCTTGATTTGGAAGCAAGGGCCGAAGAACTGACCCTGGAGGAAAACTAGATGAAACTGGTTCTTCAAGGGTTAAACAGAAGCAAGGGTCTCACTGGGGAGGGAGCCCAACCTTGACTGCTTAGGGAGGAGAGGCCTTGGGAGCTAAAAGTGATCATATTACCCAGCCACACCCTTCAGAAACTACATGCCCTTAAGAATATGGAAAAGGATGGATCGCAGGGTAATATTGGTTAGTAAATAATATGACACACTAATTTTCCTGAGGTAAGAATTTCTTTAGCTCTATTAAAAGTATTGAAAGTGACTAGGGTAAAAGAGGCACACTAATAAACTCTCAGGGCAGTAAGTGTAGGAGTTTCCAAACCTTTCAGAAAACAATCTGGAATTATGCAAGAAAAGTTACTAAAGAGTTCCTACCCTCTGACACAATCAATGGCATATTGGTCATGTATGCCAAGGAGGTCAAAGATGGAAAGAAACATTCTGCAGACTGCAAAACATTTATAGCAGTGCTTTGGTCATTGGGCGGAGGGGGGGAGAAACATTGAAAACAAAATGGGTACCTGTCAATTAGGGAATGGAATGCAAAAAAAAAAATGATGAGATCGGTATGAACTGATGGGGGGAAAAGAGGAAAAGAAATATGTACAAAATATAATAATGTTAATTTTAAGTTGTTAAAAAGCTAAAAGATGTGAGGGATAATTTATAATGAAGTTTCCCCATTCTGAAAAATCAAATCTAGAATGGCTTCAGTATTCACTAGGCCTAAGTTTAGAGGTCACCTGACCTTCCAAGGTTAAGACTGCTTTCCTGGCCTTTCATTGGACACCCACACGTCTCCCAGGCCTTTGTCTCCCGCGCTTAGGTTGTGGGCCAGCCTCCCTACCAATGAATGAAGGGCAGTTGGGGGGTTGGGTTTCCGCATTTGAAGATTATATAACCATGGGCTGGCTTCTACCTGTTGCTCTCTCCCTGGCAGCTGCCATGTGGGCAACATGAGAAAGAATAAAGACCTTTCCTGACCTCAGATTCAGACTCTGAACTCTTTCATCTCACACAGACAGAACTAAACTTCCATGAATAATGTAATAATCTAGAGAATAATCCATGAATAATCTAGAGAAAAGTGATCAGGGAAAAGGAACCATGAGGAGGAACATGGTATATAAGCTTTTAGATGGGCCTTCTGCCAGCTAAGTTTTCCTAATTGTTGTTGGTGTGCTATTGGAGAGAGTGAAGAATAATCAGCAAATTAATGAGGTACTAAAATCAAATGGTATCAAACAAAACTAAAAATCTAAGCGTCAAAAATACAAAATAAGAGCTTGAAAAGTTATATGGAAGATTCTATAGCTTCTTTTTTGCCAGTCTCTTGACATCACCTCCAAAGGACTGAGAAACAATAAATTAATTTTTGTTTTATGGGGTATGGTGTGCCATTGTTAAGGTAGTTATGGGATTAACTTTCATTAAAAGTGGCAGAAGCAGGGGGAAAACCTGGATTGAGTAGGGGAAACGAGGCTAAGTGGGGTCTTGGGCAGGAACTGAACCAGGGCCGAGGGCTTTCTCACTTCCAATGTAAAGTTCAGAGTTGTAGCTTATCTTTAGGCCTGTCTAGCATAATAATTTTTTTGTAAACATTTTATCTCAAGAAATAGAAGTGTCTAAGAGAAAAAAATCCTTGGAGCTGAGACCTAAAGATAAGACTCATTAGACATCAACAGGATGGTGGCTATCCCCCAGAAGGCCATAGGAATGCTAAACAATCAGGGACCAGTCAAGCACAACGAGACCACAGCGAAGACAACAGATATTTTCACCCAAAGCTTGAACAGGGCATGTGTCATGCTAAGTAAGCTGAATGTTAACAATACTGATCTACAACAATAGAGGCAGGAGATCCTAAGTCATTTTTTGAGTGACATTAGGTGGAAACAGGGTGGAGTGATGCCCATGAGCATTCTCCTCACTTCCCAACTCAAAATTTTCCATAGTTTCCTATTGCCTCTAGGATAAAAAATGAACACCTAGGCCAGCATTTAAAGTGCTTCTACCATATGTGGCTGCTATTAACTCATCATCACATACTCTCTACTGTCCAAACTCAACCTTCTTCCTCCCACCACTGCATTCCCTTTCTAGAATTTTCCTTCTCCAAATTCTTAATTTCCTTCCAGGCTCACCTGAGGTGCCAGTTCCACTAGGAAGCCTTTCTTGATCTCCATCCTCAGTACTCTCTCCCACCTCAAATTATCATGGATTTACTCACCTGTTTACATGTTGTATCTCTAGTAGAACATCAACTCTCTGACAGGAGGGGCTGTTGGAGTTTTCCATATCCCTAACAGTGCCTTGATAGTGAAATCAACAAGGATTCTGTAAATTCCTACTATGTGCCAGACTGTGCTAAGCAATGAGGACAAAAAGAAAGGAAAAAATAAGAGTTTCTGCTGTTCCCAGACCTCATCATTGCAAGCAGGGTCAGGAATAACTTAGAAGTTTAGAAATAATAGGATACCTCTGACTAGCACCTATGGGAAACAAGTCCTTCTCCTTCCCCCCATAGTTAGTGTCTAGGATGGTCCTCCTTCTCTCAAAGAACTCACAGTCTACTGGGGAAAAATAACATGTAAACAACGATGGACAAACAAGACATGTACATCATAAATTTGAAGAAATCCCAGAGGAAAAGCAGTAGCATTAAGTAGAATCAGGAAAGGCTTCTTGTAAAAAGTGGGATTTTAGCTGGGACTTGAAGAAAGCTAATGAAAATGCCCAGAAGATGGAGTGTCCTGGGTGAGCGACTGTAAGGAGGCTGCATCAGCAGATGGCAGAGTATGCAGAGGGAAGTACTATGTAAGAAAACAGTAAAGCAGGAAAGGTCTAAGTTGTGAAAGCTTTTTTAAAAAAAAGGATTTTACATTTGATCCTGGAGATAATAGGGAGTCATCGGAGTTTACTGAAAAAGAGTGGGTGGGGTAGGGCTGGAGGGGACATAGTTTTAGACTTTAGGAAGATCATTTTGACAGCTGAGTGGAGGATAAACAGGAGTGAGGAGAGATTTGTAGCAGGCAAATCTACCACTATCCTGCCGCAATAGTCCAGGTGGGTGATGATGAGGGCCTGCCTGCTCCAAGGTGGTAGCCAGTGTCAAAGGAGAGAAGGGAGAACATACACAAGAGACATTATAAAGGTAAAAACTACAAGATTTGGCAACAGCTCGGATATGAGAGCAGTGAGATCAAAGTGAAGAGGAAAAGATAACACCTAGATTGACAAGAATGAATGGCAAGGAGGATGGTGGTTAGGTAGATACAAGGAGGAAAGACAATGAATTCCATATTGAACACATTAATTTTAAGATGTCTATGTTCAAAAGATAGTTAGAGATGTGAGACTAAAGATCAGAAGAGAGGTTAGGGCTAGATAAGTAGATCTTAGAATAATTTGCATACAGACTATACCTAAATCCATGGGAACTGATGAGATTACCAAGAAGCAATAGTAGAGATGGAAAAGAGAAAAGGAGCCAGAACAGAATGTTGGGGAATAGCCATAGTCTCCAACAAAGCAATACTGAAAGGGAGTGATTTAGTCAAAAAGGTAGAAGGAGGTCCATAGGACCCCCATAACTATGGGGGAAAGAAGGATTTTTCTATACTGCAAACTTGTTTCCCAAAAGTTTAAGTCACAGGTACAGTAGCATTTCTAAGCTTCTAAGTTATTCCTGACCCTGGCCACAATGACAAGGTCTGGGAACAGCAGCCATGTTCTAAAAAATTCATCACATAATGGTCAAGCTACTGATGCTGAGCCTTTCCACAGTTAACTAGATTGTTCCTCAGAAACCAGACTTAGTATGAATCATATTCAAAGATTTTCTAGCTTAGCAGAACCCATTAGAGCTTGCCCATCAATGACACAATTTTCAAAAGCAAAGGGTCACTTCCATACCATAATGAGGCACCAGAACAGAACTTTGTACAATCCTTATTAAACTATTATTTAAACTGAAAAATCTTACTAATCTTAAATCATTTCAAGGTACAATGGATTACACTTCCAAAAACATACATATACATATGTACATATATATATGCACATATATACATATACACACACATGTATAGGTATATGTACACGTGAGTTTATATAGCTTTTACTGCTCTAGCTATGGGAAGGATTCTTAACTAAACAAGTGATAAAGATTGTCACAAAAGAAAAAATAAATTATTTTAATTATATGAATTTGAAAGGCTTTTGTGGAAACAAAATCAATTGAACTACTACCAGAAAGAAAAACATTGACTGGGGAGAAAAAAAATCTTTGCATCAAATATTTGTGATAAAATGCTAAGATATAGAGGATATTAACATAATATTAAGGAGTCATTCCCAATGGATAAAATATATAGGGAATTCATGCAAACTTATAAAGAGCCATCCCTAACTGATAAGTAATGAAAGGATGAGAACAAACACTTTTCATATGAATAGTTGCAAAAGATTAACAATCATGGGAAAGAGGTCTAAATCACAAATAATAAGGGAAAAGCAAATCAAAACAGTCATCTTGGCAAATGGGCAAAAACAATGCAAAACAGAAACAGTTAATTTGGGGAGGGTATATAGTGATCAATATATTGCTGTTGAAAGTGTGAATTGGTCTAACCATTCCAGAAAGCTTTCTGGAATTATGCAAAAAGAAGTGACTAAAATATCCACATTTTTCAACCCAGAGATCCCACCACTAGAGATCAAAGTCAGAAAGAAATATCCTAAGATATGCTAACATAGTCATAGTAGCACTTTTTGTGGTAGCAAAGAATTAGAAGAAACAAAATAGATGCCCATTGATTAGAACAAACCATGCTAGTTGAACATAACATTAGTATACCTTAAAAATGTCAAATATTTAGAATTCAGCAAAGTCTGAGCCTGGCCTCCCCTTCACTGCAGAGGTATGGGCAGGAGTACGGAACACTGTATGAGCCACAGACATAGCTGATGTGTTTATTACTTTTACTTCATCACTTTTTTCTCTTTTTCATTTTTAATTAAAGGGATGGCTTCCTGGGTAAAAAGAAAAAGCGGGGTAAGGAAGGGATATATTTGAAACTAAAAGTGATACTTTAAAAACAGCAAAAAAAGAATTTTAAGTGAAATTGTCCTCAAAATATAGAGTAAAACTGTCAAGTGAAAGGAAAAAATTGATTCTGAAGAATCCAGAAAATTAAAAGCCATATTTTAAATAAATGTTTATAAGTAAAATTTCCACATCTTTATCATGTTTTGACTAAAAGCACAATAAGGAATTATGGGGGCTGCTAAGTGGTACAATGGATAAGAGTTCGGGGCCTGGAGATAGGAAGAGTCATATCATGAGTTCAAATCTGGCCCCAGATACTTCCTAGCTGAATGACCCTGAGCAAGTTACTCAACCCTGTTTGCCTCAGTTTCCTCATCTGTAAAATGAGCTGGAGAATGAAATGGCAAACCATTCCAATATCTCTGACAAGAAAACCCCAAATAGGGTCACAGAGAGACAGAAACAACTGAAAAAAAAAAAGACTTAACAACAATAAGGGAATTAGGGTGTTTTCTCCAAGTAAAACCTAGCTTAAGAAACCATTTTAGAAAAAGAAGAATCATTTAATGAGGTAGTTGACCCCAAGCAAGGAAAAATGAGGGTGAAATAGAGAGTAAGTGCTTGTCCTTTCGAAGCCTGTAATAAACACAAAGATTCCTTGAAGGTGAGACCTAAATGCCAGCTATGGCCCTAGAATAACAAGAGGAGGAGGGGTTCTTCCTCTTCATCTGAAGGATAGATTTAAGTGAAGAAAGGCAGAGCTGGGATAAATGTTCTCAGATCTCACTGACATGGACAGCCCTTCAAACCACACAGATCACAACTTCTCCATGTCTGCCAGTCTCTACAATGCTTGGCAATCAACCAGCATTTACTGGGGGCCTCATGCCATGCCAGGCATCAGAGCTTGGACGTGTCCTTCTGTAGGTTCACCACAGAAGGTCCTCCTTAGCTGAGGGAAACCTTCACTGCTTTCTCTGACAAGGTAAGAACACCTACAGGGCCCACAGTCTATTTTGTGGTTATTATCTCTCCCTCCTACATGACCATCCCATCTTCTTTTTCCATTACACATCTCCTGGATGAAATCCTTCCCTACATTTCTTCAAAATTCCTAATTTTGTGTTGTGTAGCTGGCCCACATTCACCATGTACCTCTCCAATACCCTCTAAGGAGGGTATTTTTAAATTCTTCAGTCTGCATTGTTCTATGACCTACAGCCTTACAAACCATTTACAGAATGTGGGTATTAAAAGATGAGTCTTCAGTTTTGAAAAAAGTTTGGAGTCATTAAAGGAGTTTTTACAGTTGATTCTGATAGGCTGGCCAGCCACGTGCATAATGTGGCCTAAACAATGGGCATTCTTCATCTGTGTTTTATCTGGGGAGATAGGTCCAACCATTCCCAAGAGATTAAAGAGCTCCTCCACCAGGCTCTTCAGTGTTTAAAGCAGCGGTTGTCAACCTGTGGGTTATGTTCAATTTGTAACAATGAAAATACATCCTGCGTATCAGATACTTATATTATGATTCATAACAATAGCAAAATTACAGTTATGAAGGAGCAACAAAAATAATTTTATGGTTGGGGGTCACCACAACATGAGGAACTATATTAAAGGGTCAAGGCATTAGGAAGGTTGAGAACCACTGGGTTAAAGGTTTGATGCAACCAGAACAATTATGTGTGAACTGGAGTACCTAGAAAGTCTCACCATCCAGAGGGGCTCAGCCTCGACTTCAACTTGGCCTCTTCACCAAACTTCCTCCATGAGAGTGAAGAATACCTTTGGCAAATAGACTCCTACCTGTTTTTATGTTTCACCTAAAAGTAATCATCAAAGAGGGTCAAAAAAGATTCCGTTTCGTCTTTCAAGATACAGCAACTAACTCTGTTGTACGCATGAAATACACCTTGTTAGAAGAAAGCCTGTTAAGGCAGCGTTTTATTCCAACAAATCAAAGGCTTTCTGTATAACAAGAGATAGATGGATAGATAGATAGATGGGTAGATGGACAGATGGATAGATAGATAGATAGACAGACAGACAGATCAAACAATAAGTATATTGGGGCCTTATATTTTCTAAATCTTTCAGTCAATTATGTGACGACAAACATATATAGAGAGAGGAACATTATTTTTCAAAGCCACTGTTCACTACCAGTACCCTCACTGGAGATGCCTTTAGTGTATGTATACATTATCTTCATAAATATTTTTTATGTAGACAGGAAAGGAGACTTATAGTTCAGTAGTTGTGATGTCCTCTCCTTTACCTTGTTTTCATTAGCCATTGTCCAAGATGTCTTTCACAACTTTAGCATTATCTCTTCTTTCAGTCAGCTTGTCAATCCATCCCTCAATGACCTCAGGGTGGTACCATCTTGAAGCTGGATAGCTTGTATATATACTTGGTCCCACCCAGCTGCTTTTCCAGTCTCTGTTTACTTAGTGTCACTTCTACTCTCTTTAACACATCCAGAACTGTGGTACCAGGTTCCCAGGGCAGTGGTTCCACTCTACTCCAAGGAGAAAAGAGTGTGTTTAAATAATCCAGGCAAACTTTTTTTCTATTCTCCTTCAGTGTATTCTCTTCTTCCATTTGCATTCTCAAGTGCCCTCTGGATGACTGGCTTTGACCACACCTTCCCTGCACTGGCTTTGCCCTCTATTGCTTCTGTTTTATGAGTTAATGCTGCTCATAACCTTCCATCATCCATCTCCACATGACTTTCCAAACAAGTCTATGTTCTAAACCAGTGTTGCCCTTGGCTGCCATGTCTCTCCCCTGGCAAACAGGTCAAGTATTTGCAATTCAAGGTGCTTCTTAGGTCTTTTTGTTTCCTTATTAAGGCAACTGATTCATGTCAGTTTAACTTCTGTATGAAATTTTATATCTATATCTATATCTATTATATATCTATATCTATGTTCTTCCTTCTGTTGATACCCCATTTTTCATCATTAATAACTTGTTTAAATAGGACAAGACAAAACTGTTTTAATTGCATGCCACACCTTTTTCCTCATCTTTATTCTTTCTTCTAGCTTTGTCAAACAAGTCCCTGGTCAGACTACACATTAATAGCTGATTCAGGATGACTCTCCCATCAATAATGAGTCATTTTTATCGGTTAACCAATTCTAGTAGAAGACAAGAATAAAATAATATGAAAACTGTTTTGATTCTGAAACCAGATAAACACATTAAGTGGAAACAGAACCACAGAACCCAGAGTTGAAAATAATTTAAAAGGTCATCTCACCCGAAAATTACCTGACCAAGAAAACTCTAATAAATCCCCAAGTGGTCATCCAGACTTTACTTGAAGACCAAAACCAGGCAGGGGACCCTCTACCTCCTAAAGTATGCCACTCTATCCACAGATAGCTCTAATTGTTGTTTTTTTTTAAAGTGATGGCTCTAATTGTTATTGGTTTTGTTTTTATTTTTCCCAGAGTAATTCCACAAAAACTCCACTCATGGCTATCAGTTCTGCCCCAGGGTCAAAGCAAAATAAACCTAATCTCTCTTCCTCCAGAATAGTCTTTCGAATACTTGAATACAGTTATCAAGTTCTCACCTCCATCCCATTCCACCCCAAGGTGGAGTCTCCTGTTTTCCATGCTAAATGTTCCTTCTTCCCTTTAACTAATTCTCCTAGGGCTTGATTCTAAAGGCCCTTCCCCATCCTGGTCACCTTGTCTGAATTTTCTCCAGTTTATCAATGTCCTTCCTAAGATATGGGATCTAGATTTAAACCTAGTGCTCCAGAGATGGTCTGAGCAGGGCAAAGCAGCCTTTGACTTTCATCTCCCTGGTTCAGGCCACTATCCCCATCTTAACACAATCTGAAGTCACACCGGTGTTTTGAAACCAAAGGAAGTGATATCTGCAGTTTGTGGAACTAATCTCCTTATTTCATTGAGGCTGATGGGTATAAAGGAAGGAGTCAGAAGGTACAGGGTCAGAGACTAGCTCTGACGCTTCCTACTTTTGTGGCCCTGTGTCAACTCTCAGGGTCATGGTTTTCTCATTTTAAAAGGAGAAACAATCCTTGCACTATCTACTTCACAATGTTATTGTCCAGAAAGCACTCTTCTTGTTGTTGCTGCTTGTCCTTCATTCTCAAAGAGGACCATGACATCGGAGAGATCATGCCATGGCATGCAAGTGAATTGGAAGAAAGGTTGTGCAAAGGTGTCAGCTTTGTGACCCTTCGGTTCTGCTGTGTTTAGACCACTAACTACCAGGGTTTACCCAAATACTGAGAATGCAAAAATAAACTACAGCAATTTGTTGAAAACTTCTATTTACCCAGAAGAGTTGAGAAATACAATATTCTGATTAACAGAAAACTCTAACTGAAAAGAGGGATCAGGTCAAAATGATCAGTTTTTGTTAAAGACTATCAGGGTTTTATTAAAATGTAAACTTTCTTTAATGACTCAGAAGACAATTCTATATTTGGCAGGATTATCATTTATGATTGTCATAGGATAATAGTTTTAAATATGGAAAAGACCTTTGAGATCACTGAACCAAACTTCTTCGTTTTGCAAATAAGGGAACTATACCCAGGATGGTAGAGTGAGGTCCTAATTTCATATAGGCAGTAATAGAGCTGACTTCAAATCCAGTGCTCTTAATATCATATTATTACACAAAGTTAAAACAGAAGTGATGACTGATTACAAATGTCACATCGTGACATAACCATGGTTTTATCCAAGGCACCAAAATTTAGAGGATGCTAACTAGTAGTACCAGCTTTGTATTTCTCAAGTAAATAGAAGCAATTAAGCTTAACAGCTAGTTAATAAAAATAATTAGCACAATAAGAAACTACCAGATATTGAGAAGAGAGAAGCTCCTTTCTTGCCCTGTTCCTTAAAACCCCACCACCCCCCAAACGGAGGATCCCCTTACCCTGGATTCTTCTTCCCCAGAGAAGCTGTGCCCCAGCTTGGACCCATCTTGCTCTCCCTACCCAATCTTTCTTCCATTAGGAGTCTTGAGCTTGCTGGAGATCACAGGTCCGACAAGGCATTCTGCTCGGAGTTGAAATTTCCCTCTCTGCCCAGCTCAGACTCAAATGAATTGATATTTGAAGGTTTATTTGAGGATTGTGCCATCCCTTTATGTGGCACTTGGCCCAGGTTACCGAATGTTAGTCACAGTGATGTGGAAGGAATGAAAAAGTGATTTTTGAAGTAAACCCTAGATAGGCTTTACTTCTCATTTTTCCCTCTCATCAAAGTGTATTACAGAGGAGAAAACAATCCAAAAGTTTGAGATTTCTGGTCGACTGGAATTTAGGTAAAGGAGAGTTTGCACATATTTTCCAAAGGATTAAAAACATCCTGTTCCCCTTCCCTCCATGGAGATTGTTACAATGTTTGTAGTGAATCATGTTTGTGGCAGAAGCTCCAAAAGAATTCAATTATTGTTGGGTTCTAGTTCAAAAATCAATGTTCCAAATGATCTTCAACATCTTAATGTGAATGTCACTCTTGGTATGCTAGAAAGAGCAGCGGAACTTGAGCCGTGGGAACTGAGTTCAAATCGCAGCTATGCCATATGGCCAAATCCCTTCATGGACCTCAGTTTCCTCCTATGGGAGCTGGACTCAATGGCCCCTTCTAGCTCTAAATCTATATGCCTATGATCCTACAAACATGTTCACTGTGCTTGAGGATCAAAACAAACAGAACTGTAAAATGCGTCACACAGAAAACGTATTGTAACAATCCAGGGTCTGGGGAAAGGGAACTAAACATTAAGAATGGCTGACATGCTGAGAAAAATGAACATAAATCCCAAGTTCTCCACAGAAAATATTTCAAGTTGGTAATGCTGAAGT
This sequence comes from Pseudochirops corinnae, assembly GCA_028646515.1. Classification (NCBI taxonomy): domain Eukaryota; kingdom Metazoa; phylum Chordata; class Mammalia; order Diprotodontia; family Pseudocheiridae; genus Pseudochirops; species Pseudochirops corinnae. The sequence goes on from CM053587.1 coordinate 334,323,090, forward strand.
ATTTATTTCTGAAATAGTATTCAACCAGCAAAGAACCCTGTTGGGTCCTCTATCTGTTCATAATAAAAATCTGGGCCCTATCTTCCCAGAAAAATAAATTTTCATAAGTACTCTAGAAAATATAGCTATGTAAATCCCCTACAGTTATTTCAGCTGATGATGTAGAAAAAATGTATAGGATGCAACAATGGCCCAAGATTTCAGAAGCCTAACAGTGGGAATTTCCCTATTTTCTAGCTATAGTTTATTCAGAAAACAGTTCAAAATATTACATTAAAACATAAACAAATTTCTCATTTGAAATGTGTCCAAGTTGACATTATGATATCTTTATGTTATAGAACTGCTCATAAAATAAATGTGCTGTGACAATATCATTAATAGTTCTTTGATTTTGTCAGAGCTCATTCCTATATCTTACTCAGGAGAAATAAATTAGCCAATTAAATATCCAAAAAGATATGGTAACCAAAATTTCAATAAAAGAAAAACGTTTTGGAAACTGACACGAAAAATGACATAACCAAGAACCTATCCCCAGTGGGAAAATGGTCAAAGGATATGAATAGTTTTCAAAAGAATTGACAAGTATACAGAGGAAAAAATGCTCCAAATTAATAAGAAAAGCTACTAACTATTTGGCCTCTCTCTCTGCTGGAGACAGCTTGAACAACAGCACTTTCTTAGTTCAGGTTCAATGTTGGCATGAAACAAGTGACTCAAAAGTCACTGAACATTAACAAGAGAAGGTTTACTTTGTCCCAACACAGCAAGGATATAACAAGGATCCAGTGACCTTTAATTCCTCTGGACTCCATTCCCTTTATCAACCAAGAGAAACACATCGGGTCAGCAGAACAGGATATTGTCAAGGACATGATGGCTCAAGTGGGTGTCAGGAATCCATCAAGTCAGAGGGGCCTAGGCTACCCTTGGCTCTTTATGCTCTTAGGTGGCCAGGAAGCCGTGTCAAGGAAACCAGAGGTAATCAGATCCCTGCAACAGTTTTTTCTCCCTTTAAGGAAAGCTAATCCCTGGCAACAGAGGGAAGGAGGAGGGAACTGGGCCTATCCTACACTGTGGATGGAAGGAAAGAAGCTGTGTCAGAGAAATGTTGGCACAACTCAAGTGGATGAAGGTTAATACATATTGTTCAAGTTGTGATATGCATTTAGATGGTCAATCAGAGATTATTCATGCTGTGTGTGTGTGTGTGTGTGTGTGTGTGTATGAGAGAGAGAGAGAGAGAGAGAGAGAGAGAGAGAGAGAGAGAGAGACACTGCAAATGAAAAATGAGTTGGGCCATGAAACTGGGTAAGAGGAAGAGGATAGGCTAGATTGCTTTGGCAAATTGCCAAACGTCTTTAATGACTCCAAAGTCTCTCTGAAACAAAGATCCATCTTTTTAATGCCAATATTCTACTAGTGGTGTTGTATAGCTGGTCTACGTGGTCTCAGTATGGCTGGCTGAGAGTCACTCTTCAATCTCCAAAGAACTGAAAATGAACATTACAGAAGACAATGCAGTAGAACACATTGAGCATGAGCGTGCTCTAAACACATTACAAGTAGGGAATTACAAGGAGTGTCACAGTAAAGGAAGATAAAGAAATAAATGACTCAAAAAGACAAAGGTGGGCACATGTCAAAAGCAAAAGGAGATCAAGTGAGGGCCTGTGTGTCTCATGGTGTGTCCTTGATATGTCACAGGAAGGTGATCTCCTCAGCAAAGAATCAAGGGAGGCCAGAAAGATGACTCATCCAGGATGGACCAGCACTGATGTCCTATGATCTGGATCTGCCTTCTGGAAGAAATAACATCAAATGGCCATAATGGTATATGCTTGCACCATAAGGAACAACCAATCCAGAGAAACTAGAGAAGCATAGAGGGCCTATAGGAAGTAGAGAAAACTGGGAGACTTGAGATCAATGACCACCATAATGTAGATCAAAACAACATGAAAAAGCAAATGAATTCACATTAAAAACCATGACCCACACTGAGCAAATGGAAGGCACCTCCTTCCAGGTAAAGTAAGGAACTATGAGTGTGAAATACTACAAATGCTGTCCAGCACTGGCACTGTGTCTTCTTACATAACTGTTTTTCTTTGCAACAAGAAAGGGTTCTATGGAGGGAGGGAAGATAACAGAAGAAATCAGGAAACGTCTGTCATGTATATTTTTAAATGAACAAAACTTTCAAAAAACTTCAGACTTAAGGATATTATTAAGAAGAAAGAAATTAGTTTAATATCAGGGGAAAGTTGCTATTCATATTCAAATCAATTTAAAATTCTGATAACAAAATAACACCATTATCATCTGCCTGAACTGTTCACTGCGGGAACATTTATACATACACACACATGTGCCTACACAAGCACACATGTGCCTATACTAACACATGCATACAACACACATACACACTCGAAATATAAAAATTCATAATTAACAGTGGTTTGTTAAACATTTTGTATTTAACCATTCATTTTCATAGGATGCAAATTTCCTCCTCTGCTTATCTAAGTACATACAAATCTCCACACATTTAAATATTTATGTGTATATTCATTATTTTCATATCTAAGTTGCATGAAAAAAAGAAAAATCTGATATTCTACACTGGAATCTCCCTTATTTTAAACATTCACTTAAAGACTTTAAAGAATGTGAGACTACATTGTTCAACGATCTCAATTTTTCTATGTAGAATAATTTTACAAGGATTTTTCAAACACACTCTTAATAAGTTAATAGATTTAAGAGCCGGAAGGGGCCTTAGAGGTGATGGAGTCCAACACCCCTATTTACTGAGACCCAGGGAGGTTAAAGGACTTTCCCAAGGTCAAACAAGTAGTAACCATTTAATATATTTGCTCTTCCTTCAATTGATTTCTTCTAAATTTCCTATACTGTCTTGGATTATCTCCTGATTTTAGTTCCTATTTCCCATCTGCTCATTTAAGATTTATGTCCCTCCAGTTTCTGAACTATTTGTTGCTTATATCAATAGCATTTTGTGCAATATAGCAGTTTTCCAAAAGTTCGGGACTGAACTATTGCAGAAAATAGACATTCTATCAGTACCATTTCACAATGACACATTAGCTAGCCAAACTCATGCATTCTCCACTTTTATAAAAAATTATTGGATGACATAACAAATTTAGAAAAAGAATGACAAAAAATTAAACAAGTGATATTTAAAATATTTAAAATTTAAAATCACATGCCACATCAAGAGGAGTTTTTAAGGGCAGAATCACAATTGAGCTTCCAGAGATTTCCTTTTTCCTCACGACAATGACCAAACTATCTGAAGGGACAATCACTTAATAAAAGGGAATGTAGCATAAAAAGCCAGGCTCTGGGTCAAAAAGTCTTGTTCTCAAGGCCTGCCCATGATACATACCAGTTGTATGGTCTTGGCCAAGTCATTTAACTTCTCAATAGCCCCAAGCAAATAAGTTCTTAACCTAAGGTCCATAATCGCTTAAAAAAAAATTGTCAACTTTTTCAATATAATTGGTTTCCTTTAGAATCCTATGTACCTTATTTTATTCATTTAAAAACATTCTGAGAAGGGATCCACAAGTCTATCTAGGTTGCCAATGAGGTCCATGATAGAAAAAAAAAAAAGGCTAAGAATCCCTGCTCTAAGGCTACAGAAGTTACAAAATAGCAAATATTCATTAGTAACAGAAGCTTCCTCATCTAGATAGATGCCCACAGCAAGGAAATCACAGATCTGGATCCAGAAAAAAGATTGCTCATGGTTCAGCCTGACCAATATGATGAAAACATCTAAATCAATTTACAGATTTAGTGCTGTGCTAAACTACAAAAGGCTTACTTCATAAGAAAACAAAATAATAAAATTCCTTTGGATAAAAAAAGGGTAAAGGTCTCAAGGGAAATAAAATCTCAAGGTAATAAAAAGAGCATAGAACTTCTAGACCACAAACACTGGTACTAATTAAGAAGTATAAAAGCATATCCATAGAATGGACTAGGTAAGTAAGAACCAAAAACAATCAGTCTCATCAGCTAGTGTTTGATACGTCCAGGAATATAAACCACAAGGGTCAAAGGAGTCCCATTTTGACAAGAACTACTAAGAAAACAGTAGCAGGCTGGTAGAGCAGCACAATATACCAGCCAACACCAAGTGCCAGATGGATACACATTAGACTTTTTTAAAAAAGTGAATGGAAAGATGTATCTTTTCACATCTATGACTGGGGAAAGGACGGTTAGGCAAACAGAATAGAGGGCATCATAAAAAACAACATAAATAATTTTGACAATGGAAAATCAAAAGGCACGTACATGAAATATTCATACAACTAGGATAAAAAGGAAATTGTCACGGGGGAAAGGGGGAAGCTTAATACCAAATAAGATGTACAACAAATTTTAAAACACAGAACACCAAGAACCACTCCCTAATAAGTCAAATGATAAAAATATTTTGCAAAAGAAAAGTTAGAAATTATCACCAAGATAAGTGCAAATTAAAACTCTGAGGTTTCACCTTACATCTAGCAAATTGTCAAAAATGACAAAAGATACAAAGGTAGGTTAAAGGGACTGTGAGAGGAGAGGAAGCCACTAATACACTGTTTGTGGAGCGGTGAATTGGGTCCAACCATTTCAGAAAATAATCTGAAATTATGATTGAAAAGGCTATTCGTGCACTTTGACTAAAAAATCCCATTATTAGACCTATGCTCTCAAGGAGCTTAATAAAAAAGAAAGGTTCCAAACAAACAAATAGTTACAGTAACATTGAGATGGAGGGGTTTAAAAAAAACTGGAAATAAAGTGAATATCCATTAAATAGCAAAGAGATGAATAAACTGTGTTATAGAAATGTCATGGCATATTACAAGAAATATGAGGAATTCAGAGAAACACTGTCTAATAAGCAAAGAAAGCAAAACCAAGAGAACTCAATTACAACATTAATGTAGACAAAAAGAACATGAAAACAAAAGGTGAATAATGGGAATGACCAATCCAAAGCCTCAAACTATTCCATCAGTAAAGGGATATGAAATTCCAAGTGTCAAATGTTACAGACACAGTCACTTCATCTGCAGTTTTCTTCTTTACTATAAAGGAAGTCAAGGCTTACTGGGTGGTGAGAGGAGGGTGTAATAAATTTGGGGCTCACTATGATATAAAAGCAAAGGCATCAATAAAATTTATTAAAATAAATTAAATTCATTTCATTATTTCACTGGGGGGAAAAAAGGCTTTCCCTTTCCTTATTAACAATCTATTGTCTACCCAGTTCCTATAAAGAGCCAGATGAAGAAACCCCTCCTTTGAGAATCCTTTCCTGAATAACTCCACCCAATAAAGACCACTACTTAAGAGTTGATATTTTAAGATTTGTCTATTGAGAAAAAAGAATGGTTTCCCTTGGCACATAAGTGCTAAACCATATTTTTAGATGCTGATGTATTGAATGATGCAATAACATCAAAACAGAAGGTAGCCCATAGTTCACAGACAATACTCTATTTAGAAGAGAGCAAGAATTAAAACATATATGTACAAGACCAAAATTTGATTTTATATAAAGTAAGATATCCATATCTAATATCTTAGGCATTTCTAAAACTCTTATATGGCAAATCTCTATCAACTCTGTAGCACTTTAAATTCAAAGAACACTCCAGGAACTGCCAAGGGATCAATAATTTAAATTGTCAAATATTAGCCACAGCTTGAGTTTCCAATCAGTGTGCCAAACACTGTCCAGGGTGGTTAGATTATAGACTGCAATAAAATCACTAGGGCCATTTAAGGAGCCAATCAACAGTGAACCAACACTGAAGAAGACTGGGGTTTCATAAGCTCACAGAATCAAAGATTTAAAGTCATAGAGGTCAAGTGCGACCCTCTCACTTTCTAGGTGAGGAAACTGAGACCCAAAGAGGTTAAGGTGTCTGGGGTGACACAGGTAGTAAGAACTGAGGCAGCAGACAAAATCAGGTATTCCTGACTAAGTCCAGTGCTGTCTCAAAGATGAGATTGATCTTACAAATATGCACTGTTTTCTTTTTTACCTGTTTTCCTTCTTAATCCTGGCTTTTCTTTCCCTCAACCAGAAACAGAAGAATCAAATTAACTCCTCTTTCCCCCTCCCCTTTTCTAACCTCCCTCACAAAAAAGAAGCAGCGTATGGCCATATCCCAACTCCCTGATCAAAGCTGCCTCGGGCTCATCTAGATGCCCAGGAAGGATCGGTTGTTGCCACCAACACAAACAATTTAAGGGTTAGCCTACATTTTAGATACTGAGAGAAAATTCAAGAGAAAAATATTTAGGTGGACCTGTGTGATCTCACTGATATAAGCCCTCCAACTGTGGAATTGCCAGTCATCTAGACCTTCTCATGCTATGGCAATCTCCTCCAGGTCTTTCTATAAAGCCTGGATAGAGGTCCACACCCAAAATGTTTGGGGCCTTCCTCTATGTCATCTGATATTCTCTGGGGATCCAGATCTGGGAATCCAGACCCAGGCCATCCATTTATTCTTCCTTACTCTATTACATGAAATGTCTACCACATTTTCTATTCATAATCTCTGATGGCATGTTTTAAGCTACCTCTTGAGTACAAGTCTTCTTTAGTAACAAAATGAATTCCATTTATGACCACTAAAGGGCTCTCTGTTGCTATTCAGGTAAATCACAATTCTGAACACAAAAGATTAATATTCCATGATTTTTCAGCCATGTCATCAATGAAAGAATTTTGGTGAAAAAAAAAAAAGATGGGATTTTATTTCAAAAAGAAGTATGGAATCATTACAGCACAACATCATCCCAAATTCAAAATAGCCTGCTATCTTCTTCCTACTGAATTCTAGGCCCAGTTCACTGTCCATCTGAAGTATGTGACCAAGACCAATGTATGGAGAGGTCAGCTCAATGGGCCATCACCCATTTATCATTTCTATGTGAATATTTAGGGCAAACTGTTTTGAGCAATTATAAATTCTCTCCAAAGGCTCACCAAAGTTCTAGGTCTTGATACAATCAGGAACCATCCACTAACGGCAACATCTGGAATACTTCATCTATAAGAAATCCCACTTCCATTTGTACTCTCTACTGAATTTCCTCCATTATATATTATAGGAGCAAATATTTTATGTTTTATTTGATTTAACAACCAGAGTTGAGCAAAGCTCTTTACAGCATCTTTCAATGAATCTTGTTCAATTAATACAGGACTAAGAAATACCTTGTTGCCTCTAAAACTGCAGGAAATTTACTCTACCAAATCAAATTCCCTTTTATAGTCAGCACAGTAGGATCTTGTGTTCTCTTTTTCAGCTGATTGTATGATATAAAGACGTGGACTACTGTGGAATATAGTTCATAATGGCCTATTATTTCCAATACCTTCATCAAGGGTTCCCTCAAGAAATGTGCAGATTTTTTTTTTAAGATTTTTATACAGGTGAGAAAATACGCATAAGGTCAATTATTATTATTATTATTATTGACGACATCCAACTGGAACTTGAGATACACAGGCACTACGGTTGGGAGATCCATCCTGCCCTACCAAAAAGTGACATAGGAGAGAATAGACTGGGGGAGGGGGGACACACTGGGATGGCTGTTTTGGGGTAGTGGGTGGGGGAAAGAGGGGGAGAAAATATGTAACTCAAAATCTTGTGGAAATGAATGATGCAAACTATAATAAAATTTAAAAAAAAGAAAATAGGCATAAGGTTCAGTATTTACACATTTTCTCGGTCATCTTTTTCTGAGACCGATTTTTTAACCCCTAAGCCTCTGTAAGCATCTCATTTTTTTTCTAGCTACTTTGGGAATCAATTCTTCATAGGGTTACATAGTGACCATCCTGTACTAACATCTCCCAAATACCTGGGGAATAGATCCCTTCATCTTTCTGTGTCTATTTGGGCCACTTCCTTGCCCTGTGTCCTTTAGTGCCAAGTTTATTTCATCATACAAAAAATCAATAAGCATGTATTAAGCACTTACCACATTCTAGGCACTGTGCCTGGACTGTGCCTTTGACTGGGAAAAGTCTCCAGAAGGTGGCATTTGAGCTGAGTCACAAAGAAAGCCTGGGAAGACAGAAGTCTGAGGTAAGGAAGAAGAACATTTCAGGCTGGAGGACAGGAATTCAAAGGCAGAGAAGAGAGTTGAAGAATGGAAGTAAGCCAATGTGACTGTGGAGGACAAAGAGGAGAGTCATATAAAAGTATAAAGGTAGAAATCTATTTGGTAATGAAGAGTCTTAAATGCTGTGCACATTAGCTTATATTTGATCCTAGAGGTGATAAGGAACCACTGGAGTTTACCGCACAGCATAGTGATATGGACAAACCAAACTACACTTTAGGAAAATCCCATGCAGCACATATGGCAGTGCTATTGCTACTGATAGAGAAGAACACGTTAGAAAAGCTTTTACAGATCTTTTCAATTTTTTGGGTTTGCTGTACTTCCAATTTCATCCTTAAATGCCCTGGAAATTATCCGTCAACAAGCATTTACTGAGTGCTTATTAGGTGACTGCTAACCTGTGAAGCCCTAGGGATGCGAAGAAAAAGAGTCCTTGTCCTCAAGAAGCTCCCATTCTAATGGGGGAGCGAAGATGTAAATAACTAGATACAAACAGGGCAAAAGGAAGACAGTCTGAGAGAGAAAGGCGCCAGCAGCTGGAGAGATCAGCAAATAGCTCCTGAAGAAGGCGAAATTCAAGCTGTGTCCTGAAGAAAGCCAAAGCAACTACATAAGAGCAGAGTATTCCAGGTATGGGGGACAGTTGGTGCCAACGCAACAGAAACTGGAGAGGGAGCTGTCGGCTGTAAGTCAGTCCAAAATTACTGGTCTATAATGATCATGATAACTAACATGTATTCGGCACTTGTTGTGTGCCAGGCCCTCTGCTAAGCACTTTACAATTTTTATCTCATCTGAGCCTCACAGCAATCCTGGGAGGGAGGTGCTGTTGCATCCCATATTTTACAGATACACAAACGGAGGCAAACAGGCTTACGTAACTTGTCTGGAATCACAGGTAGTATGTATCTAAGACCAGATTTGACCTCAGGTCTTCCTGACTCCAGGCCCACTAGTCTGTCTACTGAACCACCTTCTAAATTGTGTGGAGGGGAATAAAGTGGAAGAACAAAAGGTAAAGTTCTTATGACAGCTTTAAATGTCAAACAGTGTCAGTCAATAAACAATTATCAAGTCCCTACTCTGTGCCAGGCAGTATACTAAACGCTGGAGATGCAAATAAGAAAGAGAAAGGCAGTTTCTGCTCCCAAGAAGCTTACCATCTAATGGGGGAAGGCAACACACAAAAGGCAGGACAAAGGAGGAGGGAAGGTAAAGAAGGCCCAGTCCATCGAGTGCAACTAGTGAGAACGGAAGAGCTGAGGAGTTCTTGGCTCTGCCATCTCTGCCCAGAGATAAGGGGAGTATAAAAGCTCATACAGTCTCAAGGGATAATGAGTTTCCTGCTGATGAGGTTTCCTGGGAGCATGATCACAGCGAAGTTCAGCTCAAGGAGTGCAATGCAGGTCGGTCTGACTCTCCATGACCCCATTTGAGGTTTTCTTGGCAAAGATCCTGGAGTGGTCTGCCATTTCCTTCTCCAGCCCATTTTACAGATGAGGAAACTGAGGCAAACAAGGGGAAGTGACTTGCCCAGGGTCACTGGGCAGCAAGAATCCGTGGCCAGATTTGAACTCAAGGACAAGTCTTCCTGACTCCAGGCCCAGCACACTTTATCCCCTCTGCCACCAGGCACAAGCTGGTGGGAAATGAAGAGTTGGCTAGCCTGGGAGCCCCCTTTAAACAGAGGCTTTGGAGAAGTTTATTTGATCCTAGAACCACTAGAATTCATTAAAAAGGGGGGAGGGGTGACACGGTCAGGCCTCTGTTTTTCGAAAACTCACACTGGCAGCCGAATGCAAGTTGAATGGCAGTTGGGAGAACCATATGCCAAGTGAGGTGGCTATTACAACTGACCCAGGTGTGAATTAACAGGGTCCTGAACCAGGGTTGTGGCAATGCGAGTAGGAAGAAAGGGATGTACAGACAAGAGATGTTGGGACAGTTGAAATGACACAATTTGGCAAAGGACTGGAAATGTGAAGTGAAAAAGTCATTATTCAAGGTGAAACCAAGGCTGGAAGCCTGGGGGCCTGGGAGGATGGTGGAATTCTCCACAATAATAGGAAAGTTTGAAGGAGGAGGGTTTGGGAGGAGATGAATTCCTCCACTTTGCTCAACCACATAGGAAAAGAGCAGTACTCCAAGACTAGGGTTTGGCAAGGTGAAATCAGTGATAAGAGAAGGGATCTGAGCATACATGAATTGAACTGATTCACTGAGTACTCCGGAGGAAATAGCCAGGACAGGGATAACAGTCTGGGAAAGGGAATGGAAGTCATAGTGAGGATGAAGGACAGGGCTAGATGTTGTAAGGCACAGGCAAAGATGGAATAATGAGCTTTTGATCAGATGAAGGAATTTCAGAGGCAGTTCAGGTCTCCTGCCAAGCTTTCCATTCATTTGTTTTTCCCTCTGCTGCTTCTTGCAGCTTTATATAATATTGCTCATAATCTTCCACTATCCTCCTCCATCAGATTTTACAAATGAGTTCATATCCTAAACCAGTGTTACAATTGGCTTCTATCTCTATTCTTGGCAAGGGAATCGAGTGTTTTCTGGCTGAGGTCGTATCCAGGCTCTTTTAGACTCTCACTGTGGCATATGATTTATATCAGTAAAACTCCCTTAGGATATAGCGTTAGCTTTGTCAGTATCTATTCCTTTATCCAGTTCATAATTTGGGGAATCATTTTCTTAAGCAGGTCAAGTTGGAGCTGTTGATTCTATGCCATATCTTCTCATTCTATTCTCTCTTCTAATGCAGTATTGATTTTTCTTTGCTCTAACAAGTAAATGATCTCACTGCACAGAGACTTGTACAGTCATTTCCTAAAAGATGTAATTTTATTTTTTGTGATGTTAATTGGTGCTCCTCATATTTTCCAAAGTTTTTTACTGCTCTCTCTCCTATCCTCCTAGTCACTCAGGTTCCTACCCAGGACTTCTCAATCCCATTCACTCAATCCAATTTCGTCATTTCTATCTCCACAATTCATACATGTCTCCTTTGCTCCAATCACCCCTCACCGTCCTAATCAGGTCTTTATCCTCACCTATTACTGTGATCACCTTCTAATTGGCATCCTTGCTTCAAGCCTCTTACCACTTCAATCCATCCTCCACAGAGTTGCCAAAGTGATTTTCTTAAATCATAAATAGGTCTAATCATGTCACCCTAGCCACCCAACACAAAACTCCACTGGCTGCCTATGACCTCTAAGATTAAATATAAGTTCATCTTTTTTCACCACCTTACCCCAAGTCCAAGTAAGAAACCACTTCCAAAGTCTTCTTTCTCCCCAAACCAGCATGGCCAAGGAGCAGCCTCAGGGGCCTCAGTCAAGAGAGAAGAAAAGGGCTTTGAGTGGAGTCTGAGGCAGGAAAGAACTCTTGTGCTTTGGGCAAAGGGTCCCAAGAAGGATGCCTTAACAAAGGAAAGCACCTGAGCAGACCTGGCAAGGATAGTCAAAGCCAGAAGGAATGAGGAACTTATATTCAGATATAGGGGAATAGCAGGAATAAATGTAGAGGGATGAGGTAGTAATTCATTTTGGTTTTAATGGAGAGTTCATGAAAGGCAGTAATTTGACATAAGGCTAGAAAGGTAAGCTAGAGCTAGTATGTGGGTTGCCAAGTCAAGTAGGTTAGATTCTGTCCCCGAGCACTTCCCAATCTGGGTGTCTAGGACCACAAAGGAAATGAGTTTTTATAAGGAGACAACAAATCCATTTATACACCAAGCACTCAGATTTCAAGCTTTACTAAGCCTTCCCCAAAAAAGCCAAGTAGAAGCTTAAAAATTAAGCACACATGCTTTCTACAAACTAAACAATGTGACATGTATATGGTATTACAAGTTTTCAAATATACATAAATGCTACTGTAATTAATAATGCAAATTCATTTAAAAGTGCAACTGAATTCATAATAGCTACTGGTCATGTATTTTCTCAAATAACAAATACAAACAAAGTATGACTGTTATCCCATGAAAGAAAATGACGATTTTCAATGTCATCAGGAGGGGTCTTTATACTTGAAAAGACTGAGGACCACTGCTCTAATCAACAGCAATTTCCAATGATTTTGAGCAGGAAAATGACACAGTCAACCTGTGATGTAGGAAGGAGCTATAACAATAGCACACGGAAAAGGTAAGGAAGGCCTGAACCCAAGGAAGGTTGTGTATGCAGGAATAAAGGGATGGACATCTACACGCTTGCAGAAGGATGAGAAAGAGGGCAATTCAAGACGACTGAGGTTTCAATCTTGGGTGACCAGAGGTATCATTAACAGACATAGAGAAATTGAAAAGATGTGTGAGGATTCATGCTAATGATGAATTCAATTTGGGAAATGCTGAGTCTGAGACACTAATCAAATGTCTGGGTAGTGATGCCTGGCAAACTGGACTGGGGTTTAGGGGAAATACTAAGGTTAAACATACTATAGAGTGTGAGTCAACTGCAGAGAGGTGAGAACTGAGCCCAAGTGAGTAGGCAAAAATAACGTAGCAAAAAAATCTAGAGGTAGAAGTCAGACCCATGGCAGATACTCCAACCTGAGGAGCCAGGAGGAAATCAAGAGTTAAGCAAAAGAAACAAGGAAGTCAACAATGCCGGCACAGTCACAAAAGCCACAGGAAGAGAGGGTGTCCAGGAAAGGACAACAAACAGCATCAAATACCACAGAAGAGACAAGAAACGTGAGGCCTGAGAAAAGACCACAGGATCCAGCAATTAAGAATTCCCCAGTGACCAATGACAGAGCAGGTTCAGAGTATTTAGGTTAGAATCTAGATTGCAACAGGCTGAAAAGTAAATAAATGTTGATCAAGTAGAGGCAGCAACTATAGACTTTAGGTGATATGGTGGACAGAGAAGTGGGTCTGGAGTTAGGAAGACCTGAGTTCAAATCCAGTCTCAGGAACTTACAAGCTCTATGACAAGTCACTTAACCTCTGCTTGCCTTGGTTTCTTCATCTGTATAATGGGAATAATAACAGCACCTACTTCCCAGAGGTAACATTTATAAAGAACTTTACCATCCTCATAGTACTGAAGAGGTACTTGTTACTATTATTATTAGGTGTTTGGCAGTGAAAGAGGTAAAGGGGGCAGGTCTGGGAAAGGGTAGGTCTAGCAGAAAAGCAAATTTTGGGTCATAAGAAAGAACCTCCCCAAAATCAGACCTGTCCCAAAGAAGAATGAGCTGCCTCAGGAAATGGATGCTTGGTTCCTCCCTTCAACGGAGGTTTTCAAGCAAAAGTCGGAAAAGTATTTGTCAGCAATGCTGAGGGAGGAAAGATTAAGTACCTTCTACAAAATGAGCCTCAAGAAATCCATCCTTTGATGCTACTGGATATAGAACAGTGGCTTGAGGGGACAGCAGAGTCAAGAAAAAGTTTTGCATTTAGTTGGTTTGTTTTTAAAGAATCAGAAAGAATTGCAAGGCCCCAAAGAAGAAAGGGGGAAAAATGCATTTCTCTCCTTTGGGGTAAAGTAGAGTGGGGGTTGTGGGGGCGAGTTGATAAGGGACTAGGACCAGAAGATAACATGCTGTCAGCTGCGGTCAATGCTTAACTTTCTTAGAAGTAAAGGAAAGTGGAGACATAAATTCAGAAGTGACTGGTACAAAAACAAAAGGCATCAATGAAATCTTTTTTTCTTTTAAAGAGAGATCATGGAACATTTGAGCTCATGTGAAGATATTGAGAAAAGAAGTGGCAGAAAAGTAAAAAAAGAAGACAAAAAGAGAAGAGCATCAATTGGGCGAGCTCTCAAGAGAGACGGGGGGGGGGAGATTGATAAAGGGGCACAGCCCCCCCCACACACACAACACCCCAGGTAGATAGTCAACAATCTTCTCCTTAAACTCTTTGGCATGGACAGAAGGCAGTCACATGGCTATATCACACTGAAAGGTTTACAAAGCTTTCTAATATCAGGGAGCTCACTACCTCAAGCTGAGACCTTAAGTTTCACTGATGGACAATACTTATTCTCAGCAAATGCCTTCTTACATTAAACTAAAACCTGCCTCCCATAACAACTGCCAACCTCCCACCTCCAAAAGTCCAAGTTGGCGCCCACAGGGCTATGGAGAATAGGTCTGAGACTTCATAATGAGAGACTATTATTGTTGGTGAATGCCATGTATCAAAAATAAATATATTAATAACTTCATTAAAAGCTTAAAAATTCAACCTATAAAATGATGCATCAATTACTGAGAACAGAAAAAGGTCTCTTCTAGAGTGGAGAATGAAGCAGGTAAATAAAAACCCTAACACAAATCCCACTCCTCTTTTGTTGTTGTCCTTGTTGTTTAGTCATTTCTTGGCAAAGACACTGCAATGGTTTGCCACTTCCTTCTCCAGGTCATTTTACAGATGAGAAAACTGAGGCAAATGGGATTAAGTGACTTGCCCAGGGTCACACAGCTAGTAAGTGTCTGAGACTAGATTTGAATTCAGTAAGAGGAGTCTCCTGACTCCAGGCCAGTCACACTATCCACTACACCACTTACCTACCCCTATCTTTCTTTTAGGGATACAAATATCCAATATATTCAAAAAATCCAAAAATCTCAACTACTTCCTTCATAGTTCCTAACATGGCGGACAATTCTGATTTAGTCAACAAACATTTATTAAGCAGAAGGCAGAGTATTGGTAAAGAAAGTGCTGACTCGCCAGAAACCTAGGCTTAAATCCGGAGTCAGTCACTGAGGAGCATGTGACCTTATACAAGTCACTTCACTCATCCATAAAAAGAAGGAAATGGAATTTAAATGGTCCTTTGCAGATCTAACATCCTGCAATCCTCCTTCTACGTCTTCTTCCTTAACCCCTTCCTCCTCCTCCGACCTTTACTAGTCTTTTTATTATTTCTTACACTCTCACATTTAGTTGTGTCAGAGCCGCACTCTTGTGCCTCACAAACATATGTATCCCACCCAAACTAAACAGCTAAAGCCTCAGAGATAGAGCCTTTTTACTTCCCCGTCTCTGCTCCCTCCCCTAATCAATGCTTAATATAGCACCTTATACACAATTTGAACATGGAGAAATTTTAATTTATGGTTAGACCTACAGATCAAGAGGATCCTCTCTTTCATAAGCCTTTTATACAATTTACTGAAAGAACATACATAAAAATTTACCCAAAAGTTAAGTACATTTATCATGTTATATTACTGTGCAGTATATTTATCTAAAAGTCACAGTAAGTATCCAGGGAAATGATACTTAATGTGCGTAAGGTTTAAACAAAATCATTTAAATTTAAACAGAATCATTCAGGCTATAACACAAGCTAGAGAAACTAAGTCTGTGGAATGAGAATATTATTTATGTGCAAGTAAACAAAAGATCATAGAATTTAGATCAAGAAGGGAATCCAGGGTTCATGTCGTCCAGCTCCTTTACTTAAGAGATAAGAAGACTGAAGCCCAGAGAAGTGACCTGCACAAGGAATACCAAGGGGAAAGATTCCTCCACACAAAGTTTAGAAGCTGAAAAGTTTATGCATCTAAATCTCACACATCTTAACTACTAGCTCCCAAATGATGCTTTAATGAACCTAATCACCTTTTCCTAGATCTAAAACCCACAGAATATCCCCATTTAAAAAAAAATCATTCTCTATATTGAACAGTTTGCTGTGTAGCAACAAGAGATTATAATAAATTAAAACTGTCAAGTGTACTCTTATAAATAACTTCCCATGTCAATGGTTATTTTAATTGTTCTCTAAATACTTTTGTCAGAGTTCAGTGCTATTAAATATTTTCTAATGCATTTAAAAGGCCTTCAACTTTCGCTGTGAACACTAAGAATTTTCTATGTTGGGCATTGTCTTCCAAGACAATAATCTTTAACACACAAAATTAGTGTCTAATTGTTATAATAAAAAGGACTAAGAAGCTGTCAGATAAAGAACAAATGACTAAATGTTTACCTAAAATCTTCAGTTGTTAATAAAGTTTCAGAGCCTGCCTTTATTGACAATTAAAGCCATAATAGTAGGCTAAAGAAAAGGTAAATATGAATGAAAGGAAATGTTAATACATTCATTTTGGAAGGTGCCACTTTTATTTAACAGCAATAGACTTTCACTGCATGTGAAATAAGTCCAAAATGCAGACAGCTGTCAGCCAGAGCTCTGTAAGGCTTCACAATATTACAAAGATAGTTTTAACTAGATTGCACCTACAATTCCTCTAACATGAGAAAGCAATTATTCAGAAAGGTACCAAGTAAACTAAATTGAGGGAAAACAGTGAACCAACATTTTGTGTTCCTGAATACAGCCTAATATTCTTCCCAAAAAATTAATTAGCAAAATTTTCAGAAAACATATAAAACAAATACATTTCTAGAAATATTCAATTAAACAAATATTCCATTTTACCAATCAAAAATGGAAATAGCTTGTATTAAGAAAAAACAAACAAACCTGAATAAGCATCAAGATATCTGAATTCTAGCAGTCCCACCATATTCACTAGGCAACACTGGGAGAGATCATATGATCCCCTCTGGACCTCAGTTTCCCACCCCCTGTAAAAATAAGTAATGAAGGTTCTGGATTAGATTGACCTCTTCAAGTTTTTACATTTTACTTATGTCGAACAACCCATGTTTTCCCTGCATTTAAGTGAACTATTTTATGTAATTTCTATATTATTACTTTACTAAACAATTATGAAATTACTAAGCAATTGTTCTGATATCTTTTAAAAGTAGAAGAATCAGAAGTATATCTTATATTCGTATAAAAGCCCATAAGCAATTATGTAGCACAGTTTAAACTGGACGATATCATCCAATGCAAGGATAACTAACTAAACTGACAGCCAGGTGCCATTGTACAAAACAAAAACTGAACAAACCATACACGTTTCAGAGATGCCAACTGTCCCATTTACCTTTATTTCATGCTAATATCAGCAAAGATGAATGTAAAAGGCTCTCCCCTCTCCCCTCCACAATTAAGAAGCTTTTCCCATTAATATAAAGGCAAGATCATAAACAACAGTAAAAAAAAATGGACTATCATTCTGAACATTATTTGAATGTCATCTGAAGTCAAATAACTTTAAAATCCTAAGAACATTTTTCTAAATTCTAAAAGTATATTACAAATATTTTTAGATTCATTAGTTTTTTAAATCTCTAGTAAATTATAGGTAACAAATTTATCCATTTAACAATATCCCAGAGGCACATTTTTTAAGGCTACATGATTACCTCACTGTAGCACAGTAAATGTAATTTCCGAAAATAGGAATGTTTATACAATGGCCAAGTAGAAATGCTGCTAAAGGGAACACCACACAGGGCAAACAGTTGATAAAACAGCTTTGCATCTATGCCACACTTTAAACAAATGATCAGCACTAAGAGAGCAATGTGCCAGAGATTCTTTTTCAGCATTTCTAAGAAATAGATGCAATGAAGGCTTCAACCATGACAGAAATGCACAAGCTTGGCTTGATCTTCTTTCTTATTGGTTGTCTTTTGAAAGATAAGTAGGCCACCCAACTCCAGAAAAAGAAATCCATACCACAAATAGCTTAAAGGTAAGGAATGTTAAGTAATATTTTCCACGATCTCATCCCCACCCCCTCAAAAAAAATATTTTAGAAACTATTTAATCTCGAAATCTTCAACTTTTAAGAGATGACAGAATACTTTTTTAAAAAAATAACCATAATGATAAATATGTTTATAAGAATACACAGCACAAAACTGAGCTTTTAATCTCAATTGTTAAACTTGAGAAAGAAAGCAACGGGGTTCCTGTTATATAGACAGGATACTTTAATGCATGTCTTATATGTTAATAATCTAACAAATTAAAACTAAAAGAGAGATGATAATCTCTAAAGTGCTCTGATATATATCCTTTAATTTACATTATTTTAAAGTGTAATCAATTAGCAAATCAATGAACAAAACTGATGAGTGTTTTCTGTATCAAATGGATTGTAATCTACTATAATTTACTATAATATATGTTTATGAAAGTTGGAAATAATTCCAAGAGATTTTTCAAGATAATCAAATAAATTCATGGAGTCCATCTGAAGATAAACAAATAAAAACATAAGACAGTAATAGCTCCTTACTACCAGATCTGTCTCTCCCTCTCTCCTTCTCTCTCTCTTTCTCTGTCTCTCTCTTTCTGTCTGTCTCTCTTTCTCTCTCTCTCTCTCTCTCTCTCTCTCTCTCTCTCTCTCTCACACACACACACACACACACACACACACACACACTCACTCTCTCTCCTTTTCTGTAAGTATTTCTAAGTAACAATACAGCTGAATATTCTGTAGTACCAACATATGGGTTTCTGTCTATAGTATGTTCTCTTTAAATTATGAACTCATCACACGTACAAATGGCTCTTTAAAATGGTCCAGTAAACTGCTACACCATGCCTGTTAAATTGCTGTCTATTATGTGCTTAAAAATATTTACTAGCAACTGGAGGCTAATATAGTACTCTTATTGGGTGGCAATTATTGCTATTAAAAATATACAAATACTGTAACACTGAACCACCACAACAAAATGCTATAGAAAACATGCATTAGCAAATTAGGAATGTTTGCACAAAGGAGAATGGACTAGTATGGAATTAAAACTTATAAAGTAAATATCAAAATTTAAAATGGCAACAAATGTGCACTTGAATGTGAATAAAATATGCCTGGCGAATATAAAATTACAGAAAACATTCCCTTTCCCCCAAACTCATTTGAGATAACATGTCTGATTCAAAGGAATGTGTTTCAAAAATTTGTAAGACTGATATAAACTACCTTCTCCTAATTAAAAAAAATTAAAAATAGGCATGGGGTCAATAGATTATTTTAAAAGCTTCAAAGGTAGAATTAATGAATCTTAATGAGAAATGTGTCTTCTAGTAACTGAGGAAAGAAGAGTCTGAGTTACCCATATACTCATATTTAGAATCCAAGCAAACAACAATGTGAGTGTGGTGTAGTATCTACCTAAGAATTACATCACTCTGAACTATACCTGAGTCTAAAGACGCAATCATTATTCTCCATACTGATGCGATGTAAAACTAATAAATAATAATAAATGCACCTCGGTTCTTAGGTCTGGAAATTCTAAATTGAGCTTGCCCAAGGATACACATTCATACAACCTAAGCATAAATTGTTACACCTGCCAAAGGGGCAGCTATCACAAAGATAAAGTGAATCTCAACCATGATAAGTGAGTTATCCTCACCCAGAAATGTGATGGACCACATGAGAAAACTATTTGGGTCACAAAGGCACAGTCAAGCATGAACTTCATGCAGTAGCTACAAATCTCACAGCAGGGTCTATGAGAAACACACATGGCTACAACCCTGATCAAATAGACAATCATGTTTTTAATACAGAAAATAATACCAAGGAAGCAGAGACAAGAATCTAAGAAACAGGATGCACTAAAACGTGTTGAAACATGACAATGAGAAAACAAAATCCTTAAAATGCTAGTAGAAGCCTTAATCCACCCACACTGCATAATAAACTTTTGCTAAGGCATAATGAACACCTATAGTTAATGCAGAGTGGGCAGGTTGATACTACAATGTAGAATCTTAACTCTCTAATCTCTGGTTTGTGTTTCAGTATGAACTACAGTAATTTGATGACATGCACAAATCTTACATCTAGAACCCTATTCAGAAATCACATTGCCCCAAAGAGGAAGCATGCTTTACATGTTTTATGAAATATTAGCAATCTTTTGAAGCATTATGTAGAGGTAATATGTTTACTGTTGTAAGCCAATAACGTATAAAGGATTCAATTAGAAATTCTACCTTTAGAATCAAAAAACTTTACCACAGAATTAAGTCTATTTCAATTGTTTTCTGAAGGGCTTTGACACTTGTTCCAATCACTCTCTACACAAAGAAATATGGCAATAAATCTTATTAATTTAGTATATTTTTATATTTGAAAGGTTCTAGTGAAATACAAACTATTTAATCTCTTTAAAAGAACTTAAAGAAGAACCCTGATAAATATGGAGAACATACATACACTCTTAGCCAGCTGTCATCATTACAGCAAAGTACTCAAGTCTGCAAAATTGCAGTTTTATATAAAATATCTCTCAAGTACTTGAAAATATAATCTCTTAGCTACCATCAGTCCTCCATCAGGCTTTTTAAAAGAGCAAATTGTACTATAGAGAAAACTAGCTGTATCCTAGTGATTATACCAATTTTAAAATTGGTCAGCATAAACATGGTCCATGTTAGAAAAATGCAATGTAACACTGTAAATTCACCACAAACAGAAGCTGTAACCAGTCAGCTTGACACAAGGTAGTTTGTGTAATCACTGTCCACTGCCACTGGTCTACTGGGCTATTTTAATTACCTGTAAATGTGTCAATGCTGTCACCTGTCACCAGTTAACTAAACCAAAACATTTGAATTCTCACTTAATCAATAAATTTACTAATCTATGAAGGTCTCTACCTAAAGGATACTAATTAACATACTGGAAGGGGAAGGGGGTGAAGGAGGTGTATATTCCTGTCAATCACAATCTTCATTTTCTGGGCTATTTAATAGACTACTTCAGAAAGTTATATTAATATGTCATTTTAAGAGCAGGAATTAACATTGAATCCAGTTTTCATATCAATTTCTTGCAAATGCAATTTTTATTTTAAGAACTGAACATTTTTTTAAAAATTAATATGAACTATGGTGCTAAAGATTCTATCCCACTGCTACTATAGATTTAAAGAGACACTGTATCTGGAGAAGTCGTTTGTGTTGATTTGCAGATAAATTTATAAACTGTCATTTAAAAACAAAATAGCACCTTCATTTGAAAAGGCTGATCAGAATGTACATTTCTCAGCTTAGAGGCTCAAAGAAAAAAAATCTAAGCTACCCATAATTAAATGTAACTAATTATAATCTAAGCACTAAATTATTTATCCAGAGTAAACAAGGATTAAGAGACGATGCTTCTATCAGAAGCACACAGGTCAAAGAAAAAGGATTTCCAAAAATGTGTGCTTTCCAACGTTCAGAGCCCCAGAAACTGAACACCTTAAAGCAAGCTTTTTAAAAACATCAGTGAAATAAACTGTTCAGCTAATTCCACAATTAAATGCTGCCTTCTCAGCTCTGTTTACAAAGCTTTTCTCAGTATTTAAACAAATTTATGCTAGCACCAGAAGCACATAGCTATACATATAATCCAGGCACAAAGCACACACTGAAAAACCATGCACTGCAATTATTAGCATAAATGCAAGCTTCAATAATGTGATCGCTTTCAGGACTTTGGGATACAACTCAATAAAGCAAAGATGACATTTACCACCAAATGTCATTAAGAGCCAGGAAATAGTTACTGCCGCGGCGCACGTTTTTATTTTGATTAATTCAATGTTCTAGTTTGGGAGCCCTGGTTCAATGAGAACAATTGACTCCATAGCTATTCCTAGAATAAGCTGAGCAATTTGAATTCGAAGTAAAAGTTGTCGATTACCGGGAGGGAAGAGGAGGAGGATAAAAGCGATGTCACCAAGCCGCCCAGGAGGGCACGTCGGTGCATTTCTGGCGGTGCTGGGGAAACGTTTTTTAAAGGAAGCGAAGGGGAGGGGAGGGAGGGGGAGGAGGCTTTCCCCGCTTTGGGACTGGTCGGGGCAAATGGCTTTGGAGATCTAAAAGGAGTAGGAAGCATCCCAGAGCCAGCTGTTTATGTTTACAATCACAAGAGCTCGCTCTGAGGGTTATTCCTCCCTGACACAATCACATTCAAATGAAGTGTTTTCGCTGAAAATTGCGAAGCAATCCGGGATAAAACACACACACACACACACACACACACACACACACACACACACACACACACACACACACACCCACCCACACACACACACACACACACACACACACACACACACACACCAGAAAAGGAAGCGGGAGGAAAAAAAGCTGTCTATCCTACGGGTGACGGCTTTAAATTTAGAAGAAAAAAAAATAAAGAAAGGGAGGAAAATGTGCCCCGCAAGGTCCGCGTGGAAAGTGTGACCCCGGATCCCTGCTTGGATACTTTCACATGCAAATCAATGGAGCAGCTTCAGGAAGACACGCTCACGACAAATGATTTTAAAGAGCAAAATAAACACTGGAAGCGATCCAAGGAGGGAGCCGATTAAAGCGGGCGAGAGGGAGATAGTGCCCCAGAGAGGCGAGGGGAGCCGGAGGGGAGAGACGCGGGGGAGGGAGGGAGGGGCAGCCCCAGGCTCCCCGCGCCCCCCCCCGAGCCCAGGCGGGCCAGCCCGGGGCCGCGGCGGCCGGTAGCCCACAAAGTTGGTGGCCCCTCGGACCCCGGCCCCCAACTCACCAGCGAGAAGAGGTTGGAGTGGCAGTCCTCCAGGCTCGCCCCGTTCGCCACCCAGTTGGCCGCCGCGGTCATGATCCTCCCCGAGCCCGGCCGCCAGAGCGGGGCATGTCTGACCGAGTCCGAAGCAGCCCCGGCCGGGGAAGCGGCTGCCCCCGGGCGGGCGGCGGCGGCGGCGCTGCGGCGGCCGCTGGCTCCTAGGGCGAGGGCGGCGAGGAGGCAGCGGCCGCGGCTTCGGGGGGCTCCCGTCTCGGTCCCGGCCCCCGCCGATGGCCCGCTCCGATCGGCCTGGGTCCTGGCGGCTCCCGGGGCGGGGCGGCGGCGACAGCTACGACAGCGACGACAGCGGCGGCTCCGGGCTCGCGAGCAGGAGGCGGCGAGCGAGGCCTCCCGGGGGGCTGAGGGCAGGGGCGATTCGACGGTCCGCGGGGCTCCTCAGCAGCTGAGACGCCCCTAGGCTCACTCTCCGCGGGAGCGCGGGAGCGCGGGCCGAGGCTCGTGCGCGGGATGCCCGGGCCTCGGCTGCCGTCCCGCGGGCTCGGCCGGGCCGGGCCGGCCAAGGACGGAGGCGGCGGAGGCGGAGGCGCGGGTGGCCGTGGCCGGAGCCGTAGCCGGAGCCGGAGCCGGAGCCGCGGCGGCGGCTGCTGCTGTTGCGGCTGCAGGGGGGCGCTGTCCGCCCGCCCGCTTGCCCGCCTGCCCGGCCCGGCCCGGCCCCCTCCCGGGGCTGGCTGCGCTGCGCGGGGCCGGCTGCGCTCGGCCGCCCCCGAGGCGGATCCCCAGCCCCAGCCCCAGCCCCAGCCCCAGCCCTAGCCCCAGCCGCCGCCGCCGCCGCCTCCGCCGCCGCCTTGTTTATTTCCAGTCACGGAATCCCAGCGCGAGCGGAGCGGAGCGGAGCAGAGGGGAGGGGCGAGGAGGAGGAGGAGGAGGAGGAGGAGGAGGAGGAGGAGGAGGAGGAGGAGGGCGGCGGGGGCGCGCGGGCGGGGGCGCGCGCCGAGGAGCAGCGGGAGCGCGCGAGGGCGAGCGGGAGCGCGCGCGAGGCTGAGGCTCAGGCTGAGGCAGAGGCTCGAACTGAAGTGTGTATGGAGGCGAGCCGCCCCCCCGCCGCCGCCCGGGCCGTGCTCGCGGGCGTCCGCCTGGGCCGCCGCCGCCGCCTCGCCCTCCTTGTCCTCCGCCGCCGCCGACTCGCCAGGGGTGCCGCCGTGAAGCCGCAGCGGCAGCAGCAGCAGCACCAGCACCAGCAGCGGCAGCAGCAGCGGCGGCGGCACCGTCCCCTCCTTCCTCTTCCTCCCCCCACCCCCCTCCCTCCCTCCTCCCCAATCAGGCTCGGGCTCCGCCGCCGCCTCCTCCTCCCTCCTCCCCGGGCTCGCTAGCACTCTGGCCTCTGACAGCAATGGCGGCCGCCGACCGCGGGACTCGCCCTGCCATTGGGCAGCGCTGCATCACGTGGGCGGTGCGAGGGGAGGGGAGGGGAGGGGCTAAGGTGGGAGGGGGTGGTGGGAGGGGGGAGGAGAGCTGGCTGCCGAGCTGAAGCCGGAGCTGGCCGAGCTCCTCTCGCAACTCCTCCCGGCTGCGCTGTCGTGGGGCACGGGAGCGCATGCATCCCGGTCCCTCCCGCGCCGTGCTGAAATTATTGATAGCCTATCCAGTGGTGCATGAGCCACTGGGCTAGGATGCGGGGCAGGGAACTGGCGGAGAGAGAAAACCCTGGAATGACCGCTGTGGGAAGAGTGCTGGAGCCCGAGGGCTTGGGTTCGAATCCCACTAATACCATTTAAATTCTTACCGGGGATTAGTTACTTCACCTCCTTAGGCCTGCTTCCTTACCTGCAAAATGAGCTCATTGGACCAGATGGTCTGGGAGGTCACTTCAGCTCTAGATCAAGGAACTTCTCCCTCGGTGTGCCTCAGCATCCATCGCCTGTAAAATAATCTCGTGGGGCTGGATGGTCTGGGAGGTCCCTTCCAAATCGAACTCTATGTTCTCGTTTTCCTTGACCACAGGGATTCCTTCCTGTTTTTTTTATTCCCAGTACCTAGACCATAGGTGCTTAATAAATACTCGTTGATCCATTGATTGATTGTGTTGGATCCTAGATTTGGAACTAGAAGGACCATCTAGTCCAATAGGGGTGGGTAACTTGGAGCCTCCAGGCCCTCTAGGTCCTCAAGCTCAGCCCTTTGATTGAATTATCTCCTTAATAAAAGAATTTATTCTGCAATACTTGGACTCAGTCTAAAAGGCGAATCGAAGAACCTACGCCATATGTGACCTCCAGGCTGCAGGTTCCCCACCTCTGATCTAGAAGGTGCCTTAGGACTTCAAATCCCACCATCCTTAGTGGTTCAATAAAATGACCTTTAAAGTTTCCTTCAGTTTTGACTTTTATGATTTGGCGGATGGATGAAATATAAATTAAGACTCTCCAGCTCCTCTAAAAAAAAATCAGTGGCTTACTTCCTTATATTGGGTATTAATGATCCTTGTTAACATATGTATAGTCACTTTTCCAATAGAATAATTAATGCTGGGTGGCCCTGAGACATCCACACTTTCTAGGTGTGTTTCTCCATTTGTAAAACAAGGGGCCTGGACCAGATGATTTCTAATGACCCCTCCCTCAGATATCCTTGGATACTTCGGCTCCAAATTAGATGGGGGGGGGGGGGTCTTTAGTAAAAAGCTCTCCTGGGAGGAAATCCAGTAGAAGAACCACATCATCCTCTTAGAGGAAACAGTGAAAGAAAGAGCTGAAAGCCAGGCCTTCCTTCTCCCGCTAGTGACCTTGAATGAATCATCCACTCTCTTTATGACTCAGTTTCTACACTTGTAAGATGAGTATAATAAGAGTTCTCCTAGTTGCTGTAAACTTTGGCTAATTCAAGTTACCCCAGCTTGGACAAGACAGAAGTTCTATTCTCTGCTTCTTATTCTGGGAACAACTGGTTTCTTAGTGCCTTTACATATTGAGTGAAGGCAGAGGCAGACTGGGGAGGAGGGAAAACAGAAGCAGCTTCCATGGAGATTCTTTCTTTGTCCTAAATGCCAGAGATGCTGGCGGGATAGCAGAAAGGTATTAGAGCGTTTGGGCGTCAAGAGCAACCCCAGAAAGGCCAGCTGGTTGTGCTTAGAGATAGGAGACACATTCAGATCAAACCCTGCCTCTGATACTTTCTGACTTTGTGACCCTGAAGCCTGTCAGTTTTCCCATATAATAATAGGGATAATGCTCCTTGTACTTTCTTTCCTAGGAGGTTGTTGGTAACATCAGATGAGATAAACTATGAAATGAATGAGATAGGCTAGTGAAGTGAAGAGAGTAGTGTTGGATCAAGAGGTTAAAGACCTGAGTTCCATGCCTTTTGTGTGACATTTTAGACAATGCACCTCTCTAGGTTTCTACTTCTTTACAATGAGGAGTCTGAACCAGATGGCCTCTGAGACACCCCTACCCCAACCCAGTTCAAAATCTATGGTCCTATGATTATTGTCTAACATTATCCCCTGAATGTTAGAAGGACAACATGGTAGAATCAAGGCGCCTGCATACTAGTACTGGCTCTTGTGTACTGAAAGACACACTTGGACAAACCCTACAACCCCTTTAAGGCTTCAGTTTCCCCCCTATAAAACTAAAGGGTGAGACTACCTTTACCAGGTACAAAATCCTCTGATTCTAACGACAATCATTTATTAAGTTCCTACTGTGTGCTAAGCATGAGCCTTACAAAACAGCCCTTGCCCTCAAAGAACTTACATTCCAATGTACCTGTATGGGTGTACATATAAAAAACACACAAAGGCAGCCTAAGGTCACCTTGTATGAGAAAGGCACAAGGGACTAGAGCAGGGGTGGAGCCACACTTGAGGACCTAGAGGGCCACATGCAGCCTCAAGGCCACAGGTTCCCCACCCCTGAGAGGGACCAGGAAATGACTCCTCCAGTAGGGGACCCTTGAACTTGGTCTTTAGAAAAGAAAAAAAAAGCCCAGGGATTGAGGTGTGCAGGTAAGAGCTCTGTGGAGCAGCAGTGAAGGGGCTTAGACTATATGACTTCTGGAGTTGCTCTGAACTCTTAAATTCTATGATTCATTCTGACTTGAACTGCTTGACTCCTTCTCCTTGCTAATTCAATTAATATGTTTTGAGCACCCACAGAGGGAATGGCCTTCTGCTAGTTAAGGAATAAGGCTGTTCTGCTCTATTTACTCATTTGCTAGCTCACTGGGTAACAGCATCTTCCTTAAGTACCAGAGATTTCCTGATTGCTCCTTCTCCTCTCTCAAGACAAAACAGATAATACAGTAAAAACCAGTAGACCTTATTGCTGGCCTGGAGCAGGTACCTATCTGCAAGCCTATTATAGAGTCACTTGAAACTCATGGGTGCTTTTTGTTAGATTAAGACTGGGTCTAAACTATAAGAAAATGCATTAAAGTAATACTACAAGTGATTTAGGAGTGTGTGTGCGTGTGTGTGTGTGTGTGCGCAAATGTATGTGCATGTGTGTTTGTATATATATGTGCCTCTGAGTGTGCATTTGTGTGTGTACATGAATATGTATGTGCATGTGTGTCTGCTGTGTATGTGCCCCTGTATGTGTGCATATGTATGTATACTATGTGCATGCAAATGTATTACCTCTGTGTTGCATAGGGTGTGCATATGCATGTGCCTCTCTGTGCATGTGTGTGCATGCATGTGCATGCATGTGTGTGTTTAAAAATGCTATTGGCTATATGGAGTCTATTGCTATTTTATTTGACCATTGTTCACACATAGCAGTGGATTGCTTCTTTTGCATACGCATTCCATAGTGTGAGATGAGTAACTTGGTCAGCCTGACCAACATAATATAGGAATAACCAAAATTCACTGGTGTAGGGATCTAGGGAAAAACTTCCTCCTCTACCAATCTAGAGCCAAATCTGCTCTATGAATCCAAGTCTTGGAGAGTTGCCTAGGGCACTGAGAGGTTGTATGATGTGAACCCAGGTCTTTCAGCCTCACAGGCCAACTCTCTACCTGCTACCCTGTCCTGCCTCTTCCTAAATGAAATAGGTTCTAATAATTTTTTTTCTCTAGATATCATCAGTTCTTGGTGAATACATTGAGTACTTTTGCTTGTCCCCTTTCCTCCACTCATAAAGCATCATCTAAATTAGATCATTTAGGGCCACAGAGAGGCAAAAAGTGTAACTTAAAATGAATTTCTCTTCTCAGAGGCTATGACCCCTAAGACAGTTGCTTACTTTCAACTCCAAGAACAAGTAACCTGTCTGGATTTGCTGTAACCAGCTCTGGCTTTATAGTTTAACAAAACCACTTTTAAGAGACAACACGAGGGTTCACAGAGTGGATTCTATAACTTTTCCTCTCCAGTGGTGTGTAAGTGTGAATTTAGTGCTCATAAAAGAAAGGCTTCTCATATTGCCTGGAGCTGGGCACTGCACAGAAAGGTGTTATGCCAGCTTCCCACACAGGGCTCTGCCAACACACCTCTCCCTTTTTATTTCTCCTCCCTTTTTTTGTCTTTTGTGCACTCAGCCTAAGCCAGATCTTCCAGTGTTGGCTTTTTGTTTTGTTGTTCTTTTTTTTTTCGTTTTTTAATGAAGACAAGTACCTTTTCACTCATGGCCTAAATCAGGAACTTGGACAGAGGTCTCTGCAGGTGAGAAGGCAACTGATCCAGCTCTTCAGTCCTGGCTGATGGTGCTCCTGGGGAAGATAACACCCAAATGCAGTAACATTAGCCAAAAGGCATCATCCCCTAGAGAGAGAATCCAACACCTCTTCCCAGTGGGTGTTCTCCAAGAGCTCAGGAGGTCTGAGAAGGTCTTTTATTGTTCCAGAGCACAGGTGTTATTCTGGAAGGTAGCTCAGTTGCTTCTAAGCCTCAGGCTCTGCAAACCCACTGTTCTGTGACAGATCATTTTATTTAAAAGTATCCACAGTGAGAAACACTTGGGAAGAGTAGGTTCTTTGCTATGGGCAAAATGTAGGTGCATACTGGTCTTGCAGAATGCTGCTGGTAAGCCCTACGTTATCCATTAGTTTTCCCTTTTTTCCCAGAAAACTTCAGTGGCTCCCTATTCCCTCCACGGCAAACTACAAACTTCTCAGCCTGGCATTTAATCCACAGTCTGGCTCTTATTTGTCTCTTTAGCCTTGCTTACCTGACCACTATATCATGAGAAGGCCCTGCTCACTGTCCACTTCATGCTCACTGACGGCCACCACTCCACCAGCTGCCCAACCCTGCCACATGTGCCCTCCTTACCTCCTCCCTTTCCCGTCTCTGTGATATTTTCACTACACTATAGCTCCTTGGGAGTAGAGACCATCTTGATTTCTTCTTTCTACATCTCTAGCACTTAGCACATGGTGCTTGGCACCAAGTAAATTTTTAATAAATCGTTATCTCTTTTATTTGACATCCTTCCCTTTTCCATGCTCTTGCCACTCACGCTATGGCAATCCTCATTCAGACTCTCATCTGGGTCATGCCTGGCCTTCTCATTGGGCTCCCTGCCTCAAGTCTCTCCCCTCTCCAGTCCATCCTCCATTCAACTGCCAAATCAGCATTACTCAAATGTAGGTAGACCTGACCATGTTGAACCCCACTCACCCCTCAAAAAGCTCCAATGGCTCCCTATTGACTAAGATAAAATACAAACTCTCCTGACTTTTAAAGCCTTTCAGAATCTTAACAGTCTTGTTAACCATTTTGTACGTTGTCTCTGTCCTTAAATTCTCCTCTCCATTCTAGGCAAACTAGCCTAATTGTTGGTCCCGGTACCTAATTTTCCCATTTTCCCACTCTATGTATTTGTTCAGGTTGTCCTTCAACCTGGAAATGCCCTTTTCTCATTTCCCCCTCTTTTCATCCCCAACTTTTTTCAAGGCTTAAATCAGGTGCCCACCTCCTAAATGAGGCCAATGTTAATTCCCTTCCCCCACTGTCATTCATGTCTGCTCTGCCTATCCTGTCCTAAACTCTCCTGACCATTAACTCCAGTTGCCTTTCAAACTAACTCAGACTGGAAATCCAGTAGACATCTTAAACTCAACAAGTCTAAAGCTCTGCCCACTTTTCCCCTAAGTCTTTCCCCAATACGCTCATGCAAACTTTCTATTACCATTGAGGATACCACCATCCTCCCAGTCCTTCAGGCTCCCAACTCAGGTGCCATCTTTATCACCTCCCCATATTCAATCCCTTTCTGAAAGCTGTTGATTTTCACTTTTGCTTCTCTCAACTCTCCCCTTTTCTCTTCTGACACTATCACTGCCCTCATTGCCTCAAGCCTGGACTATTTCAATAGTTCCTAGTGGATCTGCCTGCCTCAAGTCTCTCCCCACTCCAGTCCATCCTCCATTAGGCCACTAAAGTGAAATATCAGGAAGCACAGTCCAACCATGTGCCCTGCATACTCAATAAACTCCAGTGGCTCCCTGTCACCTCCAAGATCAAATACAAAACCCTCTGGTGTTTAAAGCCCTTCATAACCCAGTTCCCTCCCCTAAACCTTTCCAGTCTTCTTGTATGTGGATCCAGTGACATAGGCCTCATTTCCCATCCACTAACAAGACTCCATCTCTTTGGTCCAGGCATTTTCCCTCATTGTCTTCAATGTCTGGAAAGATCTCCCTCCTGGCCTCTCTGACTTCCTTCAAATCCCAGTGAAAATCCTATGTTCTACTGGAAACCTTTCCTAATCCTGCTTAATTCTAGCACCTTCCCTCTGTTCATTATTTCCAATATGTTTATCCCATATTGCTTTGTATATATCTGTTTGCCATCTCCCCCATTAGATTGTAAGCTCCTTGAGGGCAGGGACTGCCTTTTGCCTTTTTTTCCTATCTCAACTCCTCAGCACAGCACCTGGAATACAGTAGGGATTTAATAAATGCTTATCCATTAAGTGACTGCTCCCAAAATAACTTTGTAGTTATCTTTGTTTTGTACATATTCAGTATTTCTTTGTGTACGTATTGATATGTGATGGATTGGAAACTCCTCGAGGGCAGAGAATGTTAGTTACTTTGCTCTATATATCCCCAGTGCCCAGCACTAGCACATAATATACACATTGGACAATAAGCTGTTTCAATACTCTATCTCCTCATCTCCATCTATCACAAGACAACTTCCCCTCCTAGAATATACTAACCTCTTCATCTCTGTACCTTCCAATACTTAGTGTCCTTTAAGGCCAAAGTCAAATGCCAGCCCTGGCCCCTCCCACTTCACCATAAAGTCTCCCCTCCAGTTTAAAATGTTCTTCCTCAAATTTTTCCTATGCTTAGATCTCTCTTTTATTTGATCACATCCTCCTTTCTATCATACTTATCTGTGTTCATGTCTCATTTCCTTACACACACACATTCCATTTCTCTCTCTCTCTCTCTCTCTCTTTCTCCCTCATAAGCTGCTTGAGGGCAGGAACTGTGTCACTTTTGTCTTTGTCTAACTAGTGTCCAGCAACTTGGCCTTACAAATAGTCACTTAATAAGTTGATGTTTTAAAATTTTTCAACTGAATTCATAAGATCATAGATCTGGAGTTAGAAGGGACCACAGAACATATCTAATCTAGTCCTTTCATTTTTGCTGATGTGGAAACAGACTCACAGAAATGAAATGACTTCTCTTTTTGGTTTTGGTTTTGTTTGGTTTTGATGATTGCCTTATCTGGAAACAGAGCAGCTGCTCATGGTTTCAGTCAGCATGGAAGCTCTGACCCAACTATTTCCTCCCTGGTCCAACTCACCTTTCCTTAAGTAGTCTGGTAC
The DNA here is from genome assembly GCA_028646515.1 of Pseudochirops corinnae. Classification (NCBI taxonomy): domain Eukaryota; kingdom Metazoa; phylum Chordata; class Mammalia; order Diprotodontia; family Pseudocheiridae; genus Pseudochirops; species Pseudochirops corinnae. The sequence continues at coordinate 334,354,482 of CM053587.1, forward strand.
TCCCCCCACTTCAGGGGTTCACCATATTTGTGCTGGACTTCATATGGTCATCCAATTGACTTTAACTCCATTGCAACCCAGAACACCCAAACTCAAACTATCCATCAGCCAAAGTGACTTGTCCAACGTCACACAAAGTGGTGGCAGGTGAAATTTGAACCCAGGCCTCTGACCCCAGAGACAGTGCTGTTTTTTCCCTTTAAAGGAATTTCTTTTGTTAAATCTGAACTTCCTGGCACTCTTTCTACTGTACTAATGGAAGACATATCAGTTTCTCTTCTTAAATGGGCTCATGGATACCAATCCCTTTCGTGAGATGGGGATAATAACATTTGCACTCCCTAGCTCAGACAGTAGTAATGAAGGAAGTACTTCATAATCCTTAAAACACTCTAGAAACAAGTTAGAGTTTTATGATCATTGGTATTATTAGGACTCTACTGTGTGATAATTGATTTTAAGATAAATACTATGATTTTCAAACTCTGAAATTTAGTGGCAGATAGGTATTGTTGATCATAGATAAACAGTGCCCAGTGTTTAAGAAATGTTTATTGAATTAGACTGAGTGGAACAGAAATACAGTACCTCTTGCAGCGCTACTCCATTGTTGTCTACCCAGATCAATTCCCCAGGGAAATAAATTACATTTCATTCTTCATATAGTGTTTGCTTTATAGTCTCCTGATCTTACTTTGCTGATTTTTGTGTTATTGTAGATTCCTCGGTAGCCTGTCTCCCACTTAATCAAAACAGCTTCTGTAAATGTTAGCAAGTTGGGTTTGGGGGATTTGCTATGGGCTCTTCATATTGGTTACTAAACATTAAAAGTTCCTTCTCTTTCTACTGAAAACCCTCAGTAAATATTGCCCTTGCTTGTGGGGGGGAAAAGAAGCCTTTCAAATGATTTTCCAATGAACAGACTTTATTTCATGTGAACTGTGCCAATAACTCAAAGTGTATTTTGTGTGTTTTATTTGTGGTTTTATGAGGAGGTCACTGTTTACATAACATGTGCATCTCTGACAAGCCAGTTCATTATAATCTAATCAGTCACTTCTCAGATGAAACAAAAGAAAAACTCTCTTTTCTCAATTCCAATGGGACCAGCTAGGACATGCCCCCAGCAACACACACAAGCACATCCCTTCCCACCACTGCCAACCCTTCAGGTTAGGACTGTTTCATAGCAGTGGGGGATGGTAGGGATGAAATAAGGGCAGAATTCCCACCAGACTACCCAACAATAATACCACTGCCTGAGACCTACAACCTTCACTACCAAGTAATCAGATCATAGTAGATCTTTAATGAGGCTAAGGCAAATGGGGTTATGATCCAGGGCCTTATGTTTAGAGGGTGCAAAAAGCAGCTGAAATCCTTGAGCAGAAGCTCAGTCAGCATTTAGCACTCAGTTAGCCAGAAGAGTTAGTTAGAAGCTGCATGCTCCCCAATGATGATGCTTCCAAGTGACCTCCTCCCTGGTGTGACCCCCAGGCATCCCTAGTGGTCACTTCCTGGTCTTTCAGAGTCTCCACCCCTGACCCCACCATCCCAGTTTGTGCAACCCAAGTATGTGGAGCAGGGAAAGGGAGAGAATGGCTAGCTGTGTCTGTACAACACAGGATTCTGAGATGGAATTGTTGGACTGTACCCCTCAACTTCCCCTGGTAGAATGTAAGCTTATAGATGATATTGTATCTTATCTTGTGTCTCTAGTGACTAGCCCAGTGTCTTAAAGGAAGAAGGCAATTGATAAATGTTCATTGAGAGAATAAATGCAACCTTAGAGATATTTTCATCCAACCAATTCATGATTTCCCCAAGGCTAGGATTAGATCCCAGGCTTTCTCACTCCCAAATTCTGCACTCTTTCTGCTACAGTTAGCCCTCCAACATCATGGAACAGGACACTCTTCCACAAACTTCTCTCTCACCAGTAGTGGACTAACCTCTGACCTTATTCACTTCAGCCTATTTCCAGGACACCTTTTTCATGGCATCATTTTCACAGAATTTGAGATCTAGGAGAAGCCTCAGAGGTTATCTAATCCAACCTATTCATTTTGCATATTGGAGAAATGATATCTAGAAAGGCCCCCGTCAAGACCCAGGTAAGTTCTGACAGGCAGTAAGCCTAGAAATAGAATTCAAACCCAGATCCTCTGACTCCAGAGAAAGTTCCCTTTCCATGGTACCATCCTACCTCATTGATCTCTAAGAACTCTGTTAAATGTAGACATATTATAGGGACCCCATTTGAAAAAAGGCATCTGAGTTTGACCTCCAGTGACCCTCCCAAGAATGATGCCATAAAGGGTTTGCTAAGAAAAGGAATCCACTCTGCTGCAGGCTGGGAGTCCCAAGGTTCCGAAGTAGGATGGAGTTCCCAGACTCCTGGAGGCCAGCTGTTTCATAATCTGTCTCCAAAAGGCAGAATTGACAAGCCCTCTGGGGAGAAGGCAGTGAAGCCTGCCCTTGCAGACAGCTTCCAAAATTGGAGAGAAAGCACAGTTGGGATATCTCAGGCAGGGCACTGTCCATCTAGAATGACTTCTCCATTGCCTTTAATAAATATTAAAGTCTCACTTGTCAGCGTAGAGAGCTCAGTCATCAGGAGCATATAGCAGCTATAGTTTCTGGTGGATTCAAGCCTGGGAGGTCTAGAAGAAAGAACAGAAGATGACTGGGGAGAAAAAATGTAACTGAACTGGATTTTTTTTTAAATGAAAGTGTTACAATTAGCTAATTGGGCCCATTTCTCCTGGCAATGTATCTTTATATTCCCCACTGTGCTCAGAACTCTCCTTGACTTCAAAGGAAACAGTGGTGCCTGGAGAATTGGAACCCATGTTTATCAAGTGCTTTGAACATGTAAAGTGCTATTTAAATGCTAAGTATTATTATTATTATTTTAAATTTTAAATATTTTCTGGGGGGAGTTTTAATGGGTTTGTGGGTCTCATTTACTGCTTTAGGGCAGCCTGTCTCCTAAATCCAACGTGATTCAGACTTTGGTGAGCAAGGAAGGAAATATAACATACCTTTTCAGGGAAAGCAAACCCCAATCCACCACCTTGTCCTTGTAAATTGTATTTTCTGGGAAGATGAACACTGTCAATCAGTACTGTCAGTTTATGGGAGAACATGTCTCCAGAGCTAATTGAAATACGGGATCTTTCCAGGCACACTTGATAGAGTTATCACGTTACAGATTTTCTTTGACTCTACATCTCGATTCATTCCTTTGTACCCTTTCCAGACTTCTTCATAAAACAGAAATTAGACACGTTCTTGACACTGGGATTTCATGAAGAAGCAATCAAATCCAAATTACTCGAAGGAAGAAAAAGACTATAAAACGACAAAGCAAGATTGAAAGGAAGGAACTTCGAGTGCCCGGTTCATAAATTAATTTGGTTATTGGGTCATGTTGTGCAAGAAAAATTCCCCTGAATTGAAAAGATTTGAGCTGGAAAGGGGCCTGAGAGGTCATCAAGGTCTCCTACATTTTGCAGATGAGGAAACTAACTGCAAAGGGAAATGACTTGTCTTAGGTTACATAGTAAATAGCATTACTGGGATTGGAAGCCCATGCTTCTCACCTGAATCCCAGGGCTCTATAATACTCTACTTCCCCAAAAGGCTAAGGCCCAGCTCCAACTGTCTCCCCTGAGGTTTGGCCTCAGATAGGGCAGATGCTTAGGCTAAGCTTAGAAACAGCCCTCTTTCTCTTCAATCCAATTCACTTGCAAGTCATGGCATCACTTTCAGGATACCATGGTCCTCTTTGAGAATGAAGGACAAACAACAATCTTAGAAACACAGAATCTCAGAGCTGGGAGGGGCTTTAGAACAGGGAATATCAGAGCTGGAAGGCTCTTAGAACAGAGGATGTCAAAACTGGGAGGGTCTTTAGAACAGGGATGTCAGAGCTGGGAGAGGTCTTAGACAAGAGAATGTCAGAGGTGTGAGAGATTTTAGGATTCTGACTAGCAGAGCTGGAAGCAAAGCTTCAAATCCAAACTTTTCCTTCCCCACCCCTTATTTTCCAGAAGCAGAAACAGAAGCTTAATGGAGATGAAATGACTTGTCCAAGGTCTTAAGCTTCACAGCTCCATATACTATGTCAGCTGGCTTATTCTGGCTCCTGGATCCTTCCCCCAACCATAGATTAAAAAACAAGGGAGGAAACTCTGTACCTTTCTGACCTCTGGCATCTTAGACAGAAATATAGCCCTCTGGGAAGCTTTTCAACTTTTGTTGACTTCTCATCTTTTCCATCAATGGTGCATTTACCTGAACAGACTTCACGTAGATGAAGAAATTCAGCCTTACACAGATTCATCCAATATCAGTTAGCTTAGACACCGTGTTTTGGAGATTTTTCAAAAGTGTTGTATAAACCTTGAAGTTGGAAGCCTGAAAGAAAAAACAAGGCATGTGGTACCAAATTAATAGGTTACTCTCAGACCCAAAGTGAAGCCCTATCACAGCCAGAGTGACTCTTTAGTTTACTCTAATAGCCACAGAGCCATGTATTAAAATCATGGAGATAATAGGCTGATAGTAGGGATGACAATATGCTGACTGATTCCATGGTGGTGGGGGGGCCAAGGCAAAGGTCTGTTAATGAGCATGTGGGTCCAAAAGTCTGTGACTTCATGAGTGAGGGCTGTCCCTTTGCCATTGTAACCCTTCTGTGCCTTAGAAGACCTTCCTATTTAAGTATTGTGATATAGAGTAAAGAGAGTTGGGTTAGGAATTAGGGGACATGGCTCTCTGCCACTTAGATACAAGTCTGGGAGACTTGGGGTAAATCACTCAAACCATCTAGTTTTTCGTTCTGTTATCAATAAAAAGGAGGTAGGTTGGACTATATGTCCTCTGAGGTCACTTTTATCTCTATACCTATGATCTTGCATAAGCACACATAAAAAGTTCATGCCTAGCAGTCATCTTTCTGGAATGGCTTCTCTGAAATGAGCTAGACTGGCCTTTTGATATAAGCCATCTGGACCACATTCAGAACCATTCCAGTTTATAGGATGTGCCAGAACTCAAGTATCACTGGGCCAGACTCTAGGAAACTAGGGCTACCTCCATGCTCTGATGAGGGCTTCAGGGACTAGAATATTCTTTAAAATAATTCTTTAGACAAGCCATTTGATTTTCCCAGTCAGGAATTTCCATCTCCCAATCCTGAACAACAGCTTTTTCACTTTTTACAATAACCACAGAGCCATGTTTTAAAATCATAGAGATAATAGCCTGATTGATTTCATGGTGGTAGAACAGGCCAAGGCAAGGGCCTGTTAAAGGGAATCTATATGTAAGAGGGTAAGAAACTTGGTGTCGTAGATCTGGAGCTATAAAGGACCTGAGAAGCCATCTAGTCAACTCATTCATTTTTATAGGTAAAGAAACTGAGGCTTGTGCTCGCTTTGGTAGCACATATACTAAAATTGGAATGATACAGAGAAGATTAGCATGGCCCCTACACAAGGATGACACGCAAATTCATGAAGTGTTCCATATTTTTGTAACTCAAAATCTCATGGAAATGAATGATGTGAACTAAAAATAAACATAAGTTTCAAAAAGGAAAAAAAAAAGTCTTGCAAAATATCCCTTTGATAATATGAGTGGTATACTATTAAAACTGCAAATTAAAAAAAAAAAAGAAACTGAGGCTCAAGGAGGTGACACAACTTATCCATGGTCAAATAGGTAGTGAACATCTAAGATAGTATTTGAATCCAGCTATAGTATTAGAAAGCATAAGAGTTTCAACCTCCAGAATCCTAATGGGGAGGGGGAGGAGTCTTTCAACTGCCCTTCTAGAGACTTAACTAGCCAGTTAAGTAGGAGTCAAGGAAGTAAGTCCAGAGGTAGACTTGTCTGGTTTATTTTTTTAAATCACTTTCTGTTTCTATCTCTCAATTAATCTGCAAAATGAGGATGGATTACGATATCCAAGAAGTAAGAAGGATGGAGAGCTAAGACAGCTCAGTGGGAAGGAGTTATTCAAGAGAGCTAGACCAATTCTTATTGGGGAAGTAGCCCACTGTACTGGAAAGAGTCCAGAAATCTTGAATTCAAATCCCAGCTCTTCTATTTATGAACAATGTGGCCTCGGGTGAATCACTTTTTCTGGGCCTCAGTTTCCCCATCTACAAAAGGAGAAGGTTAGATTAAAGAAATTCCAAGATCACTTCCAGTTTGAAAATTTTATGATTTTAGTTAGTTTATATAATGGAAGGAAATACAAAGCATTTCTCTTCCAGAATTCTTTGTAGGCATAGTTTCTCTTTCAAAGAAAAGGAGATATAAGGGATAGATAGAATCCTAGATCAAAATCAAAAAGCATTGGATTCGAATCCTGCCTCAGGTACTGGGTGATCAACGGCAGGAGATTTAATCTGAGCTCTAGGATGGCCATCTGTACAATGGGAGTTCAGGTTATAATAGCAAGTACTTCACCAGGTTGTTTTTAAGGCTCAAAAAAGGTGATGCATGTAAAATGTTTTGCAAATCTAAAAGCACTATAAAGGGTAGTTGTTGTTGTTATCACTATTCTATAAATTGGTTTGAATGAGTGAGGTTTAACTGTAGAGATAATAAATAATGATAATTATTAGCACCATCAGTTGAAATGAACACAAAGTAATTATCATCATAATCCATATCCCCTGCTAGCTGTTAGAGGACACAGCTAGCTATTCTCATTGGCAGCCATAGCCACAGGGAAACAGAAAAAGATTTTAAAGGGCCGCTACAGTGGTCCCTGAGATGAAAAGGAAAGAGGAACTGGTCACTGAAATCCATCAATCACACATGTGCCTATGGGTAATTTTATTTTCTCTTTTTACATTTGGATATATTTATCCTTTGATTGGTGGTAGAGATTTTAATTAAGATCTCAGGAAGATTAAAAAAAAAAAACATTAAGCCCAAAGATGCAAACCAAACAGTCCCTGCCCTCAAGGCACTTCCCTTCTACTGGGGGGAGAGGGGGCTGTAAGACTTATACATAGTTAATGAAATGCAAGGTTTTGCATTTTCCTGACCAATGATTTCATTAGCATGGGAAACTGCCTTGGAAAGGACTCCCTCTGCTAATACAGATTGGAAACTTCTCTTTAATTTATACTCTCAAGGAGTAGCCTTGGGCATTAAGAGACGCAGTGATTTGTTTGGTCAGGATCACTTAACCAGTATGTACCAGAGGAGGAAACTAAACCCAGGTCATCAAGTTATAAATTGAGAACCAAAAGGGCCTACAGAGCCCAAATAGTTCAACCCCCTTCATTTCATAGAACAAGAAAAGAGAGAAATTGAGTGACTTGCCCAGGATCAGGCAGGTAAAAAATGTTATCTTGTTTACCCGTGCTTCTGGAAGAGGACCAACAACATCATAAGGGTGATGTCTTGACTTGTGAATGGATTGAATTTACGTGAGGCAGAGCTGTGCAAAGTCACCAGCCTCACTCTCTCCTCCAGGGTCATCTGAGTCCAGTGGCAGGATATAGATCACTGGAGATGGCCCCAGATGCAGTGGGGCACCTTGGCCTTTTTAAGCTAAGGTCTTTAACAGGTTTCAGTTTGTCTGAGAAAACACCCATTCGGAAATTTAAGCCAAGGTAAGAAAAAAAATGTCATAGGTGGAATTTGAACCCAGGTCCTCTGATTCTACAGCTGATAGCTTTGTTTCTATATCATGCTGACTCCTTATTCTAAGCCTAGCTCATACAAAGTTACACAAAAACATCTACATATACAAAGTTACACATCATAGACATAGGCATATATATTCAAAGCAATACAAATACAGATATACAAAGTTATACAAATATACACATATATTCCATTATACAGAGATATACAAAGTTACATAAATATGCACATATATACCTATATAAAATTATATAAATAAAAATACACAAAATTATACAAATACATACCTATACATGTATATATACAAAGTTATATAAATATATACTGTATTGTGTGTGTGTGTGTGTGTGTATACACACAGAGTTATACAAAATAAAGAAGGAACAATAATTAATAAAGGGAGCTAGGTGGAATAATGGATAGAGTGCTGGGTCTGGAATCAGGAAAACCTGAGTTCAAATCCAGCCTCAGACACTAACTACCTGTGTGAACCTGGGAAAGTTATTTGACCCTGTTTGCCTCAGTTTCCTCTTCGGTAAAATGAACTAGAGGAGGAAATGGCAAACCACTCTAGTATCTCTGCCAAGAAAATCTCAAATGGGGTCATGAAGGATCAGACATGACGAAACAACAAGAACCATCATTAACAGTGCTGGGGATAAAGCAAGGCCTTTTGTAGGAAGTGAGCTGGATTTTGAAAGATCCTGAGGGTTCTTTAAGGCAGAGCTGAGAAGGTAGTGCGTTCCAGACATTAAAGATACAGATGCGTGAAAATATCACTAGAGATAATTCTAGGTCCCATTTCTATATTGCATTGTGGTTATAAAACACTTTCACACCCTGTGTCTCATTTTATCCTGTTAGGAAAGTAGGACAGGTAGGTTTATTATCCATACTTCACAAATTAGTAAACTGAGACTCAAGAGGAAATTGCACTACAGGAGATCAACACACACATAGCTATTTGATTCTAAACCCAGGACTTCTGCTGTACCTCACTGGTGTCCATACAGTCAGTTATTTTATTTTGTTGTTAATATTCTATTCATCTATAGCCAGAAAATGCGGGAAAAAAAAAACTGGTGCAGACGCTGGAGAGCCATATGTCAGGTTTACTAGAGAAGGGATTCCTTTCCTGGGTCAGGGAGGTGGACTAGATAAATGTCAGGTCCCTGGCAACTCTGTTTTCAGTTACTCTGCAGAGCTACTTTGCCAACAGGACACCGAAAAAATACGATTTGAGGTCTTTCTGTTCCCAAATTATAGCCTGCCCATACCTAAAACTTAGACTAGATCCTTAAAAAGTCCTTCACACAGTGCCTGGTATGTCATAGGTGCTTAATAAATGTTGATTAATTAAGAAGAGTTGACTTTTAAGTTGGCACTTTTAGGTTTATAAAACATTTTACATGTATCAATGGTTTCATTTGAGCCTCACAATTCAACTGTGAGGAAGGTAACATAGTTATTATCAGAAATGTAACTAGGGTGGAGTGATTAGAGCTTTGCTCCAAGGTGCTGAATTTGAAGGGTACTGGTAACACTTGAAGCCCTTCGGCATAGGAACAAGAGAGCTTAGGAGCCATTTAGCAGGAACAAAAAGTGAAAATAGGAAGATGCCAGATAAAAGGCTGAGTTTAGCTCCAAATCTATACTCACTCATGGTGACCTCCTAAGCAATTGCTTCACATCTATTTCTAAAGCCTCTCCCTCCACTATGGATTATTGTCTCACTCTCAATCCCCCAATAGGAGTCCCTTTTACGTCATTTTTTTCCTGGGGGATGTTCGTGGTACCTGGCCAGGCACAAAAATTCTTGATTGTAGTGCTACATATTATTTTCATCCCCATTTTAAAGATGAACAAACTAAGGTTCATAGATGTTTAGATGTCCAAGGTCACAAACTAGTAAACATCAGAGGCAGGAATCAATGCTAACTCCTAATACCAAAATGCTTTCTTTTTTTAGGAGTCTTTCTTAAAGAGCTATAGACTCCCAACTGGGACAGAACATTGGAGAGGGTCCATGGGCATAGGGGATAACTGTTGAACTGGAAGTCAGGAAGACCTGAGTTTAAACCCTGCCCTGACTTACAGGCTAAGTGCTTATGAGAAATTATTCTCTTCTCTGTGCCTCAGGCAGCTATCTAAGTCTATAAACTCTGTTTAGTCTTAGAGCTTTGCATCTGTGTCTGGTGGAGGGCATTCCTCCACTGGGACTTCCTATCTGGCTTCTTGATCAATTAACTTTGTTACCTGGAAAGGGTCTTTATCTGTAAAATGAGAACAATGCTACTTGGTGGGACATTTGTGAGGCTCAAATGCTATACCTGGTTTAGAAAGTGCTCAGCAAGGTTCAAAGCAGAGACAAATGTGTTATTATTATTCTTAGTTAACTCATTAGCAAGGATTATTTTATCTGACTGATGCCTCCTTTTTTGTCACTTCTCAGAAAGTGGGGCAGGGGGAAAATGTGAGACACTCTACTTGTAGGGTTTGGTGATGGGATGGGGGGCGGAGGGAGAAGGTGTTTTCCTCAGGTCCCAGGGAGCCACAGCAGTGAGGAGCCAGTCCCTGGGGAGCCTATGGGCAGGGTGGAACTACTACTCTGCCACTTCTCCAGTTTATTAGGTCATGAACCAATAGAAGAAGACCAATAGAGAAGTTGAGATAATGCCTTTTGATGCTCTGGGAATTTCTTCTAGGACTTTTTTTTCCTCTTCAATGAAGTTCTTCAAAATAATCTGCATAAGGGAAACAGTAGAAAAAAAATTTGAGGCAATCAGATTTAAGTGACTTGCCCAGAGTTACATAGCTAGTAAGGATCTGAGGTCGGATTTGAACTCAGGTCCTTCTCCAGGACTGCTGCTCCCATCCACTGTCCTGCTTACCTGTTCTACTACATCTGATGGTTTGGAGGATATGGGACTTCTCAACCAAAAAGAGGCATTAAAATGCAGGAGGCAAGATGGTAGCACTGTAGCTATTAATTATTATCATTCCCATTTTATAAATGAGGAAAGCAAGGACAATTGGCTCAGACAGGGTTACACAAGTGCCTACTTTGGGATCTTGGTCACATTTTCTACCACATCATCCTTACAGCTATATCCACCACCACCACCGTCATTAGTGTTTTCATTCATTCCTATGAGACTTACAAGGAATTTTCTACAGATATGTTATCTCATTGATCCTCACAGGTATTACCACTAACTCCATTTTACAGAAGAAAAATTGAGACTAAGTAAGAAATGACTTGCCCAGGTAAACACACACACACACACACACACACACACGCATGCACATGCAGTTAAGTGAGGATAATAAATTGAATATGGATCAAAAATTTAGAGAACTGGAAGAGGCCTTGCATGCCATCAGGTCCAACCTCTTCATTTTACAGATGAGGAAACAGAGTCACAAGGATGTTAAATGACTTGCCCAAAGTCACAAAACTGCTAAGTAGCTGAGGCAGGATTCAAACTCAGACTTTCCTGACTTTAGGTCCAGTGCTCTACCTACTACTCCACATTGCCTTGTTTCTGAATCAGATGGGAGTGGAATGGATTGAGTCAAGGAGGTAGGAAGGAAGGAATAAGGAGAAAAAGAAGGAAAAAACTGGAAAGCATTGAGATTCCTAAAGGCAGAGGGCAGGGAGATGAGAAGAACACAAGAAGAGGCAACCATGTTGTCTTTGACCTAAAGATTATGAAGCTCTAGTGATGAGTGATGGATCATGGGACCCCATCTCCCTGAGAATGGCCAATCATGTAATCCCCAGCATGGGCTATGTGGAATGCAAAGCCCTTGGGGAAAAAAGGTCTCCGACTTTCTAAATTGGCCTGTAAATCTCGGTATAGTTTTCAGGGTTTAAGAATTTTATTTTATCTGGATTAAAGTCATGTTCTGCTTTGGCATCAGGAGGCGTTTATGACTGTTAAAACAGGAATTGAAAAATATAGTCCTGGAACCAACTCAGCTATATTCACTCCTGCCAAACTCACAGGGGTTGGCTATGGGGGCCAGGCAGAAGTTTTGTGTTTTTTTTTCCCCTCTCCTTCTCCCCTGGCAGCTATGGTATTTCTTGATAAAGCTGGAATTAGCCATATCCAACAGTAAGCTCAATTGCCTTGGAGGACTGTGGCACAAAGGGGGCCTTTATCTCCATTAATGTGGTCTTAACTTCTCTCTCTCCCTTCTCTCTCTCTGTCTCTCTCTGTCTCTCTCTCCCTTCTCTCTCTCTCTCTCTTTCTCTCTCTTCCTTCCATCTGACACTCCTAAGCCCCTTTGAAGCACATCCTTCTTATATTAGTTTAAAGTGTTCTCACAATGTCATATGTTCTGTTTCTTAACTTCCATCCCACCTAGATGGGTGCTGGCATAATATTTTTGGTTAATCGAGATTGGGTGACAGTATCACTTCTAGGTATGAAAATGAATTTTACATGTTGTACTCTTCTTGGTGTGGGATTTTAAAATCACAGCATCTTTTCTTTGCCTGTTTTCAAATCAGTCTCTGTTCTCTTTTTCTTTGGAATAACAGCTTACATTTCTTTTAGTACTTGGTACTTTAAAATTCCCTTTGTATGAGGTAACCCTGGGATGATATTTACTGTACCCATCTTATAGATGAGAAAACTTCAGGCTAAAGAGAAGCTGAAGAGATGTCTGGCCATTTGTCCAAACTGTGGGTCAGAGTGGGGTTAGATGGCTTATTTGATTCCCCATGTCTAAAACTTAGACTAGACTCTTAAGAATAGTTGATATTTGTATATGGAACCCTTTAAAGTTTATGAAATATTTCACTTTTTTTTTTTTACTTTGTATGTATTTCTATGTAGTAATATATGTTATTTCTCTTTCCCCATCCTTAATAGAAATGAACGTAAGCCCCTTGAGGTCAGGAAATTTTTTCTTTCTCTTTCTTTCTTTCTTCCTTTCTTTCTTTCTTTCTTTCTTTCTTTCTTTCTTTCTTTCTTTCTTTCCTTCTTTCTTTCTTTCTTTCCTTCTTTCTTTCTTTCTCTTTCTTTCTTTCTTTCTTTCCTTCTTTCCTTCCTTTTTTCTTTCTTTCTTTCTTTCTTTCCCTTTGTATCCACTGGTATTTGGCATAGTGCATGGGGTATAAATAAGTGATTAATAAATGTGTTGATTGCTTGATAAAATGAAGGGACTAGACTAAGTGACCTCTGAGACCATTTCTGTGGTTCTATTCATTACTGTTGCAGTAGGAACATAAAAGTAAAACTCTAAGACACAGTTGCTAGTCAACAGATTTTTTACTTGCAATGCAAGAGAGATGCCCAAACACAGACAGAGACAAAGACAGAGAGACAGAAATAGAGAGTGAGATAGAGTCAGAGACACAGAAAGACAGTGAGACAGAGAGAGAGATTTCTGAGTAGGAAGCTTTATTTCACTACACTGTGGTGGGCTATATTAGTGTTGTCTTGGAAGTCAGGACTGAGTATTGCTTACTGTGGTAGCTAGCAAAGGACCAAGTGATCTCAAATTTCTTTCTTCTCCAAAAGATAATGCAGTGAAACTGGAAGCCTGCAACATGTAAAAATCTGCCCAAAAATGAAAGGAAGGGACATTTGTACAAGCTGAGTTGTGTCTACAGAATTAGAATGAACAGTTGGAATAATTTTAGTGCTTAAAAATGTGAAACACTGAATAATTTCTCCATAAAGTAGGATGGGAAATGCTATTTCCCAAAAAAAGGGAAAAAAGGCAAAAGGAAACTTAGGGATCTATAGAATGAGGGAATGGGAACATTTCTAAGTGATCTCTAAGGCTTCCTCCCAGCTCTGACATTCTTAATCCCAAGGTCCCTCCCAACTCTGATATTCTTTATTCTAAAATCCATTTTTTTCTCTGATATTCCCCTGTTCTAAGACCCTCCCGGCTCTGACATTCTGTGTTCCAAGTCTTTTTCCTGTATTGTTTTTCCTCACTAAACCATCCTCTACACAGCTAGCTGTCAGCATGATTTTCTAAAGTGAAGGTCAGACCATATACTGCCTCCCCTCCACCCCTAAACTCTAGTGGCTCCCTATTACCATCACTAGTATAAAGCCTTTGGTTTTTTTTTTTTTCATTTAAAGTCCTTCCAGTCCTGATATTCTCAGTTCTAAAGCCCTTCCCATCTCTGCCATTCCCAGCCCTAAGGACCCTCCCAGTTCTAATATTCCAGGTTCCTTTCTGTGTCTAAAACCCCTTCCAGCTATAAAAATGAATGAATGTATGAACAAATAAATGAATGAATGAAATTGTGCTTTTGTGTATTAATTCTACTAAAATCCATGTTTTTTAAAAAACAAACAAGCCCTGAAACTGTCATGACCTGTCCCTATAACTCTATAGGTTTCCTGGCTGGGGGTGAGTCAGGGGATGAGAAGGTCCAGGGAAGGATGCATCACATTTTTTTCTGTCTTCAAATTAAGAATGGGCAGACTCATTTCTCTCCCCGTCTTCTTTTCATTGTTTTGTCCTCTCTCTATCTCTTTTCTTTTGTCTTTTCTTGGATCATTTGGATTCTGTGACCACGTGGACATTTTTTCTCTTGATACTTGCTGGGGTATTTTGTTCTTGGAGATTTCTGGGAGGCAAATTGCCCTTGTGACCAACTTCACGTGGGTAGACAACACACACCCCATTTTGTATCTGTAGAGCAGAGGGGGCTGTTGCTGCTTTAGTCACAGCAATCCAGCAGTGGCTGAGAATTTATGAGATGAAGGAAAACTGCTTTGAAGAAAGACCCCTTGTCTGGGTTTTTTTTTTTTTGTGACCATTTTAATGGTGTGTGGAGGTAGAGGGAAGTGGGGGAGGGGAGGGGGAAAGAAGGGGGACCAGAAGAAGAGAGATGGAGCTTTGGGTTAGGGTTAGAGAAAGAAAGGAGCTGAGACAACCTGGGTTCTGATGAAGAGAAGTGAAAACAGAACAGACTGCCCACCTCCAGGCAGGCACTCACCACAGCAATCCAGAGCTTTCAGGGGCTCATGCTCAGTCATTCCTGGGGAGATGGGAAAAAGGCCTTCCAAGAAACCTCCCTGCCTTTCCCTTGCAATGACAATAAGAGTCAGAGATAATTGGGAGTATAAGGCTGTGTTAGTGTCAGGCGATACAATTTAATTGGCAAGACTAATTATTTATTTGGTTTCAAGGGAGGCATCCTGCCTTCATTAAAATCATTAGTGCCCAACAGTCAATGAAAATGTTTTGGAAATTCACAAGCATGTTTGAAAGAGGATCCTCTTCAAATGAACCAATGGACAAACATTTATCAAATGCCTACTACGTGCCAGGCACTGTGCTAGGCCCTGGATGTAACCAGATAAAACTAATGCAATCCCCATCCTCAAGCACTTGTAGGAGTGGGAGTTGGGATGGGGGTGGAGAAGTATGTAGAGCACTTAATACAGATAAATTGCCAGAGGAAGAGAACACTAGGAAGTAAAGAAATCAGAAAAGGCCTTGAAGAAGAGGTGCCACCTTGATCTATGCTTTGGAGAAAACTAGGTAAATGCCCAAATGGTGGTGAGAAGACATGGGCTACCACCTGTGCAAGGTGGGAGATAGAACCATGCTGATTATTTTCAGTCACATCAGCTCAGGAAGATTGCCCCCCAAGTCAAGGAGAGGTGAGGCGACGATTTCTATCGTCGGAGGGAATGATCATATGTAGGAATCCTATGTGCCAGCAATATTGAAGAAATCAATTTCATAGCCAGGACCTAGGTTCAGTCAACACTTCTTATATGGTGCCTGTAATCAAGGTATTAGGTCTTAAGTTAACAGACTGTTCCACTTTACATTAGAAATATTTTTTTTAATTCCAACAATCCATGAATGTGCTAATTGTTCATTCCCCTGTGCAGCAGGTATTAGCTTGTGTTTTGTCTTTAAACCAAAACATCTTTGCCATGCCAAAACATCTGAATAACAAGAGAAAAATTCATTTAATCACCTAGATGGTTGGCTTTTACTCCATAAAGCCAAATTACCAGTTATACTGAAACTGAGCACTGTGGGCAGAGTTCTAGGTCAGCTTTTTAGTTGTGACTGCATCGTTGGGGCGTTGTGTAGACATAGCCAGAGTCCACCTTGTAAGAGAGGAATTGGTTCAAAATTCTTTAATGTGAGGCTTCTGCTCACTCAGGAAAGGAGCAGTTGGTCTCTGGTTGCCAGACCCTATTTGTATAAGTAGCAGCCCAGGTATGCAAAGCAATCCGTGCTGCCTTTTATCTTCCCTCATGAGTCAACTATGGTAATTACCTAAAGCTAAAGCCAAAAGTACGACTTAAAGCTAAACAGAAACACATGCAATTATGTTTCTCTTTTAAGATAAGAAAAAGGTAATTCTAGATTTTTCCAGGTAATTATTGTTATTATTTATCATTTTCCAAGCATTAGCGGGAAACTAAGAACCTTAGGAGTCACCAGAGAAAGCCTAAAAGCTTACATTCTGAAGCCATATTTACTCTAGATCAATTTGGAGCAGGAGTGAAGGCTGTGCAACCCCCTACACACACACACACACACACACACACACATTCACACACACACTCAAACATTCACACACACTCACACACATTCACACACATTCACACACACACACATTCACTCACACACACACTCAAACATTCACACATACACTCTCTCACACACACATACACACACGTACACACACACACTCAAACATTCACACACTCACACACACACTCAAACATTCACACATACACTCTCTCTCACACACACACACACACACACACACACACACATACACATACATGTTCCATTTACATTGCCACTCTCCCAAAGGTGCTTACAAACACCTCAAAAATAAGTAAGCCAAGCCCTCCAGTATGAATCTGGAAAAAGAGCCCCTTTCATGACCAAATTAGCAGACCAGTTAGAATTCTGGAACTTTGGGTGTTAAAAGGAACCTGAGAGATAGATCATCCAATCCAGAGGTCAGCAAACTTCAGGCCATACTTTGCCATTCCAATCAATCAGCGGCAATTTATCAAGCATTTAGTAGGTGGTATGTTTGTTTGATATAAAAAAGGCAAAACCAATCCCTAGCCTCTTACAGAGAAGCAACCATTGTAGCAGAAAAGTTCATACACACACTCAAACATTCACACATACACTCTCTCTCTCTCTCTCTCTCTCTCTCTCACACACACACACACACACACACATTCCATTTACATTACCACTCTCCCAAAGGTGCTTACAAACACCTCAAAAATAAGTAAGCCAAGCCCTCCAGTATGAATCTGGAAAAAGAGCCCCTTTCATGACCACACACTTCAGTGTCAGAGGACATGGACTTAGATTCTGCCTCAGTCATTTACAATGTGTTTGACATCTCTGTAAAATGAAGGGGTTGGATTAGAGGCTCCTTCTGACTCTCCATCAGTGATCCTTGGAAAAAGGAAGTGATTGACCCAAGGTCTCACAGCACACTTGTGGTAGTGCCAACATTCAGATGAAAGTTTCTTAACTCATATGGAGTCCAGGGTTCTGTCTCCTAGATCATACCCAGCTTTTAATAAATTTATGGTGATTTTTAAGCTAAAGTGAGAGAGGAAGGAAGCAGAGAAGAAGACAGAGAAACAGAGACAGACAGCGAGGAGAGAGATAGAGATAGAGATAGAGACAGACAGAGATAGACAGAGATAGAGAGAGAGAGAGAGAGAGAGAGAGAGAGAGAGAGAGAGAGAGAGAGAGAGAGGGAGAGAGAGAGAGAGAGAGAGAGAGAGATCAAATATCATATCGGAAATAACAACGAAAAGGCAGCAATGACAAGTTCAGTTCTCTCCCAGTACCAGCAGCCTTTCGTCCTTATCCTGGGAATGAAACTTCTGCTTTCCCGGAGACTTCAAGTCACTACAAGTACCTACTTTTAAAAGGGATTATGGAGGAAATCCTCTTTTATTACCACTTGCTGCTTTTGGCAATTTAAGATATTAGCCTGATGAGGAATTACAGCTCCCTAATAAAATATCTCAACTTTGGTTGAGCTTAATTGTTCCAATAGCTAGTAATGGCATTTTGCTTGTGTGATCGGACATCCCTCAGCCAGAGGAGCCCATCTGGAAAATCATTTCCCTGTTAATGTTTGAAGAATGGCACAGAAGGCATCAATTTCTTCCCTTCCATCGCAGAGTCGATCTGAAAACAGTGAACTCATAAAACAACTGAAAATAGCTTCAGATTGCAGGAAAGAAGGTGTAGGGGAAAGGGTAGTGGGTTTTGACCCAAGGGACCTGGATTTGAATCTCAGCTCTATTACTTACTGCTTATAAGTCTTTTGGAGAATCACTTGACTTCTCTGGGTTTTGGTTTCCTCTTCCACAAAAATCAAAGGTTTTATGCCTGAAGTGTCAAGTATAGGTATCAAGGGGAATAGTCTAAGGTCTGGATTGGAGGTAGGAAGACCTGAGTTCAAATCTCATCTCAAGTGCTTACTAGTTGAGTGACCCTGGGCAATCACTTAAAACCTCAGTTTCCCCATCTGTAAAAGGGGGAAATTATAGCAATTAACTCCCAGGATTATTGTTAGGATCAAATGTGATAATAACTGTTAAGTTCTTACTTTAAGCTCTTACCTGACACATGGTGAGCACTATGTGAGTGTTAGCTACTATTACTTTTATACCACAGAATTATATATAATCAAGAGTTGATAAACATTTGCTAAACACCTGCTAAGTTCCAGGCACTGTGCTAAGAACTGAGGTTACAAATACGAAAAATGACAGTCCCTGCCCTCAGGGAGCTTTCAATCTGTTGGGGAAAGACAACACACAAAAAGAAGCTGAAAAGTTGGGAGAGGTGGCCTAGGAGTAGGAAGGGAAATCAGAGATGATCCAGAGTGGTCCAATAAGGGGAGAAAGGAGATGTTCTGAGCTAACCTCCCTCCTTAAATGGAGATATGGCAGTTCATGGCTCCACCATTTAATTGGAGGGACAGAGAGCAGTGATGAGGTAGATGGGGTAGTGTAGGATGATAAGGTTTCCCTAGTAATGAATGTTGTCCTGAAAAGGTGAATTCTGCTTTACTACCCCAAGATCATTCACTCCTTAAAGGCAGACACCGTCTCAGTTTTTTGGCTTTCAATCCCTGAGGTCAAGGCTACAAAGAGCTGGGTTCAAAGATTGCTGCTGCTACATAGTAGTTGAGCTAGCATGACCCTAAGCAAGTCACTGAATATCTCCATGCACTAGGAAAATTTCCAAGCTTCAGAGAAGGTACTGCCATGCATGGGTAGAAGCACTGTCCTCATTTGGGAATTCCTTATACCTTGGAAATCACAAACTTAATCCCTGTAACTATCACATCCAGGTTCCTGTTGCCATGCTGTTCACATAGCCTTGGGAATTGTGCATTACGTCTAGGAGGGACTAAAAATCTAGCTTATTTTTCTCTTTTGACAAATTTTTGAATGATATGAATGAGTGAGCAAATGAGTGATAAAACATGGAGCCCTATGTCCCAGAAATTGTACTAAGTTCTAGGATTTCAAATGCAAAATTACAAAAGTGAGACAGTTTCTGCCCACAAGGAACTTGCATTTTAATGGGAGTGGGGAGGGGAGAGAAGGAATGGTCAGAAATTCACGTGGAAGTCTGATTCCAAGCCAGGTAAGTAAAAACTAACCTGACTTCTCAGAAACCAGAGACCTAAGGGGGAGGGGTTGAGAAGGATGGATGGAGTGAAGGTGATGTTGTCTGGAAATGGTCAAAAGATCTAGGGTTGATCCTAGGTCTCCAGGCATGGTGCCTGACATGCAGCAAGTACTTAATAAATGCTCATTGACTGTCAACCTGCTTCCTGTTGAAGCAACCTTGCTAAAGTACAGGTCCAACCTTGGCTCAAACCCCCCTTCTACATTCAATAATTCCAGGGGCACCTCTCCAGGATCAAAGAGAAAATCCTCTGTTTGCCTTTCAAACCCTTTCCTAGCCTGGCCCCTTCTACCTTTCCCATCTTATTTCACCTTATTCCCCACTCTCACATCCTTATCAGTTCTTTGACACTGACCTCTTTGCTGGTCCTCACCTCTGATCATTTTCACCAGACTTACCCCCTACCTGAAACTCTCTCGCTCCTCATCTC
>CM053587.1:334374788-334405851 GCA_028646515.1 Pseudochirops corinnae
CCTTATATCACATTGCCTTATATTACATTACACTATATTATTTTACATTGCATTACATTATTTTATATTATACTACCTTATATAGTGTAGTATATCATATCATACCATACTACACCATACTATATTATATTATATTACCTTATATTATACTAATATCAACATATTTTATCTTTTAATACTGCAATAATTCAGACTTCTCTGATACAAAGAGAGGGCCAATGTCTTTTTTTTACACGGATTTTCCAGATCTTGGGGGTACTGCACTCCTAATGTCCACAAAGTGGAAGGAATAAGTGTACAGCGGAGGCAGAAGCAAAACATTTTGGCCTGAGGTTATATAGCAAATTAGGAGGTGAGCAAACTGTGGCCTACAGGCCAAATACCCACTGTTGTCTGCTTTCGTCCAGCCAACAAGCTAAAAGTAGTTTTTATATTTAAAAAAAAAAAGTTTTATTGACTCTATTAGAGTCAGAGCTGGGAATTAAACCCTGTGCTTCTCCTCCCTGATTGATTATAACCTCGCTTCCCTTCTAAAACCTCTGCTGGCACTAAGAGTCTTTGGTTTTATGACTGAGTAATCTGTGACTTCTTCAATGTGAGAACTCCCTCCATCAAGGCAGATGATTTAGTAGATAAATCCTAGGGAAGGGACTAAGGCACCATATTAATGTCCTTTTCAAGGTCATATAGCTAGTTATCACCAGAGGCAGGTTTGGGTCTTCCTGATGCCAAACCAAACACTCAATCTACAATGCCATGCTCCCCCTAACTGTATAATCGAATCTTAACTGTGTAGCCAAATCAATGAGTTCCCTTTGAGAAACAATCCAAGATGGTAGTTGGTATCTCCCCCTAGTAGACAGGTTGGATGGGGAACACCAGTCCAATGTTTTCTCTTTCAAAACCCTGAAATGAACCACAATGTACTGGTACAACAACTAGATGTATTAATAATAATAACTACATTTATATAGGATGTTGCCAACTGAGAGATCTCCTCCCTCCCAAGGTAGGGTATAAACCAGTGCCCTAAAGCAATCTGTCAATTAGTGGTAACTGAATCCTTTTACTACAGCATATTCTTAGAGAATAAGAACATCTCCAAGAGTGCCCAGTTTGATGAAAGGCATAGCTTATTCCCCTGGTGACATTTCCTTTCTGGGTGGGTCTGACAAGGACATCCCCAGAGAGCCAAGTCAGCTCCTTAATGGGAATCAGAAGATCCAAGTTCTATTCCCAAATTAATTGAAATGGGGAGTACCAGTCCAAAACTTTCTGTTTATTCTCTCTGATGTCCATTGTTCTAAGGTCTGTCCTAGCTCTTAAATATTCTGTTCTAAAGGTCTACCTAAAAGCAATGCTTATAAAAATGATTGCCTTAGAACTGAAAGGGACCTTGTTGTTGTTCAGTCATTTCAGTAATGTCTGACTTTTCATGACCCTATTTGGGGTTTTCTTGGCAGAGATACTGGAATGATTTGCCATTTCCTTCTCCAGTTCATTTTACAGATGAAGAAACTGAGGCAAATAGGATTAAGTGACTTGCCCAGGGTCCCACAGCTAGTAAATGTCTGAGGATGGATTTGAACTCAAGATGAGTCTTCCTGATTCTGGGACTCGTGCTCTATACACTATGGCACCACCCCTAGCTGCCCTAGAAGTCATCTACTCCAACCTCCTTGTATTACACATAAAGAAACTGTGTCCCACAGGGGCAAAGTGACTTGCCCAAGGAACCCAGTTCTTCTGACTCCAATATTCCTTCCATTGGGCCACGCTGCCTCCTCTCTGGGCCTCAGTTTCCCCTCATGTAAAACGACAGGAAGATGGACTAAATGTCTACTGATGTCCCTCTCAGCTCTAAATTCTATGATCCTATAAATGCATATCCATCTACTGAATGTCCCTCACACCAGAGGCACTAGTCCTCTCTGAATACCCCATTCACCTTTGGTGTCTGCCTGTCACCCAGCTCTCAACTGTGGCTCCTAAAAACTGCAGCATATCCCATCACATCTTTTCAATAGGCAGCTAAACGAGGTTGAGGGTCATTGATAGGCTTCAAATCCATTTGGTAAGTTAGGGGGATGTCTACCCCAAACATGTGAAGGCTTCCACTGGCAGAATGGGTGGATGAGAACAATTTGTTCTAAGGGCCAAGAAGATGACTGATGCAGGCCCAGTGGAGAGTTTAGAGCTTGATCAGACATCAACAATGCCAAGCTCATCCACTGCTTCCCACGACACAGCCAGTGGTCCTGACTTTTGTTCTGCCACTGACTTCAATGACTCAGGAAGAATGTAAATCCAATTCACGTGCAAGTCAAGACATCACCTCGTGATGTCATCGGTCCTCTTCAAAAACAAAGGACAAACAATAATGTATATATAACACATATATACTTATATACCTATATAACACATCGACATATGTAACACACATGTGTATATCACATACACACTCATGTGCATAACACATATGCACAAACACACAGCACAGACCTGCACATACACAGATCTATCTGTACGCATCATTCATATGTACACATGTTTATATCATAGTGCAATGTGTTTATATATAACACACATATATTTGATAGTTACATAATCATCATCATCCAACATTGTAGCTAGTATTTATATTCTGCTTTAAAGTTTACAAAACACCTTAGATATGTTATCTCATTTAATCCACCCAACAAGCCTGGATATACTAGCTTCCTAGGGGTCAATATAAACTCTTTGAAGGCAGGAACATGGATGCCATTCCATAGCCAGTGTCTAGCCCAACACCTGGCACAAAGAAGGTATTTACAAAGTGCTGGCTTTTGCTGACTTGCTGGTGCAATCAATTTCCCATCACCAAGGACTTTGGGGGTCATCATCTACAATAGTTGATGAAGCCAGCCAAGACCTTGAATTGTTCTATGTCTTGACATCACATTGTGCTATCATTGGTCCTCTTTGAAAATGAACGTTGAACAATAACTAACAACTATCCCTCTACTCCATTTTGCTTATAGAAATGCACTCTAACGGAAACAACATGTTTTCCAATAGCCCAGTCTCAGGACCATTTGTTGGAGATGTCTAATCACCCAAAGATTGAAGCCTAGGTCCTCAGTCTTGAGCTGTCGATTAGATGTGCCAACTCTATAACCTAGTGTAGAATGAAGTCAATCAGTAAAGCTTGCCAAGGGGACCCCTGCATTCTTTCCAATCCTTGTCCTCTTTTCCCACTAAATTCTGTAGACAAGAGGTCAACCAGGAGGACGGTGGAGAGGGAAACATTTCCATAGCAGACCTGGCATCCTGGAGTAATTACTCCTTTTACACAATGCCTGCCAAATCATTCCCAGTGGACATATGGACCCAGCAGGTAGAAACAGGCACAAAGTGACTTCTGGCTTTGACGTCAGTGACAGTAGTATGATTGAATTCATCATTAGTGCAAATTAAAACTCATCAGAGTGGATCTCTCTTTATTGTGCCAATTATCATTTCCAAAGTTGACAAGGGTCTCTCTTTTTCTGTCTCCCTTTTTATTTTGCTCTGTTGTAAGATCTGATTGTGCAGTTAATGAGTAGATAATAAGACCAGTTAGCTGATTGCTAATTATTTGTGTTTGTACTTGGTTTTCAAAAGTTAATGTACTCAGGATATCTGATGTGTTCAGTTTGGGAATTGATTTAACACCACTATGTTATTGGTAAGGGTTAGTAGAGTTACTTATACCATGTAACCAGATCTTCTGAAATCCTACCCAATGGGAATGAACCAGCTGATTTGTCACCCATGATGAAGTCTTTGTAGATTCCTGCCCCTCTCCCCCTTCAGAAGTGTGCTTTCTTTCCTCACATCTGATATGGCACTGTAATTTCTTTATGATTTTATCACATTGAATTAATTTCCACAGACATTTATTATGTCTCTGCTATGGGCATGGCTTTGTATCCAGGGTTGGAGATTCAACAAAACCCCACCTCCCAAAGAAGGAACAAACAGACCCTGCCCTGAAGAAGCTTTTATTCTGCATTATAGTCTTTTCTCTCTGAGAGCAAGAGTCATGTCTTCATTGTCTGTGGATCTCTCCTCTTGTATGGGAATAGTGTTTCATACTAGAGAATTGCCCAGAGTAGTGATATCCAACTCAACTAGAAACAGTTTGACCATATAGAAGGATTCCCAATGGCCTCATAACGACTTAGAATAACATGTGTTTCAACATTTACATTGTGTCTTATTTTTATTTATTTTGTTAAATATTTCCCAATTACGATTTATTCTGATTAGGAGACATGATGATGCCCCAGGGTTGCATGTTTGATTCCTCTGACCCAGAAGACTGAAGGGATAAGTGATTTTCTTATATGTTAGAGGTGGTGTTGGACCTCTCTATCCACCAGGCCAGCTTGCATCTCATTTAATGAAAGACTGTCAAATGATTGGATGGACATGAGTAGATAGGTGGAAAGAGGGAGAGATAGAAGAGTAAAAGAAACACAATGTCTCTCATACTCCAACTTTCACCTCTAGAAACAAGATCAGAGGAATTCAATCTTTTTTTTTTAAACTCTCATTTTATTTCTGGCTTCTTCAATTTCACTGAAGTTAGGTAGGAAATTCTGCGCATACATGGCACTTTAGGAAGACGGCCAATAACAGAAGGTGGCTATTGTTCACATTGTGAGCCACATCAGCTGATAGGGTTGTTGGGGAAAGGTAAAAATAATAATAACTAGCATTTACACAACATTTAAAATTTACAAAGAGTCTTACCTAATCCATCATTTTATTTGATCTTCAAGCCAACCCTCTGAAACAGAATCCATTATCATCTTCATTTTATGGATGAGAAAATGAAGACTTAGAAGGGTAAGCAAGGATTTGAACCAAGTGCTCTGTTCCCTACACCATATAGGAAGGAAGGAGTGTACCTTTGCTGTGACCCTCACGGAGGCAGTTCCCTTATTTTGTCCATAAGTGTCTTGTACATAATAAACACTTAAAATTTTATTTATCTGTCTATCTAATCTATCTCTGTCCACCCATCTATCTGTCTGTCAATCTGTTCATTCATTACTGTCTTTTGCATCTCTCTCTCTCTCTCTCCCTCTGTCTCTGTCTCTGTCTCTCTCTCTTTATTTATGTATCTGCCTATCTATGTATCCTTGTACCTGTCTTCCTTTGGCCCATCCTTCATAGCCTAAGGCTTACGTCAAACCTCTCCCAAGGCTTACCTTTACAGAGGGCTTACAACCTTCCTGGTGACTCCATTTTCCATCAGCTGCTCTGCTTGGATTCAGCTCCATGAAACAATATTCCTCTGCGTCCCTCAAACCATGTTCCTTTCCTATCTCTCCCCTTTCCAGCTTCCTTTTGTGTATTGTATTCCCCTATTAGATCTCCTTGAGGGCAGAGACTTTCTTTTTCTCATTTGTATAAGTTAGTAGAGTGCCAGGCACTTAATAAATGTTTATTGAAATGAATTACACTATAAGAGTACAGATTTCATTTATCTGTCAATCTATCTATCTATCTATCTATCTATCTATCTATCTATCTATCTATCTATTTATGCCTGTCCACCCATCTATCTGTCAGTCATTCTTTCTGTCTGTTTTGTCTGTCTCATATGTCTGTCTATCTATCTATCTGTCTGTCTGTCTCTGTCTATTATGCCTAACTGTCTGTCTGTCTGTCTAGCCATCTGTCTATCTAAATTCCTTTGGTCCATCCATCTTTGTTAGGGTAATGCTTATATTACTATCCTGATTTCATTGGAGTGGGAATAAATTCATTATTGGCAGACACTTCAGAGCTGACATCTGTTGGATAATGAAAATGAAGTATTTCTTCACACCTGTGGAATTTCCCCTTTCCTTGCTAAAAACAGAGAATTATATGGATGAGCCTGCCTGGTCTAAAGGCCAGTAACCTACAAATCCATCACTTGAACTAAGGACAGAATTTATTTCCTAACCAATCACATTGCTCTCTTGGTTTTCATCATTTCTAGATGCTCAAGCCAAGGACAAATTACAGCTAAACATGACATAAATTGCCCCCAAATTGTGTTCTCTGGACTGAGTAATACTTTTTCCAAGAAAAGATGGTAAAGACTTGCTAGAAGTTCAGGCAGCCAGAAAATGTGGAAAGATCTTTGGGAATGGCTTCAGGAAGAAATGACTCATTTTCAGCTTGTGTTGTTTTGTTTTCTCTTTATTTTTGGTCTGGACCCACTATTTCATTCACCCACACAGCATTTATTTTATTGGGAGTAGAGAACTCTTGGTGTGGAAATTCCCTCCAGCAATGTGGATCGATATCTGATCTACAATTTACGAATCTTAAGGAATTTGCCTCTTGGGAGTACTTCAGGGGTTCCAACAGCTCATTCCTCACAAAGATCTTGTGAAGTATGTAGAGAGAGGATTCCCCACTTCCCCCCTCCCCCATATTACAGATGAGGAAAGTGAGGTTCTGAGAGAGATAGCTCAGTACAGTGGAAAGTGTGACAGATATGGAATCAGGGGACATAGATTTGAATCCTAGCTCTGTCACTATCTGTGCCACCTTGGGAGGGTTGACCTCCATTTCTTCATCTGTAAAATGAGAGGGTGGCATTAGAATGACATGAGGTTTCTTCCAGTTCTAAATCTAGGACCCTATGACTTGAATGAAGAGACTGTCCCAGGATGACAAAGCTAGTAAGTATCTGAGACAACCCTGGAACCCAGACCTTCTGGCCTCAACCATAGCTGTTCTGGTCCAGGCATGACTCAGACCAGTCTAGTGGTTTATGTTTGAATCCTGGATTGGAACAAAATGACACACTTTGAGACTTGCATTGGAGTGGAATTGATGGAGTAAATCAATCAAGTTAGTCCATTCCACTTAAAGTAAGTGATGAGATACCTTAAGGAGGTGAGAGCAAGTCTTTATCAACCAATCAGTCAAACACTTTAGATTAAATGTGAAATATCTTTGGGTGAACTGGAGTAACTATGACAAGAGGAGTGTTCCCATTGGCTGAGAAAACTAAGTCAGATACTGTGGGTTGTCTATAAAATAGGAGACCAGTTCAGAGCCCAGACTTTCATGCATCTGGCAGAGATTTAGATTCCAGTGATCAGGGAAGGAGGAGGGAACATTCCAGCTAAACCCCCTGAGAAGGAGTTGCCTGGGGGAGAGCAGAGCACTTCAGCTTTGGCCTTGGGCTCCTCCCCGCCTCCCTTGGCCAGGGGAGGACATTAAAAGCTTCAAAGAGTCTGGAAGATTTGAAGTTTCTATTTTTCCATTGCTGTCCTAGTATTTTCTCCTGGGATAGCAGATCAAATGGGAAACCAAGGACTCACTGGAGGCAGAGTCATAGCTCTACAAAGAACCCAGTAAAGAGTCACACCTAAAGGACACTTTCTGAGCACCCCCAAAAGAGGAGAAAGGACTTACAGCTGCCTAGAGTTGAGCATTACACTTTTGCCACACGTGGTTTGTAAGCTTGAGCCCACTTTCCCTTGGACTCCATGGGTGTGGGTAGGAGAATGTATTCCAGACTTTCAAAGGAGATATTTCAAAGGCAGCTAGGTGGTACAATGGTTAGAGCACTTCCTGACCAAGAAGACCTGAGTTCAAATCCAATCTCAAACACTTCCTAACTGTATAACCCTGGGCAAGGCATTTAACCCTGTTTGTCTCAGTTTCCTCATCTGTAAAATGAGTTGGACAAGGAAATGGCAAACCATTCCAGTATCTTTGCCAAGAAAACCCTAAATGGTGTCAAGAAGAGTCAGATATGACGAAAATGACTGAACATGGAGCAGTGGACAGAGTACTGGACTAGTCTGGAAGATCTGAGTTTAATTCTGGCCTCAGGAACTTACAGCATGACCCTGGGTAAGTCACTTCACCTCTTTTTTTGCCTCACTTTCCCTAACTGTAAAATGGAGATAATTATGTACCTATAACACCTGCTTTAGAGGGTTGCTATGAAGCTCAAGTGAAATACTTCTATGTAAATCTCCCAGTGCTATATTATATACTTATCATTTCCTGTTATTTATTACCTGTGTTGTGGTCTGGAAGCCAGAAGACCTGTCTTCTAGTTTATTTCTTTTCCCAAACTATAGTCTGAGTAGACAAAAAATACAGACAGAGAAAATAACACAATTCAACAGAGAGGGCTTCTGACTGTCTGACCATCATATCCACACCCAGTTAGTTACCAGAGAGAGAAGCACCAGCATTTGGGTTTTCAAAGTCAGGGGGCTCAACGGCTGCCCAGAATCTCATCTGGCCAAATCATACAATTCTTCCCAAAGTGAGCCCCAAAGAAAACCTCACATTAGGGTGTATATAGCCTTCTCCAGGGTCAGAGACCATCTTTGTGACACAACTCATGTATATACCATAATATCAAAAAGCAGACATAACAAGACATATACATATATACCACATTGTGACCCACTGCCCAATCACAAAGTAGCAAGGTGTGGGTGTTCCCGAAAAACAAGCCTCCCACCAAAGGCTCCATGTGACCATGTTCAGCCTATTAGGAGGCAGAGTTTATTTTCAAATCAGGGAAAGTCCTCAAATTCATTTAAGTCTATCAAAGGGCAGGGAAGATCTTCAAATTCCCTTACCATTACAACCTGTCATCCAACTCTCACCTGTGACTCCAAGAAACTGTAGCAGGCACCCTAGTGAAACTGCCTTGGCATATGGGCCAGACCAGGTTGAGGGTAATCAATGAGGCTCAAACCCATTGGGGAGTTAAGGGAATGGCTACCCCTAACATGTGAAGACTTCCCTCTAGGGAGCAGGCAGATAAGAACAATAAGAGCCATCAAGGTGACTGAAGAAGAGCTTGGTCAGACATAGAAGATGCTAAGGTCATCCACTACATCCTAGGCCAATACCAGTAGTCCTGATTTTTGTCTTGCCACTGGACTTCAATAACTTAGGAAGAGAGTGTGAGGCTGAAGATTTTGTGCAACTCTGCCTCACTTAAATCCAATTCATTTGCAAATCAGGATACCAGGTTGTAATGTTGTTGGGTCCTCTTTGAAAACAAGGGCAAACAACAATGTATATAACACATGTACAAAATACACAATACAACACATATATATACACACGTAAAACACAATACATGTGTATACCATAATACACATAGATATGCATACTAATATTCATGTATAACAAGACATATATGTGTATATCACACACACACAAACATACACACGTACACCCAGGATATCGCACACACAACAATATACATGTGCAGACATGTGTGTATTGACATACATGTGTACATAACACATACCATATACGTAGTAATATATACATATATTCATATTTATACAACATTGTAGCTAGTATTTATATTCTGCTTTAAGGTTTACAAAACACTTTAGATCTGTTATCTCACTTAATCCACACAACAAGCCTGGATATGCCAACTTCCTAAGGGTCAGTGTAAGCTCTGTGAAGGCTAGAACGTTGATGCCATTCCATAGCCAGCATCTAGCCCAAGGTCTGGCACGAAGGAGGTATTTACAAAGTGCTGGCTCTTGCTGACTTGCTGGTGCAATCAATTTCCCATCACCAAGGACTTAGGAGGTTGCCTTCTGCAACAGCTGATGAAGCCAGCCAACACATTGCATGGTTCTATGTCTTGAGCAACACCAGTTGAATCTAATGTTGAGAACAACCTCAGAAATGGAGTACAGGGTTCCTGAAGCAGAGCTCTGAATTTCCGATAAACTCTTCAGGGGTAATGACACATAAAACAAGCATAATTCACTCTCTCACTGCAATTAGCCCATTTCCTGAATACCCATACATAAGGTAGATCCCACCATCCATGACCCTCTTACTTCTTGGCCAGAAGGTGCATATCCTTTTGCACTCGGTTGAAAGAACATCCCTCCCCCCTCCCTCCTCCCAATCCAAGGCAGGTCATATTTCAAACAGCATCACCAAGGTATCAGAAGCCAGTCAAAAGGAGGCATTTACTGCCATATTTATTTTGACTGGCAAAACAGGTCGAGGTTGTAAAAGGACCGGCTCACTCAATGCAGACATCCTAATTCCCTTTGGTCTCCCTCCTCCCCCACCCCTCCCCACTGTTTAGTGCATTCCAGAACTGCGGCCAACTTTCCTTGCAGATTTTTTTATTTCCTTACATATATGTTGCATTCCATCTGTTCAATGTACTCTCTGTGCCGCTTGCTGTCGGGGGCGGGCAGATTCCGAGATGGCACAGAATGCTTTGTTCAGAGTGAAATCGGACATGAGGCAGAAGAGGAAGAAGTTCAGAAGAGAGAGGGAACCATGGCCTCCTTCTGCTTTACTGGTGTGATCTGGAGGGATGGACTGTAAAGGCTGATGGGGGATATCTGGACACGTTATTTCAAATAGACCAGACAAAATGCAATTTGATCATAATATTTTTTCTCATGTTCCTTCTAGAAATGAATATGAATTTCTGATGTATGGAGTTGTCATTGGATTGTAAGCTCCTTGAGCCTTGGGATTTTCTTACTTATATTTATGTCTATCTACTCCAGCCCTGTTGCAGGACTCCACATTGAGCAGGTACTTAAATGTTTGCTGAAGAAATGAATGATTGAATGAACAGAGTAGATAAAAGTAATGGTTAACCTTTATACAGCACCTACTCTGTGCCAGACACATGCTAAGAGCTTTACAATTATCACCTCATTGGATCGTCATGATGACTCTGGGAGATAGGTGGAATTATGATCCCCAGTTTACAGATGAGGAAGCTGAGGCAAACAAAGTTAACTGACACAACTCATAAATGTCTGAGACTGGATTTGAACTCTGATCTTCCTGACTCAGGCCTGGTGCTTTGAATGGATGAAGACAGTGGAAGAAGGAGTAGAGTGGAGAAAAGTGAATTAATGAAGTGAATGAATGAATGGAATCAATGAATGAATGAATGAATAGGTGAATGAAGAAATGAATGGATAGATGACTGGAGAGAATTAATGGAAGCCTGGAGTGAGTCAGTTAATGAATTATTAAGTAAATGAATAGGTAGATAAATGGAGGGAATGACTGGATAGAGTGTATTAATGAATGAGTGAGTGAGTAAGAGGATTGACGAAGGTTTGCAAAGGCTTTCCTCACAGTGAACCCACATTGCTTTCCTTCATGTCTGTGTGGTCATTTTGTAAATTGGCATACAGTAACTCATTTTTCATGGGCTAACAGTATTAATATTATCATCTATTACATGATTAATTAATTAATTAATGTTAATAATATTAACAGTATTAATATGTTTTTGTATATATTCTGTACATAATCTTACACAGTTCAGTTATTTTCACCCAACGGAGTGTAAATGCCTTGAAGAAACAGTTTCCATTTTTGTTCTTGTATCGCCTGACCACAACTATGCATAATTGTGTATCCCTTGAGACTACAATGTACCATACTACCACAAAGTGCCTTTAGTATGTATTAGTACCATAGTAGGCACTAAATAAATGCTTTTTGTTTGCTTGCCTAATTGGTTGGTATCTGTGTAATGGTAATGAATGGGATGGATAAAGTTAGTGAATAAATAAGTGAATGAATGAATGAATAGAATAAATGGAAGCAATGAAACAAAGTTTGCAAAAGTCTTACCATCTTCCAGATGAGGACAACTGGGCTTTGAGAAGACAAATGGCTTGCCCATGATCGTGTGATGTCCTTCAAGTCATAAGTGTCTGAATCAGCATTTAAGCCCAGTTCTCCTTAGCTACAGAGTCACCATTCCATATTGAAGGCAAGAGAAAATGAAGGAGGTCATGTAATATGAACATGACACATTACCAGAAAAGGACAAACGGAAAAGGAAAACACACTTTGAAGGTGAGGTGAGATTTCCTGAAGACTCCTTCTCCCCTACAATGGCAAGGACTTCAGATAGCCACCAACAATAAAGAGAACCAACTAAAGTGACTTTTGCATTTCTCTCAAGAGAGCCATCGGTCACATCATTTATAGGGGGAACAGGAATATTTTGTGAGTGGGATCCCTATTCTACTGACTGGATTAAAAAAAAAAAAAAGGAAGGCCAGGTCTGCCTAACATCAGTCCGTATGCTCAGTTCAGTCCAAGGTTCTGCCAAGTCAGTGAAAACCCGATCAATCCATCTTCTTACATTTTATGTCCTTCCATCTATTTAAGATCTGGTGACAATGCCCTCCTTGCTGTTCTTTATATGCGACACTCCATCTCCTGATTGTGCATTTTCACTGGCTGTCTCCTCCACCCATGTCTGGAATTCTCTCCCTCCCTCAGTCTACCTCCTGGCTTCCCTGGCTTCCAAAACCTGATCTACAAGAAACCTTTCCCAGTTCTTAGCATTAAGCTAGTGCCTCTTCTATGGATTATTTTAAATTCATCTAGTCTATATTGTATTTGTATGTAATATTTTTCATGTTGTCTCTCCATTAGATTGTAAACTCCTTGAGGACAGGGACTATCTCCCCCCCCCCCCTTTGTTTTTTATCCCAGTGCTTAGCACAATTCCTGGCACATTTGTTGTTATTGTTCAGTTGTTTCAGTTGTATCCAACTCTCTGTGACCCCATTTGGGGTTTTCTTGGCAAACACACTAGAATGATTTACCATTTCCCTCTCCAGCTCATTTTACAGATGATGAAACTGAGAACAACAGGGTGAAGTGACTTGTCCAGGGTCACACAGCAAATAAGTGTCTGAGCCTAAATTTGAACTCAGGTTGTCCTGACTCCAGGCCTGGTACTCTATCCACTGCATCAGCTAGCTACCCTCCTGGCTTAATAAAGACTTATTGAATTGAGGAATAAGGGACGTAATAAGCATTTAGTGTGGCCAGGTGCTGTGTCAGGTGCTGAGAATACAAAGACAAAAATGAAGCAGTCCTTCCCCTCAAGGAGCTTCCATTCCATGAGCAATAACACCAACAACAATTCCTTGGTAGCTTCCAGGTTAGGAAAAGTGTTGATTAACTGGGTTTCCCCATGCTTTCCCACAGGTCAGTGTAGCTTAGCACTTCAGATGGGAAAAACCTCACATTCCAGCCATAAGAAAGTTCCAGTTCTCCAGCATTTTGTGATCTGTGGTAAGAAGGTGAGGCCATAGGTTAAAAAAACAAGTGTGTTGTGCCAAGAAAAGGCTTTGTTTGTGTGCCCGTTTCTTAGGTCTAACAGAGAGAAGGAATAGTTCATCCCTGTTATGAAATGGAATTATCCACCTGAATTGGGAGAAATGACAAAGCCTAGGAAAAAGAAGGGACATGCAGATTCTTAAAAAGAAACAGCCACATGTGGAATCAAATGTGTGAGCTGTGTAATCCCAGTTGGCCAGTTGCAAGAACAGGGAGGAGAAAGGAGTAGGGGGAACATGCCTTCAGATGTGATTCAGGAAGTGCTGGAATCCTTCCTGACCCTCTGGGTTGGAATTTCTGACTCTGCCTTCTGCTTTGAGTCAGAATAGGAAACCATATCCTCACCGCATGTTTCTTTTTATAGAAATAAACTTTATTGCCAACTTCCTCTAGCGCACAAAATCATTCCTCATCATCTTTAAACAATACGCCAATCATCAAATGGACGGGAGGGGAAATTGACCTGCTTGCTCTGAACATAACACAGGCCTTGTCCAGAAGAAAAACAACGGGAAGAAAGTTTGGCTTGTGTACCCATCTTGGGAAATACAACATGTTCTTACAGGTTTTAAAAGCATCTGGCTTATCCTCGTTGCTTCTCTCTTTCTCCTACTTCTCTTAACTTGGACCACGTCCCTCTGCTTCTGCGTTGGCCAAGTAACATTTGCCAGTGTTGCCGAGTGGATGATAATGGATGAATTGTAAAGTCAGTAGTATGCCAGGGAGGAGAAGACATGCACTGATGTTTCTGTTTTTCATGCATGGACGATTAGGGCCACCAATTTACACCAAGAACACAATGAGGTAAAGGAAAGCAATGTGTAGCAAGGTGATGAATGCAGTGACTAGTATTGACCTCAGAGGCCTGAAGGTGAAACATAGTTCAGCAGAGAAGTGGTGGATTATAGGAGCAGAATGAGCCATTTGTTCTGAGACATGGCCAATACGTTGGCTTAATTTAACCTAACTGTATTTCTTTTTTTTATTTAAAAAAAATAAAAGGGGAAAGTCTTTGGGAAAAGACAATTTTGTTTAAAAAAAAAAAGGATGAATTTTGGTAGAGCCAGTGCTATTGAGGAGGCAAAGACTGGTGATCTTGAGCATTAGATTTTAAGTTCCTTGAGGGCAATGACTGTTGCCTCTTTTTGTAACCCCAGCACTTAAGCACAGTTCCTGGCATGTAAGAGATACTTAATAAAAGTTGACTGAAACTTGTGAGTTTCTTTTTACTTTGAGTATACTTTTTCGAATTGATAAAGAGTTCTGAGCTGCAGTGGGTTAAACAATTTGGTGTCTACACAAAGTCCAACACCAATTTGGTGAGTTCCTGAGAGTAAGAATCACTAGGCTGCCTAATGAGGGGTGAACGGAAGCAGGTTGGGAATTGGAGTAGGTCAAAGCTCTCATGCCAGCCAGTAATGGCATTGGGCACACATGCAGCTGACATGAGATGGGGTAACCAGTCTCAAACAAATACAAGAAAACAAAACACAACTAATTTCTGAAAAGCAAACAAAACTACTTTACTTACAGACTGGTAAGTGACATCAGAATAGAGATTATTACAGATTTGCAGTTGGAAGAGATCTTAAAGGTCGGTTTATCCAACCCTCTCATTTTAGAGATGAGGAAGAAGTGCCAGGGACACTATGTTATTCGACCAAAGTCATCTTTGATCTAGTAGGTAGACGGGATGAGGTTTGAATATGGGTTTGGGAATCCCACTCCATTGCTCTTTCCAGAGTGCTATGATACTTCCAGGGGACTGATAAGAAAACATATTCCCCTTCTCTCCCTAGAGAGCTGGGAGGTGAATGCTGCAAGATGATGGATATGCTTTCAGGCCTGGTCGATGGGCTGGTCTGTTGGGCCTAACTGTTTCTCTTTATTACAAGGGAGCGTTTGCCATGAGGAGGTTTGTTGGGAAGAGACAGTGACATTAAAAAAGGAATGCAAATGAGTTTGGAACATGTAGCACACAGGACGCTGTGCCATACAAATGTACTTTAGGAGAGGAATATGGCGATTTCGTTTGCTTATTACCTATGGGTCTCTTAATGTTGGCTGTGAAAGAAAGAATGCTTCTCACTCTGATATTTTGCTCCTTAGCAGGGTGTTTCCTTGTGCTCTCCAAGGCCGTGGTTCTCAGAGGACATTTGGGTCCATTAATATGATGGAAGCAGTTTGGTATTCCCTCATTAAAAAAAAAAGTTCTTGTTTTTAATTTTTTAGGGAATGGAACCATGAAGTTGGAAATGGTATTTATAATTAGGAGTCTGTTTCTTGCCAGGTTCTAAGACTTCCAAGGAGTACACAGTTTTAGGTTTACAGTACTACATTTTGGCTCAGGGAAAATGCATCTCCATGTTGCCAAAATGTGTCATAAACTAAAAAATATGTTAAAAATATACATGGACTGATATGCCGGCAATTTAACCATAATTGAGAGAGAGAGAGCAACCTCAAGGATGCTTGAATGTGTTTCTAGAGCATGAGGAGTTGGTGGACCTGGGTTCAAATTCCATGTCTGATACTTGGAATATTTCAGACCATGAACAAGTCACAATGTCCTGATATCTCAGTTTGCTTGTCTCTAAAGTGGGGACATTGGACCAAATGGCCACTGAGGTCACTTTCTGCTCTGATTCTATCATTTTAGTAACATTTTTGGCAATATATCTCCTTCTTTTCTTTCATAGAAGATGGAGAGAGATGCATTAGACCATTGGTTCTCAACCTTCCTAATGCCGAGACCCTTTAATACTCGTATGTGGGCAGACCCACCTGGAGATGGATAGAGGAGCGGTGTATTGTTTCCTAAGACCATCAGAAATATATGTTTTCCAATGGTCTTAGGCGACCGCTGTGACCCCTGTGAAAGGGTCATTTGACCCCCAAAGAGGTCGCAACCCACAGGTTGAGAACCACTACATTAGACCATAATATACTTAGAAGGACTCAGAACCAGACAACTAGACTCAAAAGGTTAATGGTTCAATGTTGACATGGAAAGAAGTCTCTAGTAGAAGACCTAAGGGATCTAGCCTGGCCATATATGGTTTAATTTTTTTCAATGAGTTGGAAAAATTCATAGATTATGATAGACTCATCGATTTAGCAGAGGCCATGAATTTGGAAGAGATATTTAACACAATGTATCACAGAGTCAGGGTTAAAAGGAGTCCTGACAGTTCAGAACAGTGGGCTGAATCTCAATGAGATAAAAGTCAAAGAGGATAAATATATCCAATTTTGCATTTAGGTACAAGAGTCAGTTTCACAAGTTTAAATGGGGGAGACAAGGAGAGAAAAAGATCTAGGGGTTTTAAAGGACTGCAAGCTTAATATGAGTCAGCGGTATAATGTAGCAGCCAAGAATAATTTCTTAAAAAAAAAAACAACCATTTATTTCTTTATTTTTAACATTCATTTTAAAAAAATATTTTGAGTTCCAAATTCTCTCCCTCCCTCCAGCTCCTCCCCTACCCATTGAGAAGGCAAGCAATAGGATCTCAATTATACATGTGAAATCATGCAAAATATATTTCCATATTAGCCATGTTGCAAAAGAAAGAAAGAAAAAGGTGAAAAAAAAATCAAGTAATGTCTAAGAATAAGGATGTGATAGTCCTACAATACCTTTCTCCAAACAGACCTCATCTGAGTATTTGCTTCCTTTTGAGATGCACAGGTTTAGTAAGAAAAACCAGGATGGTGAAGGGCCTCTAGAGCAGTGGTTCTCAACCTTCCTAATGCTTGTATGTGGGTGTATCTGCATGTGGGTGGACCTGCCTGGAGATGGAAAGAGGAGCGGTGTATCATTTCCTAAGACCATCAGAAATATGTGTTTTCCAATGGTCTTAGGTGACCCTTGTGACCGCTGTGAAAGGGTCATTCAACCCCCAAAGGGGTTGCCACCCACAGGTTGAGAACCGCTGCTCTCGAGGGAAGAACCAGGAGCAGGGCATAGAAGTTAGAAAGAGGGAGATTTAGCATCAATAGCAGTGAAAAACTCTCTAGCAATGCCAGCTGTCCTAAAATGGAAAGGTGATGAGTTCCCTTCCTTGGAGGGTCTTCAGGCAGACATTTGTCTGGTATGTTCTAGAGGGGACTTCTTTAGACCAGACAACTACCTATGTCTCTTCTAAGTCAAATTCTGTGATAGTTTGGTTTTATGATCTTATGATCCTCTGACCCCTCAAGAACATGGCCACCTTATTCTCTCACTTTGGACTATAGTATGGGATATTTATTTTTGGGGACATGGCCAATGTAAGAATTTGTTTTACTTGATTCTAGATGTTGCAATGGTTTTTGTTTACCTTCCTTTCTCAACTGGGGCATGGAAGTAGAGGTAGAAGGAAGAGAATTTAGATTTGAAAATAAAATTTCGTTTAATTTAAGAAAAACAAAGGATGCTAGGAGTAGCCCTGAGGGTTAGATGGGTGAGTGTTTCTAATTTTATAGCAGGAGGAGCCCTCTCCTTGAGTGCTCTCACCCAAGAAAACAAATTGATATCAATTAATCAGCTAGACCGAATTAGCTTTTAGTTAGAGATTGGGCTTTGTTTTTGTTTCTGACTATGGCATTTTTGGTACTGGTGACAACCTTCCATAAATCTGTGACATACTCTCCCACAAGTACAGAGCTCAAGGAAAAGTAGGCTCAAGCTTAGAGTATATGTGGCAAAGCTGCTAGATATCCTTTTGGGAGGAATTCTGAAGATGTTCCCCTCAGGGACAGGATAGATTTTCTTCTGGGCTCCCCGTAAAGCCTTGAATCTGTCTTTCTCCAGAACGTCCATTCCGTTCTCTCCATATTCCTGGTGATCCATGCACACTGAGAAACTACTAGCATGATAAGAGTAGTTCAAAATCTGCCTTTGAGACCTCTGAGGCCCACAAGGTCTTCCTATCACAAGGGATGGAGGGGAAGGAGCCTGAGAGCAAGGCTCATCTCTTCACTTCCAAGAAACTCTCTCTCAAGAGCTTGGCTGGACAGCTTCCACTCTAAGCTGCTAGGGACTCAAATCTCCAGATTTCAAATGACTTTTTATTTTATGGATGAGCCAAAGAGTGAGACCAATACAGATACAGTTCCTATATAACCTCCCTTATTCATCTAATGGTTCTCAAAGACCTCAACACTGATCAAAGACTTTGTACACCTAGTCTAAAGCCTGTGATTGATCCAATAGAGGTGTTTAGACCATGTTCTTGCCTCTTATTGACTGACTGTTCTCACCTGATAAAGGTCTCAGGTTAACATTTTACACCTACTGTAAGTGGGGTGTCAAAATGATTGATTAACTCACCCTCAACTCCTCCCTTATACTTACATATCCACCTGCTGTCTTCCCCAACAAAACTGTAAGCTCTTTGAGGGAAAAGACTGTTTCATTCTTGCCCTTGCAGCCTCAGCACCCAAAACAGTGCCTGGCATGCAGTATGTGCATAATAAATGCTTATTGATAAATTAATTGATAGAAAGCGAATTTCTAGTGAATAAAAGTGGGTGAGTAGCATCATTTTCAGCTATCCGGTAACCAGGGACAGTAAAATTAATAACTGGCATTTATGTTAATAAGGCTTACAAAGTTCTGTGCATATATACACTTTAAAGTATATATGAGTATATATACTGTATATAATATATATGATATAATAAGTATAAATGTAAGTTATCATTATCGTTAGAATTATTATCTCATTTGATCCTCACAACCCTGAGACATAGGCAATATTATTTATTATCCCTACTTTACAGATAAAGAAATTGAGTCAGAGGCTAAGTTTCTTGCCTAGGGTCACATGGCTAGTACTGTCCAAGGCCAGATTTGAACTCAGGTATTCCTAATTCCAGAGCCCATGCCCTATTCAGCACCACCTAGTTGCTCCTACTCTTGCTTCATTCAAGTCCCAGTTAAAATTCTACCTTCTGCAAGAAGCCTTTCCTGATCTCCCTTAATGTCATTGCTTTCCCTATATCAATCATTCCCAGTTTCTCCTGTCTATATCATGTTTGTACCTCATTGTTTCCATGTTGTCTCCCCCATTAGATTGGAAGCTCCTCTTTGTAAGTTTCTTGAGAGCAGGGACTATCTTTCGTTTTTCTTAGAATTCTCACTTCTTAGCACAGAGCATGGCATGTCCTAGGCCAGCTGCCCAGGGTCACATATCTAGTAAGTGTCAGAGATGCCATTTGCACCCAGGTTCTCCTGATTCTAAACCCAAGACATTCAATTCATCCAGACACTGTCTCAAAAACAACAAAAATCTGAATATGTCAGTTTAGTGAGGCAGGTTTGCTTCTCTGTTATCTTTTTTTTCAAGTATTATATTTCTCAAGTAGTAAATACCTTTTTCAAAATATGTGAAGGAGATACTTACTTGAGACCAATTTTTTAAAATATCTCAAGCTATTTAAATCTACTTATGTAAAGCATCTAGAGAAGTACATTTGTGTTTTTTTAAATGCTGTTTTGAGTCTCATGTACAATAAAATACTTGTAAATCATATACTTTCCCTTTTTTTGCATCTGACTGAGTAAATTATAAATGGCAGAAGCAATTTTGAAGTATGCAGGCTCCAAACCCTTTTGAGATTGAGCCCTGTACCAAGCGGCATCACCGACTGAATTAAAAACTACGTGGTAACTGCATCTCGGCTGCACAATGAAAGAACATCCTTTTCAAAGGCTCGAATATCTGCCAGTGTTCTTTTTTTTTAAGCAGGAGAGAAGTTTGTTTTAAGAACATTATTGAAAACCAAGATCTTCCGTTCACTTAAAGAAAAAAAACTCCGGATCTCTCAGGAAGGAGAACGAAGACAGAATTTTTTTCAATTTACTTCTTTTCAAACCAGCAAAGAGTCATAAGCTCATAGGATCATAGCTTTAGAACTAGACAAGTCTTGGAGGCCAGCTAATCCTGCTCCCCTTTGTACAGAGAAGGAAACCAAGGCCCAACAGTAAAGGACTTGCCTAGGGTTACACAAATGGCGTCTGAGGTTTTCTCTGATTCTGAAGCAACTCTCTGTCTATTAGGCCAGGCTGCCTCTCTTTCTTCCACACGAGAGGTATTTACTATAATGCTTCTTGAACTGAATTGGGATACAAAGAAGAAATAAGAAATAGTCTCTTCTCTTTAAAAACTTACAACCTAAACTAAACCACTTTAAAGGAGGTGGAGGCTACAAAGGCATCCTCTGTTCTAAGGTCCCTCCAATCCCTGACATTCCCTATTCTAAGGTCCCTCCCAGCTCTGAAATCTCCTGTTCTAAGGTCCTTCCCAGTTCTGACATTCTCTATTCTAAGGCCTCTTTGGCTCTGACATTCCTTGTTCTAAAGCTCCTTTCAGATTAGGGACTCTAATCTTGTGACTTCTATGATATACCTAGGACATACCATAGTGGCAGAGGTGACCCCTGAGACTCTTCCTTCTAAGGCTAGCCCTGGGTGCTCTTGCTTCCATCCCCAGTTTGCCCAGAGAGCTGCAAACAGAGGGGACTTGCTGATGTGAGAATCTCAGGTTACGCTTCACTACCCGCAGAAGCACGGAGTCAGCCCTTCAATTCTGCAGCAGCCCCCAGGCCAGCACCATCCCTCCCCTCAGCTTTCTCCTGACATGTCTGCATGGATGTCACATGTGTTTCTCTCCTCCGGTGTCAATATGGCCAGAGCATGTTAGCTTCCCATCAGGTTATGGTATATTTCATTCTGTCACAGTGATACCATATGCTGCTGATGCAACACATTCTCCCTCGCTGGAATGAGAACATTTTCCATAATACTTATTAATCTTGGATCTTAATCACATTCATCATATCGAGGCTCCATGTAGGCCAGGATATTTAAATTTAGGGAAATGAAAAGATCTGTAAAGACAAGTTTAGAATGACTAAAATGCTGACCAAGCAGTAACAGAGATTGAGGGAAGCAGTGACCAGGCAGAGAAAAGAAGAAAAAGCTTAAAGCTAAAGCTAAAGAAAATGATAATTCAATTAAATTCATTTATCTTTAAGTACCTGCTAATGCACCAGGCACAGTAGTATCCACTGCACAGAGAGGAAACAAATTACAGGCCCTCCCCTCAAGGAGATTAGAGTCCAGTGTGCGATCAAACTCACAAAGAAATATGGGAGGAGAGGAGTTGCTCATCTATACATAAGGATCTCTGTAGGCTACCTACTGACTTAGTTTAAAGTGTAATACTATCTGTCTTGGTATATTTTTATTTATATGGTAAAATATTTCCCAATTAGATTTGTTTCTGGTCATACATTTGATACCTCTGTATTAGGGTATATAACAAGTATAAAGGTGAGTAAATATAAGATTGGGGGCAGCTATGTGGTACAGTGGATAGATCGCTGGGCCAGGAGTCAGGAAGACCTGAGTTCAAATCTAACCTCAGACACTTACAAGCTGTGTGTCCCTGGACAAGTCAGTTAATCCTGCTTGCCTCAGTTTCCTCATTTGTAAAATGAGCTAGAGATGGAAATGGAAAATTGCTCCAGTATCTTTGTCAAGAAAACCTCAAATAGGATCATAAAGGGTCAGACAGAACTGAACAACAACAAATATAAGATAATTTGGAGGGAGAGAGACTTTTTTCATATTAAATTTATTTACTTTTAGTTTGCAACATTCAGTTCCATAATCCTTCCCTCCTTTCTCCTCCTCCCCAAGGAGGCATGCAATCCAATATAGGTTCTATATATACCTTCACGTTAAACATTAGTCAAGTTTTAAAGAAGAATTATAACCAGTAGAATGAACAATGAGAAAGATGGAACAAAACAAAACAAAAAAGAGAGAGCAAGTGATTTGCTTCAAATCACATTCAGACTCTGTAGTTCTTTCTGTGGATAGCCCTCTCCATCATGAGTCCTTTGGAGTTGTTTTATAACCTTGAACTTCTGAGAGAAGCCCAGTCTATCAAAGTCAGTCGTCACACATATGTTGTGTCTGTAATTGTGTACAAAGTTCTCCTGGTTTTGTTCTCCTCACTCAGCATCAGTTTATATAAGTCGAGGGAGAGACTTTCTATAGGAGGTGGTGCTTGAGTTGAGCCTTGAAGGATCTGAAGGATGAGGAGAAATTCTAAAAAACACAGGTGAAGGAGGAGTATATTCAGGCTTAGGAGACAGAGCCTGAGCAAAAGCATAGTGAGAGGAGATGGAGCGTTGAGTTCCAAGAATAATTAGTAAGGTTTGTTTGGATGGAACTTAGTGTGCATGTGTGTGTGTGTGTGTGTGTGTGTGTGTGTGTGTGTATGTGTGTGTGTGTGTATATGTGTGTCTGTGTGTGTGTGTAAGTATTATGTAAGAAACTTAGAAAGATGAGCCGGAATCAGATGGGGAAGAGCTTTAAATGACAAGCTAAGGCATTACTATTTTTTCTAGAGGCAATAGTGAGCTATCAAAGGTTTTTGAGAAGGGAAGTAATGTGTTCTTTAGGGAGATCATTTTGGTCAGCAGTGTAAAAGTTGGATAGAGCCTAGAAATTAGGATTTCAATGAGGAGGTTATTGTAATAGTCAAGGTGGGAGGAGATGAGAGTCTGAAATTGGAAGAGAGAAGACCAGATGAAGAAAAAGAAGGGGTTCTGTAAAGTTTGCAAATGACTGGGTTTGGAGGGAGGTCATGGTAGTGAGAGAGTATGGTCTGTTTGGCAGGATGGTATCTGGCAAAGGGTAAGAGATCCAAAGTGAGGAGACAGGAACTTTTATCTCAGCTCTCTTTATGTGCTATCATTTGGATAATTCATTGACACTCTGGACTTTAATTTCATCTTTAAACTTAAGCATTTAGTTCAGTAGGAGAGATGGGTTTACAATCAAAGGATGCCACTTACTTGGGCACCATTGTGGTAGAAACTTGATAGTGGGAAAGTCTCTTGCTTGGGCCTCAGCTTCCTCTTCTGTAAAAAGAGAGAGTTGGATAAAGTGACCATCAGAGGTCCCTTCCTGCTCTGTCCTGGCATTCAATGTCTGGGCATTCTCTTAGGCTCCTTTTGACTTTGGTCCACAGGACTCTTTCCTTATAGGATGGTCATTCTCAGAAAAATAAAAGGCTTAAAATGGGGGAAACTTAGATTTAAATGTGACAAAATGACTTCAAAATGTTGTTTATTTCACACTTAAACGAAACTCTCATTCTGACCAGGAATGATATTGATATTATGTGATGGTTGACACATTAAAGGTTGAAATGAAATGGAATGACTGCTCTCATTTAAAAGCAATTTTCTTCCTTGTGTCATCAAAACATGTGTTTTTTCTTTGAATAACCCCTTTTATTGGACATTTGAGGAATTTAATTCCAGGGCCAGTGTGGCACAAAGCAAATGAGCCTGACTGATTTGTTGTTCTATGAGTGTGAAACCAGAACCTTCCCAGATCCATAGAGATTGTAGGAATTGTAGAGATTCCCAACTGGCGTGTGCATAAATATCCTTATTTAGCCTCCTCTGGAAAGAGCTCTGGTCTCAGGGTCATGATACTCTGAATCTAGCCTTGAACCTGCCATTAACTTGGTATGTGAAAGATAACTTGCTTTGGAAAATCACTTCTCTGGGGTTCAATTTCCTTTCCTGTAGACTGGGGAGGTTCAACTGAATGATCTCAAAATTTCCTTCCAGCTCTGATATCCTCTGTTCTAAGACCTTCTCATTTCTAACATTGACTGTTCTAAGGCCCCTCCCAGCTCTGACATTCCCTGTTCTAAGACCCCTCCCAGCTCTGACATTCCCTGTTCTAAGGACCTTCCCACCTCTGACATTCTCTCTTCTAAGGCCCCTTCCAGCTTTGTTGTCCCCTGTTCTAAGAGCTCTTCCACATTTGGCAGTCTGAGATGATGATGTTGTTGATGATGATAAGTTATATGACATTATCACCAGTTTATCCTGTCCATATTTTGTTGCACATGGTCATTTGCATATTGTCTCTCCCATTAGACTGTGAGATCCTTGAGGGCAGGGGCATCTTTTGCCTTTCTTTGTATTACTAGCATTTATTACAGGGCCTGGCATGGAGTAGGTGATTAATGAATGTTTACTGACTGACTGACTAATTGGAATATCTCTTCAGTAACATTAAAATATCATTTGGACTTCATGAGTAAGAATTTCTTAACCTACACTACCTAAGGACAATTAGAGACTGAAGCCTAGGAGCTTGAATCTAGAGATCTCAAAGAAACAATGGGTGAAGGCAGAATTTGAACATTCTTAGATCTCCCCAAGGAAAGTCACACTGAGTATAAAGATATCGAAGAGATATCCTTGTAGGTGTTAGCACCCTGAAATCAAAGAAGACTGTGAAGAGCATGGTTAATGAAACAAATACCTGCAGAATACCAAATTTAATGTATACTTTTGGAACCATAGCACATGGCAATAATGAATTCAGAAAGAATCCAAAAAATTCCGCTCAATATTAATGAAACCCAGAGTTGATTGCTATAGAAAAATCAATCCTTCCTTACCAAAAAGAAGAGTGCTGATAAAAATACTTTGAGAACAGGGAAACACCACTTCTGAGCAACAGAGCATTCCATTATATTTCTTAAATGCAACTGGATTTTGTTACTTTCCCATGGAATCTAAGAAAATGCTACTCAAAAGTGGAATCAAAAAGCCCTTCCTAGGTAACATCCCCATGAACTCGGTCAATGAAATGTCAACAAAGAAGCATGAAACAAAAGACTACTG
The DNA here is from genome assembly GCA_028646515.1 of Pseudochirops corinnae. Lineage (NCBI taxonomy): Eukaryota > Metazoa > Chordata > Mammalia > Diprotodontia > Pseudocheiridae > Pseudochirops > Pseudochirops corinnae. Next base: position 334,399,671 of record CM053587.1, read on the forward strand.
TGTCTATTTGTTTGTGGAAATGAAGAGAATTATGATGGCAATTCAGAACCAGATCATTGATACCATAAATTACAGAAGGCTTATCCTTAATGAGCCCAGACTTAGTGACCGAGGTAGATTATGCAAGGAAACAGCAGAAACTGGGTCACACATTGCTGTCGGTCATTAAAATTTAGCACTTAGTGAAGGTCTAACATGGTAACTAGAATTATAAGGCCACTCCAATGAACTGTAAGCTCTGGCTAGTTCCACCAATCTGCATGAGTTTTCAATATGGCCCTAATGAGAGATGGTAGGCATATGGTAAATAGTGAAAGGTTCAGCCACAGCAGATTCCCCCAAGGTGACAAATAATTTGACTGTGGCAACATGGGAATGAGGTGGAGGGGGAATCTTGAGATATAATTATTATTATTAAATTTAATTTCTTCAGTATTCATTTAATCATTTCCATTATAATTTCTACATACCAATAATTTGAGAAGCAGCTAGGTTGTCTAGTGGCCGAGAAAGAAAGACCTGCGTTTGAATCCTGTCTCTGACATTTACTATGTAACCCTGAGCAAATCACTTAACTTCCTACAGCCTCAGTTTCCTCATTTGTAAGACAGGAATAATAATAGTACTTACCTCACAGAATTGTTGTGAAGATCAAATGAGATAGTAGTAAGGAGCTTTGAAAAACTTAAAGCAGTATAAAATGTATTATTATTATCCCACTTTGGACACATATTAACTTCATGACTCATAAACAAGTTAATTAATCCTCAGTCCTCCAGATGATTCTCTGAGATTCTAAATTACAAAGGAGTTGCTATCTGCATTACTGGAGGGAATTTCCAAAGCAGGAGACCCCAACACTAGTGAAATGGGTCTAGACCAAAACAAAACAAAACAAAATCAGGTTTACAAATTGCTTTCCTCACAACAACCCTATGAGGCAGATATTACCATTTCCTTTTTTGAAATGAGAAAACTGAGACTCAGAAAGGTCGCATGACTTTCCCAGAGTTATACACCCAGATGCAAAGACCCATGTTCAGCTTCCTAGAAGGTACCTATTACTTTCTTCTCAATGGTTACAAAATTCTGCAGAGCTCAACACCAGAGAGAGATGAATCTACCCACAATCAAAGTATGGTTGGATAAGATAAGGGAGGTTATCACATAAAACTAACTGTCATCTCAGATTAAAACGTCTCTGGCCCTCCCCTCCCCTCCCTCGCCCACCCTGCAAACACACCACTGTTGACTGAGCATCGTGGTAATTTTTTGGAATGTTGAATACTCTTTTAAAGTTGCATTGACAAGAAATTAAAACAAAAACTATCAGAGCCAGAAAATACTGCCTCCATATTCCCCCCTCAGGCACACTGCGTCTGAGTAATGTACTTAACTATTATTTCCCATATATGAGATCCTATCTCTCATCTCTGTGTCCTCACATAGGCTGGAATGCTCTCCCTCTTCACCTCTGCCTCTTAAAATCCCTAGTTCCCTTCAAGGCTAAGCTCAGGTGCCATTGGCTATTTCCTCCAGTTCCTCCCAGTTGTTGGGACTCTATACCCCCACCTCCCAATTATTACACACACACACACACACACACACACACACATTTATAGTATTGATTTATATGAACACATGCTTCCAGCCCCGCCCCCCCCCCCCCAACTGTCCCAGGTAGAATGTAAGCTTCCTGAGAGCAGGCATGGTGTCATGTTTGTCTTTGTATCCCCAGTACCTACTACAGTGTCTGGAACACATTAGATACTTAATGCATGTTTGCTGATAGATTGGTTGATTGATATTTTCAGTCTTGTAAAAGACATTGTGGTTTCGTGGAGAGAGTTTGGTGCCAAGAGACACTTGGGTTTGAATCTGAACCCTAACACTTATTAGTTGTGCGACCTTAGATGAGTTGCTTAATTTTTGAGCTTCAGATTCCTCATTTTGTGCCTTCTCTACCTCCCAGGGTAGCTGTGAGGAAAGTGCTATGATATCATGAAGGTGCTGTAGCAGTAGAAGGCATTTTCTCTGAGAAATTCTCTGTTAACCAAAATAATACTGTAAATAAGATTAAAGAGGAGGTGTTCAGCCAATCATTTTCAAGGATGTTTACAAAGCCTTTACAGGGCATTAATTTTCATACAAATAATGCAAGTACTTATTAGAAATGTTGAAATTAGAAATGAATGCAAATCAAGATCTGCAAAGTATGAACTTTTGCAACCATATCATAGACATATTTTTAAATTTTCATTTATTTATTTTCTGTTTTTACACCTCTTTACATTTCCTTACATGTCCTTCCCTGCCTTCTTCCACAGAGCCATCCAGGATTGAACTAGAGCTCACCAGCTGGAAAGAATCAAATGTTATTATTATTTTGGGAGAGACAATCAGGGTTAAGTGACTTGCTCAGGGTCACACAGCTAGTAGGTGTCAAGTGTCAAGCTGGATTTGCACTCCTGACTCCAGGGCCAGTCCTCTATCCTAAGTGCCACTTAGCTGCCCCCAGTTGTTAAATTTCCACTGTGAGCATTTATACCTCAGAAACTGGCAAATGCTGCAAATCAGGGCTTGATATTTTGTTTTGTCAATTGTCTAGATTAAAAAAAGTTATGGAGAAAATGTTAATGAGGCAAATTAAACTTGAAAGAGTGGCTGAGCTCTTTGGAGAGTCAGCTATTCAACATTCACAGTGCATTCCTTCTAACATTTTTTTCTTTAAAGAGAAACAAATTCAGCAAAACCAATGAACATATCCAAAAAGCTGAGAGTTATATGCAATGATTCACACCTACGGAGCCCTACCTCTGCAAAGCAGTTAGGGTAGAAATCTCTATCTTTTTAAAATTCCTCTCTGGGGCCAAGCTTATGCTACAACTACTGATTTAAATTGTGTTTGTTGTTTTTTCTATTTATATCGCTATCCTTGTGTATATTATTTTCCTGGTTCTTCTCCCTTCACTTTCCATCAGTCCATAGAAGTCTTTCTGTGTTTCTCTATGTTCACCATGTTCATTGTGTCTTATGTCGTAGTAATATTCTCTTATGTTCATACAGTACAATTTGGTTAGCTGTTTCCTATCATTGGGCATGGACTTTGTTTCTAGTTCTTTACTACTAGAAAAAAAGATGCTGCCTTAAATATTTCGGTGTATATGGACCTTTCTTTTTGTCAATAATCTCCTTGGCTAGTAACAGTGGAGTCTCTTGGTCAAAGGTTATGAACATTTTAATCACTTTATTTGCAATTCAATTTACAAATTGCTTTCTAGAATGGTTATATTAATTCAAAAGTCCACTTGCAAATCAGTAGTGAGCCTGCCTTTCCACAATCTCTCCAACATGGACTATTCCCATTTTTAGACACGTGAGTAATTAATACTGTTGTAATTCAATTCAATAAACATTTATTAAATCTCTTCTATGTGCCAGTCATTATACTACTAGGGATACAAAAAGAGACCAAAACCAGTCCCTAGCCTCAAGGAGCTTACAATCTAGTGAGACAACATGCAAACAAATATATACAAAGCAAGGTATAGACATAATAAATGGGAATGATTAAAAGAGGGAAAGCAATAGAGTTAAGATGGGTTGGGAAAGGCTTCCCATAGTGGGAAGAGTGGGCAGGACTTAACGTACAATGAGAGTGAGACCACAGTATAGGGAACACATATGACCCTGGTGACTCGTAGCTCCAGAACTGCCAGTGTCCTATGCCTTTGCTCTATTCAGAGGGTCCCTGTGACATTGGCTGTGGGGTGTGTGTTCAACTGGGTAGGACCTTTGCAAGAGGCAGGATCTCTACTAGAAGGGCAGCTCAGCTAGACTGGATCCTTATATGGTGTGGCGGCTTGGCTGGATGAGCCAGTCCATTGCTGAGATGGGTCAATTAGGTTGCTCCTTGGGGTTGGCTCCTACTGGATTCTGCTGTTATAGTGACTGGCAGACTCCACTAAAGACACTAGGTGCTGGATCTTTGGTGGCTCTTCTTACCTTTTGAAGCTCACAAGATCATAACTTGGTCTGTTCATTCACCTAAACTTAAGAGAGACTATATACAACAGAGACAGAAATAAAGGTGTTAGCATGTGTTCACAGCCACATGGTGGCCAGATGGAAATGAGAAGGCAGCTGTAGATGTGAATAGACTGCTACCTCTACTGCCTTCTCACCTCCACTGCTCCCCTCCCCCACTTCTCACTTAAAACTTCGAGAGAAGAGAAATTTCATCTGCTCAAACCTTTTCTATGCACACTCATCAATTAAAAAGTCTTTTTGTCACAATGTAATAAACTAACAGGAAACACTTTAAGGTACCTGTGAATTCAGAGCAGCAGGGAAAGGACCCTTTCATCATGCATTTCCATAAACAGGCTTCCCAAGCCTGCAAGGGGCAGTCCCACACAGAGCACAGTGTACTTGCTCTGAGGTCTGTACCTTCACTGGTCACACCCACCCCTCCTTTATTATAGCATCAGAGATTGGTTCGTTTTTCTGGATTTCTATTGTTTTTTATCTTTAGCACCCAACACAGTGCCTAGCATACAGTAGGCTTGTTATAAATGCTTGTTATTCTCTATTTCAGAAAGGTTTCTGCGCTCTAAATCCCAGTGATGAAGCATTCTGCCAAGGTGGATGCAACTCTGGACCTGGAGGCAAAAAAACCTGAGTTTGAACCCTTCCTCTGATGCTTTATTAGCTGTGTGCAGGAAAATGAAGGGATGGTATGGTATGATGGTATGATAAATAGTGCATTCTGCTGGAGTCAGAGGCCCTGTTTCCTTTCTTTCTTTTTTAGAGACAATTGAGGTTAAATAATTTGCCCGAGGTCACACAGCTAGTGTCTGAGGTGGGATTTGAGATCAGGTTTTCCTGACTCCAGGGCTGGTGGTCTATCTGTGGTACCAAGGCTTTGTTTCCAGTTCTCACCTCTCATGGTTACTGCTTGTCTGTCCTTGGAAAAGTCACCCTCCCTGGGTTTTAGTTGTAAACAAACCATTAAGTTCTATAAAAGTGGAAGAGATAATTCCTATAAAATATTTTGGAATTCAGATTTTTGCCAACTCAAATTGCCTTCTCTAGCACAGAGGTCTCTAAATTTTTAAATAATTGTGCACCCCTGTCATTAAAATAATTCTAAGCACATCCCTAATATATACCTATTTACTTACTCATAAATGATATATGGGTACTAATGCTAACTATCATATATATTACATAACTTACACAAAATAGAAATGCAAAAATGATGAGGTAAAGATGAAATAACATTTGGCCCTAGAGCAGTGGTTCTCAACCTTCCTAATGTTGCAACCCTTTAATACTCGTATGTGGGCGGACTCACCTGGAGACAGATAGAGGAGCGGTGTCTCAGTTCCTAAGACCATCGGAAGTATGTGTTTTCTGATGCTCTTTAGGCGTCCCTTGTGAAAGGGTTGTTCAACCCCCAAAGGGGTCGTGACCCACAGGTTGAGAACTGCTTCCCAAGAGTCACCAGGGGCCACTGGAGTTTATTGGGTTAGGGGAGGAGGTAACATAGTTAGACTTGCTTTTTCTTTTCTTTCTTTTCTTTTAAGTAGTATTTTTTTTTCCAATTACATGGAAAGACAATTTTTGACATTCATTTTTTAAAATAAAATTTTGAGTTCTAAGATTTCTCTCTCCTTTCTTTTCTTCTCTCCCCCCTAGGACACTAAGCAATTTGATATTGCAGCCTTGTATTTTAGGAAAATCACTTTGATGACTGGATGTAGGAGAGTTTGGCATGGGAAGAGGTTGGAGGCCGGTGTAATGCCAAGGAATGGCAACTTCCAAGGTTCCCATTACCAGCATAGTAAACCCCATTTATTCAGTGACAGATTAAGGCAAAACATTCACAGAACAGAGAAAATCAAAATACAGAGTAACTCATTCATTTAGCAAGTAAGTTCTCAATTGCAAAGTACCAAGGTCCACCCCTGGCCAGTACATTAGTCAAAGTAGCCCACTCCTGGGCAGTACATTCATTTAGTCAGTCAAAGTCTTTCTTCTCAAATGGAGATTAGTTTCCAATCATAGACAAAGTACATTCATTTGGTCAATCACAGAGCACAAAAAGGCCTAAGGTTTCCCACCCCTGGACACTACTGAATTACAATACCATCCATTAACGCCAAGCAATTTCTCAAAA
>CM053587.1:334405951-334426057 GCA_028646515.1 Pseudochirops corinnae
ACCCTTAAGCTACAACAAGGTTAAGGTATCATCACAGCATTGAAAACCCAAGGAAAGGCCTTTCTTTCATCTTGACATGGGACAAGCCCTCAGCAATCTCAGTTCCTGGGGAGACAAAGCTCAACAAAGCCATGGTCAGTGTCCTCATCAAGTCACTCTCTGCCTGTAGAACAGTCCCAGAACCCCTGAAAACATCAGCAAGGCCCTCTTCCAGGATTTCTGTAAACATACAACAGGAAAATCCTCCTTCAGGGCTTCTGAACCAACAGAAAGGACCAGGACCTCTACAACAGCAACACTGTCCTTCACGAGCAGGTGAATCTGGCAAAACAATATTAAAACAGACAGACAAAATACTGACATCACAGCCATGCCTCCTCAGTTCTTGGCAGCTCCAGGTGGCAGTTCTCAAAAGTCTGGGCAGCTCCAATCCATGACACTGCTCTCCAAAAGTCCCTCTGGCCTTCTCTAGGCTTGGACCTCTCTCCCAATTCACAGCTCCTCCCAGTTCAGCCCTCTCTCTTCATGTCAACAAGTCCATCCCACAAGTGGGATTCACAAGCTCTGGGTTTTAACATTCAACCCAAAAACCAAGCCAATTCAGGGGCATCTCCAAATTCCATTAACATTACAGCTGGGAGACCTATCAGGAGGCAAAGAGGTTAGAGGCAGAGAAACCTATGAGGAGGCTCTTTCATTAGTTTGGGTGAGAGGAACTGAGGGCCATAATTAGAGTGATGGTGGTGTGAATAGAGAGGAAAGGCTGGATGGGAGAGATGGAGAGGGGGAAATGGCCAGATTGGGCAACTGACTGGATACTGCAGGTGCGATGGAGAGTGAAGGGGTGGGGATAACACAGAAGTTGTGAAGTTATGTGGCTGGAAGTATGGTAGCATGCTCAATAGCAATATGGAAGTTTGAAGGGGGGTGGTTTGGGGGAGAATGATAGTATAATGAGGTCTATGAGTTATTGCAACCAATCCATGCCTGCTCATCCTGTCCCTTGCCAAATAAAAAGGAGGGATGTAGAGTTTCTACTCACTGGTCACTTCTCTAGATAATCTAGTGTGCTCTCTGAGAGAGTCTACGGTAGCTGGTATTTGTTGTTTTTGTCCCTTGTTTTCAAAGAGGACCATGGCATCAGGGAAACGATGACATGACTTACGGTTGACTTTGGTCACATCATCATATAGCTAGGAAATACTCTGGGGGAGGGGAAGAAAGCTAGATATCCTAAGGAGGGAGGGGGGATTTTAGTGGGTGGGTGCCCTATTTGTGGCATCATGATTTTTTAAAAGTTTGAACTGACATTTCGTCACTTTCCATTTATTATTTGCTAATAGAAAAGATGGATAAGTGCCTTGATTTTAATAATTTGGAAGCAATATTGTCCATTGGATTTGATTGGATTCTATAACCGTTTTCATTATATTGATCAGATTAGCTAAATCTAGCATACTTGATTGTCATTATAGTATTGCTGTTACTTTGTAGTGTTCTGGTTCTGCTCAATTCACTTTGTATCAGTTTATATAAGTCTTCCCAAGCTTTTTTTTTTTTAATGTTTTCTGTTGCATTTTGTTTTCAGTGGTATAGTTATAAGGACTTGAACCCATGATTAGCTTAGGGGTGGGGGCGTGCTTGAACAGCAGACAGAGGAAATGAGGTAGTGTTGGGAGTACAGGAACAGCTATGGTTATAGTGAGTATTCCCACTGATTATCCTACAGAAGGTGAGATGTGACCTGTCTTCTCACCTTCTGACTAGCAGACCATGGAGGGCTGCCCACACCCACTTTGAATAACTTAACTGTGGATGATTCTTTGGCATGGAGCTCTTCCCATACCTGGACCTATATGCATTTCAAAAGGACAGTTTCATGTCAGGGAGTCTCAAATGCCACCTTCCTTAGACCATCTTGTTTCTTCTGACTTCGTTAGCTTGCCCCATTATTGGGATAATCTCATCATTCGGCAAGATCCCATCAGGCTTGTTAATCTACCCCCATCACTCTACCTGTACTCCGATTGGAAGGTTGGAGTCATGAATCCCAAACCCCTCATTTAGGATGGAGCTCAGCCTGAACATCTCATTTCTCCCCTGGCTACACTACTGTGGGGCATCTCACATGTCTTCACCATGCCCCTGCATCAGGTACTTTCCCCGCTTCCACTTTTCAGCTTCCTTTTGTGCCTTATCTTTCCCCACTAGATTGTAAACTCTTTGAGAACAGAGAATGTCTTTTTTTTTCTTTCTATCCCCAACAGTTAGCACATAGTAGGTATTTCGTTGTTATTGTTCAGTCATTTTTCAGTCATGTCTGGCTCTTTGTGACCCCATTTGGGGCTTTCCTGGCAAAGATACTGAAATGCTTTGACATTTCTTATTCCAGTTCATTTTACAAATAAGGAAACTGAAGTAAATAGGGTTAAGTGCCCAGGATCACACAAGTTAGCAAGTATCTGATGCCGGATTTGAACTCACAAACAAGTGGGTGCCTAATAAATGTTTATTGACTGACTGGCCTAAGTTATATCATGTGGGCATCCTTCCCGTGGAAATCCTTCTTGCCCACTTGACACTCTAAACATGGCCCCTGAAAAAAAAGGGAACAGACACACCACAGAAAAATCTGAAATAAACGGGAGAATCCTGAGAGCAGGGGAGGGGGGAGGAGCAAATGTGAACAAAGCTGACATTCCTACTGTCCGATGACAGCATTCCTGGGGCTGAGTCAGGCCTGCAGCCTCGCCCCCCTAGCCTATCATGCCTTTCTGATGAGATGACTAGACAATTAGGCAACCACATCTCAACTACCCACCCGAGAGTGGAAATCAGCATAAGGGGCAGTTGGGGGTGGCCCTGATATCTGTCAGAATCGGCTTTCTTTAACAATATCCATGGTTTAGCAGAACATGTTCTCCTAAAGACTGGATAATGAATTACCAGAGATGCTAATAGGTTATAGATTTAGAGCTGAAATAACCCCAGAGACCACAGTGTCCAGCCTCCTCATTCAACACTTAAAGTGTTTGCCACCCGGGCAGGTTATATATGTCCCCCTGGGTTATCTAAATGTGACCTCTGGGAGAGATAGAAATATCTCTAGAATCTCTCTCATCCATCTCTGAGAGAGACTGGGATTCCTGCCTTGAGAGGAGCAGGAGAAGGTACAGCTCTGTTCTCCAGTCTTTGAGGGGGTACCTGACCAAAATGCTACCTATCTGATCCCTTAAATATTGCTGTTCTAGGAGCGCCATTAGCTAAGAGCAAAGTGATTTTCTTAGCTACTATTCTTCAGAGGTAGGAGGGTAGACCTTAATCCATATTCTCCTTCCTACCAAATGGCTTTTTGTTGGGGATCAGTTGTTTCTCAGCTATCTCTGACTCTTCTCAATCTCATTTGTGGTTTTCTTGGCAGAGATACTGGGGCGAGTTGCCATTCCTTCTGCAACTCATTTGACAGATGAGGAACTGAGGCAAACAGGGTGAAGTGACTTGTTCAGGGTTACACAGCTAGGAAGTATCCTAGACCAAATATGAACCCAGGAGATCAGTCTTCCTGACTCCAGACCTAGCATTCTATCCACTACATCACCTAGCTGCCTAAAGCCAAATGCTCCTTACACACACCCATGAAAAAAATTATCACAAATATTGACCATCTAGCAGATTCCCTTTACCTGAGCAGATAGCAATCCTAAATTAGAGAAGTTCTGCAGGTTAGACTATGCCAGAGAATGCCCAATGTTGAATGAGCTCTTAAAGTGGGAATGAGATGAGATCTCTGTTTAACCAAGAGAGAGACCCCAATCTCACCCAAGGGGAGATTCCCCCAAATTTCTAAGGAGACAAGTCGGGAACCAGGGGATGCTAAGGATCTAGCTTCTATCTACGTCTGCAAGACATGCTCTCTTTTCCTTGTCCTAGGAGTCAGTCGGGACAAGCGTCTTGTTACCATACATTTCTCTCTCACAAGAGGAAGGAAGAATTTTTCTCCTTTTCAAAGCTCTTATATCACCTCTGCCCCTCTCACAGGCATACATCAGTATTCTTTGCACCATTCAGAAGACTCACAAAAAATTGTTCCAGGCTTGGCTAAAACTTAGGTTACATACAGATAAAAAAAAAACAGAGGTCAGAGAGGGAAGGTGACAGCTACTGAAAGTCTGAGGGAGGCTGTGAATTTAGATCTTCTGGGCTCCAAGACTAACACTGGCATTTAGGTACTGGTCAGGCTAGAGATGACATTTTAGATTCTCTCCACTGGGGAGGTTTTGTTATTCTGGGATTATCTTCCATTCTAAAGCCACCATTTCTCCAAAATTCCCCATTTCCATTTAACAAAACTGAAGTAGAAATGAACTGGTGGGCAGGGAGAGCTTGTATGGATTTTATATGTAGATTGCAATCTCTTTGAGGGCAGGGAATATTTCATTTTTGTCTTGGTATCTCCAGTGCTTAGCACATTGCAGGCAATTACTAAATACTTCCTGTTTGATTGACCTGGGTTTAAATCCCAGCTCTGCCAATTACTACAGGTATGGCATTGGGCAAAGTCATTTAGCCTTTTAGGGCCTCCATTTTCTTAATTATAAAATGACGAGCTTGCACTCTTGGGTCCCTTTTAGCTCTGAGTGTAGGATCTGATGATTGATTGAACTGAAAATGCAGCTGTGTTGTCTCTATTTTCCTTTCTTTTTTTTTTGTCTTTGTATAAGGGATGGCTTGCCCATTAAAGGACAGGAAGAATTATATTAAAAAATGAAGGTGATGTCAAAACAAAAGATATTAATAAAAAATATTTTAACTGACCAAATAGAAAAATAAATCACAGTTGCAAATAACAAAAGTAAATGGTTTCCATTCCCAATAAACTAGAGAAGTATGCATTTGAGAGGCAGCCAGATCTACTCAATAAAATTCTGCATTCTTCCCTGTGTTCCCTCAGCATTGGCTCTCTATTATCTTTGGAGGCATAAAGGGAGCATGGTATGGACCACCAGAAAAATGGGAACTGGATTTAGTTACAGGAGAGAGTTGGGTTGACATTCCAATTCTAATACATACTAGTTTGTGTGATATTGGATGAGTTACTCTGTCTGGGCACCAATTTCTTTATTTGTAAAACTGGAATAAAAATAAAGAATATTCACCCTGCTTGCCTCCCAAGGTAGAACGAGAAGAATGCTTGGCAAACCTTAAAACACGATATAGATGTGAGTTGTTATTACTTAGATCATAGGATCATACAGTTCAGAGGGGGAAAGCAAATTTGATACCATTTAGACTAATTCTCTCATTTCCTACGAGCCAAGAGAGGTTAAGTGACTTGTTTGCCAGGATTTGGATCCAGCATGGTAAAGACAAAAGGCAAAGGGCATGGAGAGTCAGAGGACCTGAATTTGAAATTTGCCTCTTTAACATTCACTACTTGTGTGACCTTGGCTAAATCACTTACCATCCCTTGGCCTTGGTCTCCTCATTACATGGCCTCTAAATTGAAGATCCAAAAAAATTGCAAGCTAGTTCTCTTTTTACTGCCGATGAAAGTTAAACTCACCCTACACTAAAGATCTTATGAGCCCTTACGTCACCTTTCTGCCTTTGCTTTGTAGTTAGAGGAGCTGAGTTTAAGTCCCACCTCTCAAGCCTACCACACATGTCTTTGAGGGGATCATTTAACCACCCTGACTCAGTTTCCTCATTTGTAAAATGAAAGGATTGGACAAGATGCCATCTGAGATGACTTCCAGTTCCATATTATGGTTCACGATCTCTTAGTTACCTCTGCTCAGGGGCAAGCCTTTACCTTCCTGTGTTTCACCTTTGTTCTCCCACATCCTCTCGCTGCCTGAAATGCCTGCTTCAGGGATGGCTTGGATTAGACAGCCTCAGAATCCCTCGATTCTGTGATTCCAGGAAACTGGAACTTGAGAAACAGGCACCTAAGTAGACCAAATGATGAAACATAGGAAGTCTGGGTTTTTTTCTTCCTTGTGATTGTATTAGATCCTGGACCTTTCTCTACAAGAGACCTGGCTAGTTGTAAAAAGAAGGAATTTCTGAGCAATTGGAGTTGGCCCAGCACTGAATGACTGTTGGTCATACGCTATAAAATGTTGACTTCTTACCGAGGTATAAGTTAAACTGAATGGCCTCTGGGGTCCCTTTTGAGATTCTGGGATTCTGGGAATGGGTTCCTCCCTCTTTCCTAATCCACATCCATTACTTTCTGCCAGACCCAACTCAAAATTCACCACTAATTAGAAGCCTTCCTTGGTTACTCCGATTCCCTCTCCCTCCCCAATCACACATCCACTTAGCACTTCCATCAGGAAAAATGGAGAAAGTGACCTTGGCTTAGCATGGGCCAGAGCCAACTGAGCTAGCCAGCTACAGTCTCCAACAGAATAGCTTCTGGGTATGGAGATAAAAAGAGAAATTTATCATCAGAGGATGCTTATTAATGGGAGTCATGTGTTGGCCTCGGTAAATGAAGAAAACAATCCTGACTCAACATAATGACACCTTTTGTTCCTCTACTGCTTTGTACTTTTTCAAAATGGATTTTCATCCATTATCTCATTTGATCCTCTTGACAAGCCTGTGAGTTAGACAGGGCAGGTGTTCATATCCCCATTTGACAAATGAGGAAACTGAGGCAAGGGAAATTTAAGTAAAACTTTCTGAGTTCACCAGACTAAATAGCATCAGAAGCAGACTAGAATCTGGTTATTCTGTAATTAGTTTGATTTATTTTATTCCTTCAATAAACATTTATTAAGCACCTACTGTGTGTTTAATATTATCACTGTGTGCTAGGCATACAAAGGCAAAAGTGAAATAGTACCCCCCCCCTCAAGAAACTTACATTCCACTAGAAAGAGGGACATGTATTTCATTTCAATTCAATTGAATGAACATTTATTAAGTGCCTACTACCTATGTGCCTGGCATTCTGGATATAAATACTATCCAATATAGAAACAGATTACATAAATACAAGATCATTAGTGAAGGGATTGAGCGCAAACTAAGCAGATAAGGAAAAATTTCTCACAGGAGACAGCACCTGAGGTGAGCTTTAAAGAAAACTAAGAATTCTAACAGGTAGAAGTAAGGAGGAGGAGCATTTGAAACAAGTCAAACAGCTTGGACAAAGGCATGGAGGTGGGAGATACTGCGCCATATTCAGTGAACAGCAAATAAATCAGTTTTACCCAAATAGAAAGTGTATGAAAGGGAGCAATGTACAATGTATCTGTAAAGGAAGGCATCCAGGAGCCAGAGTGTGAAGGGTTTACCAAGCAAAGATGTGAAGTGACAATTTTATCCTGGAAACAACAGAGACACAATGGAAGATCCTTGAGCAAGAGAGTAGCATGAGTCAATCCTGTGGTTTAGGAAGAATATGTTGACAACTAAATGGGCTTCTCTTTCTACTACTCATATCTCAAGGAGGTAGCAGTGCGATATGGTAGTATATGTGTTGCTTTGCCTTCTAGAATGTAAGCTTCTTGAAGGCAGGAACTGTTTCATTTTTGCCTTGTCCACAGGTGTTTCATAAATGTTTGTTGATGGACCACAAGGGTGGAGAGAGATGAGAGGTATATTTGAGCTGACAGTCTGGTGGTTTGCCCCTCAAAATATACCCTTGTGTGGGGGTGGATCTGCATCTGAGGATGGAGTCTAGGCTTTCTTTGTTTGCCAATTTATTCATTCAATCAGCAAAAGCAGATTGAGTTCCTGCTGTGGATTCACTCTGGGAATAGAGATGATGCGTGATATGGTCCCTTTCTTTTAGGAACTTATAGTCTAGGGAAGGCAATAGACATACACTCACGTGATACCATGAGAAAGAAGCAATCAACATCACCTTGACAATTCACTGAATGACCTTGAATCTCACTTTCTTTCTCTTGGTCAAAGTTTCCTTCTGTATCAAAAGAGAAGAGCAGACCCAGCCCTGACATTCTATGATTCTATCTACACACAAAGTTACAAATTGAGTCCTTATAACCCCATTACAACACATCTCTAGGAAAGGGATACAAATGAGCTATTATTTAGACCAAATCTGGAATTAGGATATTCAGTCCTGGGTGTTACATTTTAGGTGGGATATTGATGAGATGTAGGATGTCCAGAGAAGGGGTATCATGAGAGTTGAAGGTCTTGTATCATGCCATATGGGGATCATTTGAAAAAAACAAGGATGTCTAGCCTGAGAAGGGCACCAGGCTACCATCAAATGCTGGAAGGGTTTCTGTGTAAGTCAAGCCTGTTTGACCCCACAGGGTAGAATCAGGAACAATACATGAAAGTTACAAAGAAACAAATTTGGCCTTGACAAGGAAAGGCTTCCTAATAAAGAAAGCTGTCCACAAATGGAAAGAAGTACCTTGAGAGATCTTCTTGGAATCAGCTTTCTGCATAGTTAGTCTGTCAACTTGTTAGATAAAAGGTAAAAATCAGCACCAAATTAGAAAGAAAAAAAAAAAGATGGAAATGAGAAGATATGGCAGGTATTCAAGTTAATCTATTTTTAAAAACTATTGACACTGAAAAATGAAAAATATATAAAAGAACAGACATTGACATAGACCGTCACCATTTAAACAGAAGTTTTAACCAAAGTTATTGTCATAGTCAATAAATATTTATTAACTATCTGCTATGAGCCAGGCACTGTGCTAAGTGCTGAGGGCTACAAATAGATAAAAGATAATCACTGCCCTCAAGGAGTTTACAATCTAATTGGAGAAGACAACCCACAAAAGGAAGGTGAAAAGAATAGTCTCAACGCATGGACATGGTAGAAATGCCCCAGAGTAATGCAGCCAGGTAAGAAATGAGGAGATGGTCTGAGCTGAGCTCTCTCCTTAAATGGAAGTTTTGTACTTCATGGCTCCACCCTCCAGGGGCCATCTCCAGTAGTCCTGATCTATTTCTGGCCACTAGACTCCCATGGCTCTGGAGGGGAAAGTGAGACTGATGACTTTGCACAGCTCTCCCTCACTTAAATCCAATTCACTTGCAAGCCATGGCTTTCCTGATGACAAGGTCTTCTTGGAGAATGAAGGTGAAACAACAACTACCCTCCAATCAGAGAGGCAGAGGGCAATGATGAAGTGGAGGATCAAGGCTGATGGGATTGCATCATGACTTGCAGGATGGTGAGATTATTCCAAGAATGAGTTTCCTGGGACATTCTCTAGAAACCTGTGCTCAGATTGCTACATAAGCAAAACCTTCATACAAATTAGAATTATTAAAAAACAGAATGGACTGCTTTAGGAGGTGATGGCTACCCCCTCATTGGGAATCTTTAAACAAAGGTAGCATGAGCCAACCAATGTCCAGGATACTGTAGAGGAATTTTTGTTGGACCAGATAGCCTCTGAGGGCCCTTCCAAAATCTGAAACTCTCTGCCCTGAGTCTGCCACTAACAAATGGCATGATCTTGGGCAAGTAATTTCTCTTAGCCTCAGTTTGTTCATCTGGAAAATGGGAACAGTAATATACTACTTCCCTCTCAATATTGTACATGAAAATGTCAAATACCCTGTGAACTGTAAAGCCCTATGGAAATGCCAGCTGCTACCATGATCACTATCACTGCTATTATCATTACATCCCTGCCCTGCCTGCTGCTGTGGTGTGGTCTTTCGTGTCTCTGGGAGCTCCGAGGGCCCACAGGTGGCTGGATTTCCACACCAGTTGGAGTAGCAGTCCCTCTGCCTATCTTACCTACTGACATATGGGTTGTCGAGCTTAATTAATCAGCATTTATAACACGTTTGCTGGTGCTCGGGTGAAGCACAGAATACAATTCCACAGAGTATCATGTAAGTAGGGAAGATGAAGAGGCTGGTTTGTGTGTGTGTGTGTGTGTGTATGTGTGTGTGTGAGCTAACCCACACACTAACCCCTGGTGGGAGCTTGTTCGATATTAGGATTATGACAGGGAAAATGTCATGCTTATTAAGCTTAATGAGATATTTGCTGGTAAATTCCATTCTTAATTTTGTCAACAGGAGCCCTGATGGGGGCCTGTCATGTCGTTATCAGGAGAGCGCTGATCCATGGAACATCCCAGGCAGACCCTTGTTGAAGGATGTACCCATTGCAATGACACAGAGAGGATGCTTGGATTGCACTAGATGTCCTCTGGAGCTCGTAGATCTAAAGATCTCATTTTACAGATGAGGAAACTGAGACCCAGGGAGTTTAAGAGACTTGTGCAAAGGTAGTAAGCATAAGAGGTGGAATCTGAGCCCAGGTCCTCTTACTTCACACTTTCCCCTTCCCTTCCAGCCCCGAGATTTGGGGATTTGGAGGCATTTGGAGGGGAAAGGCATCACACACTGGCTATGTCAATGACCATTGGAAAAGAGCAGCCAGGTTTGAGGTAGGAGTGAAGGACAGGGAAGGAAGAGGGGGATGTGGCTTTTTAGATTGTATGTAAGAATATCATAGACTTAGGACCTTGGAGGCTGTTCAGCACACACAGATAAGGAACAGAAGACGTTAAGTGTTTTGCCCAAGTTAACAGGGCTGATGATAAGATCACAGATTCAGAGCCAAAGGGCCCTTATAGATCATCCAGCCCAACCCCTTTGATTGATAGAAGAGGAAACTGAGGCAGAGACGGTCATTAGACTGTATCACCAGGAGGCAGCAAGGAATTTGAATTCAGAGTCTTTTATATTAGGAGACAACATGGTGTTTTTGAAAGTAAATCAGTCTTGGAGTCTGAGAGCAATTAAACAAATCTCTTAAGAGAGAGGACTTAATTTTCTCATCTGTAAATTGAGGATAATAATCTCCACCGGTTCCATCTAAGGGCTGTCCCAACTCACCCCCTTTCCTCTCTTTCTTCGGAGAGAGAATTCCCTTGAGCTCTAGTGACAATGAGAGCCATATAGGGGTGGGGGTGGGGATAGGAATTCGGTTTTTATTGTTTCCATCTGTGGTGCGTCCACTTTCTTATCTGGGGATGCAGTAAGGCCTTCCCCATATATTGTGGGGACCTGGCAGTCCCCACCTAGCCCCCACCCCCGCTTGTCTCGCCCACCCCCCAGTTGTGCTTGGGAGCCGGAGCCCAGCTTTGTGTCCCGGCCTCAGGAAGAGACACTCAGGCTGCATTCCCCAGCGCAGCCTGAACTTTCGACCCCATTGTATACTCTAATTACTGGAACCAGCGGGATTAATTCCACGACCTACTTTCCATGACTTTTTGCTGCCACAGAGCGATAAGGCTGCGGCAGCCCCTCGCCTGTCACCGCAATGCGGTCCTGCCAGCTGAAGAGCTGGGGGCAAAGAGGGGGAGGTGCCCAGGAGGCACCTCCACCCTGGGTGTGGCCGGAGCTGGGCTGCGGGGCTCCCCCGACCGCCCGGCTGCTAGCCCCAAATAGCCTTATGGGTGAGGTTGCCAAGCTTTAAAAAATCAGTCAGTCAGTCAGTCAGTCAGTCAGTCAATCCAGCTTTACCCACGGCCGCAGGGCTTTAGCCACTGCGGTTCCTCACATATGGTTTCTTTATTTCCCATCTCTGTGCCTTTGCTCTGGCTGGTTCCTACACCTGGCCTTCTTTCCCCACCTCACTTTCACTTCCTGGTACTTGTAGCTTTCTTCAATGACTGCTTTTGCCCCAAAAAGGCATTCTCAGTTTGCCCAGCTGCCAGTGCCTTCCTCTCTAAAGATTACCCTTCTTTTTCTCAGAATCTATCTTAAATAGTATCTAGTCTCCCCTCCTTAGAAAAGGGGGTGCTCCTAGAAGGCAGGGGGATCCCTTTCTTTGAATTCCCAGTTCTTCGTACTTAGGTGCTATAGTGGATAGAACACAGGGGCTTGGAGTCAGCTTCATATACTAGCTGTGTGACCCTGGGCAAGTCACTTAATCTTGTTTGCCTCAGATTTCACCTATGTAAAATGAACTGGAGAAGGACATTGCAAACCAGTATCTCTGCTAAGAAAGCCCCCAAAAGGGGTCACAAAGAGTCTGAAATAACTGAAAAACAAAAGTGCCTTTCTTCCTCCTGCCCTTCTTCCTCTCTCCCCTCCTTCCTTCTTTCCTTTTTTCCTTCCTTCCTTCCTTCCTTCCTTCCTTCCTTCCTTCCTTCCTTCCTTCCTTCTTTCCTTCCTTCCTTCCTTCCTCCCTCCCTTCCTTCCTCTCTCCCCTCCTTCCTTTCCTTTTTTCCTTTCTTCCTTTCTTCCTTCCTTCCTTCCACCCTTCCTCCCTCCCTCCCTTTCTTCCTCCCTCCCCTCTTTCCTTCTTTTCTTCCTTCCTTCCTTTCTTCCTTCCACCCTTCCACCCTTCCTTCCTCCCTCCCTTTCTTCCTCCCTCCCCTCCTTCCTTCTTTCCCATGTATAAGCATTAAAGACAGCAGGCATTTAATAAATGCTTGTTATAAATGGTTTGTAATAAATGGTTAAGCACCTACTGTATACCAGGCATTGTGCAAGGCTCGGATTAGAAAGACAAGAATGAGACAATTTCTGTTTTCCAAGAGCTTATGAGAGTAAAGGACACAGTAAATATTAAGTAATTGGCCAGGGAACACTTTGTTTCCATAAAGCCTTATAAAAATGCAAGCTCCCATCATTATCTGCTGCTGCTTTGAACTTCAGAAGGAGACTCGAGGTCTTTTCGGAGCAGCTCCATTCAGCTTACACATGGCTGCAGACTTGGCCCTACCCCCATCCCCTCCCATATGGAGCCCGTCTCTGACCTGAGTCATTTTCTCACTAGACAGCAGTTTGTACCCTCAGCCGTGGCTAGCTGTCTTCCAGATGTGAGCCAAGGGTCATGAGGAAGACCAGGTGAGAGTGCATGGTTCAGTGTAGTCAGTCCCCACCAAGGGAAAGAAAACAAGTACTGGAGTTCCCGGCTCTTGATCTTTAGTTTCACACTTCTCCAGGCATTCAATCATCCATAGCATCATAGACTCAGATTTCTAGAGCAGCTTGGGTCCTTAGAGATCATCTAGTCTTCTTTTACTGATGAGGAAACTGAGGTCCATCGAGCTGAAGTGATTTACCCATCACACAGATGGAACTGAAAGAAACCTCAGTGGCCATCTAGTCCTACGCCCTCCTTATATATATGAGGAAACTGAGGCCCAGGGACATTATGACTTGCCCAAGGTCATGGTTGTAATGAGTGATCCATTCATTCTGATGATATTTATCAGGGCTTTCTCCATAGTTCTGGGTGCTGTTGGGTATTCAAAGGATAAGGCATGTTCCTTGTCCAGGAGGTGATAAGAAATGTAAACAGAGAAACATAATAATGAACAGAGTGGGTAAGTGCCTAAAAGAGCGCCAGACAAAAGCATGGCCATGACCAGAAGGAGAGACCATTTCTGGCTTCTGTAGTTCTGAGGAAGTAGGAGCAGGGAAGTGGAGAGGGAAAAAAAGCAATTGATGGACAATCCTTACCCAAATTATTATAATAATTCCCACTAAACTAGCCTGTTGTGGTGTGCAGACATATTAAACTCACCACAGTCTTACAGGGTAGGTAAGGCAGGTATTGGGGCAGCTGGGTGGTACAGTGGATAGAGCACTGGGCTTGGAATCAGGAAGGCTCATCTTCCTGAGTTCAAATCCAGCCTCAGACACTTCCTAGCTGTGTGACCCTGGGCAAGTCACTTCACTCTGTTTGCCTCAGTTTCCCCATCTGTCAAATGAGCTGAAGAAGGAAATGGCAAACCTCTCCAGTATCTCTGCCAATAAAGCCTCCAAATGGGGCCACAAAGAGTTGAACATGGCTGAAAATGACTGAACAACAACAAAGGGCAAGTATCATTCTGCCCTCTCCCCAGATAGTGAATAACTTGCCCTGGGATCACTCTGTTAGTAAGCCTCTGGAAGGCAGGAACTGAGCCACCTCCACTTTGCTGACTTTTCCACAGGTCTGGCTCTCTGCACATTTTGCCAAACTGCCTCCCTTCTGACATGTGTCCTTCCTTCCTAACCCTTCTGTCTTCACCCCTCTTTTGATCTGTTGGCACCCCACCTGTCCTTTAAAGCTTCTACTACTGCCCCTTCCCCATTGCCCTTCCAGGTCTCCCTGAAGAGTCTTTTCCCTCATCTGATCTCAAAGCACTTTGTAGTTCCCCAACACCCCAGGATTTGGGTCTGGAAGAGAATTTAGAGGTCACCTAGGTCACCCCCTTCATTTTTCAGATGAAGAAACTGGTCCAGAGAGGACAGTGATTTACTCAGTTATAGCAGGTAATAAGTAGGAGAGGTAAAATTTGAACCCAAGTACCCTGATTCCAAATCCTGTGTATGCCTCTGCATCATGGTTATTATGCATTTAGCCTAGGCTAATCTGCATCCTGTTTATGGGTGCATGGATTTCATCTCCTTCTCCTGGAAACATGAGGAGACAGTTTTTCTACAGTGGAAAGAAGGCTAGATTGGGGGGTAAGGGGGGCAGAACATTTGGGTTCTAGACTAACCTACTCTAAATCTGCCTGAGACTTTGGCCTAGATATTCAGCCTAGCTGTTAAAATGAAGGAGTTAGCCCAGACAGCCTCTGAGGTCCTTTCCAAACTCTAAGTCTGCGATTATCCTGGAGCCTGCTATGTTTGCTACTTGTAGTTAGGGAAGATGCTTTATTTATCTCTGGGTCCTCTTTGTCTTCTCCTTCCTCCTGCTTGGAGGAAAATAAAGAACAGCTCTGCTCTCCTGGCCCTCAGGCCTCTGAAAGGCAGAGAAATCCAACCCTGCTACCCCATCTAGATAGAACTGGGGCTGTGAGCTGGAAGGCACCTTCCAGATCACCGAGCCCAACTTTCATATTTTGCAAGGGAAGCAACTGAGGCCCGGGGACATTTAACAGCTTCCCCAAGATCACTCGAGTGACATATATCAGAGTGAGGATTCCTGGGATCAAAGGTTGGAAGAGACCTTAGCAGCAGAATGGTTCAACCTCTTCATTTAACAGATGAAACAGACCCAGAGAAGGGTTACCTAAGGTCTCACAGGTAGGAGCCCAGATTCAAGCCCAGCTCCTCTGACCCTAGCCCCAGTCTGTTTTCTGCTCTGCATACTAACCATATATACAACCCACTCTGGGCTTTGCCCATGAACAAATGGCAGCCTAGCTGTTCCTCACTCCTTTAAGGAGGAGCCTGGCCTCCAGCTGCTAAGAGGAAAAGAGAAGTCCCAGGAGCGATTCACTGTAGGGATCCCAGGGGCACATGGGGCACGCGGGAGGGCTTGCCCCTCTTGGTACACCTGCCACAGGTACTTAACAAATGTTATTCTACCTGCACCAACATCTCTCAAATCCATCCCTTTGTTCAGCTGCCAAGGCTACCACCCTGGTTCAGGCCTCCATCACTGCACATCTGGGCTATTTCAATAACCTTCTAGTTAGTCAGCTGCCTAGAGGTGGCTAAATGGCTCGGTGGAGAGAGCACTAGGCCTGGAGTCAGAGACCTGAGTTCAAGTATAGCCTCAGATACTTGCTGTGATCTTGGATAAGTCACTCTTCCTCAATATCCTTATCTGTAAAATGGGTGTAAAATTATCATCTACCTTCCAGGATTGTTGTCTGTAAAGTCCCTAACATCGTACCTGACATATAGTAGGCACTTAATAAATATTCGTTTCCTTCTTTTCTTCCTTCCTTCCCTCTCCCTCCCTCCCATCTCCCCAGCTCAGATCTCTCCTCTCCCTAATCCATTCTCCTCATAGGGTGATTTTCCTAACCCACATGTCTGAAGGCTCCAAAGGTCCAATGACTCCCGGTTTGGATGGAACACAACCTCCTTCCTTTGGCGTTTCTAGCCTTTCATAATTGGGCTCCAGCCAACCTTGTGGCCTTCAAGTGTCTGCCTGCTGCTCCTGGCTCCGTGCTTCTGCCCCAGGCCTGCACATACCCGTCCTCATCTCCACATCTTAGACCAGTCCCAGCTAACACCAGGGCAGCAGGGTCCAGGGCTTGCTATCTAGCCCTCCCGTCACCACTCCGAAATTACTTTGCATAAATATATAGGTCCCAAGTACAGAAAACAGCTAGCTCCCCTAAAGTGGCCACATTATTTGAATTTGCCCTGCATATTTCCATTGGGTTGGAACCAGTGGCTGTATTTAACATAATTATAACTTGGAATATGTGAATTTGAATTCATGTGAGTGCTTGGAGCAGATTTGGGTTAGGGTTAGGGTTAATTTGCACTCATCTGGACCTAGCTGTGTTACACATTTTCTTCTCTGGGGACATGTTAAATTTTCTAGTAAAAAGAATGTAAGCTTCTTGAGTGGAGGGGTTATTGCGTTTCCCCCCTTTTTTTTGGAGGAGGGGAAGGCAGGGGAATTGGGCTTAAGTGATCTGCCCAAGGTCATAGGGCTAGTTAAGTGTCTGAGGCTGGATTTGAACTCAGATCCTCCTGACCCCAGGGCCAGTGCTCTATTCACTGTGCCACCTAGCCACCCCTGTTTTCCCCTTTTTAGATACAGAGTCTGGCACCTGATATGTAGCCTGCAAGATCTAAAGCAGAGGTGAGGAACCTTTGGCCTTAAGGCCACTTGGCCTTATGGTTCCCACCCTTGACCTAAACATTTAACAGAATTATATTGAATCAATGAATCACCTCTGTTCCCTTCTTGTAAGATCATATATTTAGGGTTGGTGACAGGAGTTTTTGACCTTATTTTGTGTCATGGACCCCTTGGCCAGTCTGGGGAAGCCTTTAGACCCCTTAATGTTTTTAAATATATATATATATAATACATTGAGTTACAAAAGGTATCTTTTATATTGAAATGCAATTTTCAAAATCTTTTTTAAAAAGCAATTATGCTGACCTCAGGTTAAGAGCCTCTGGTTGGGCTCTTACTAGTCCCCTGAGTCTCAGAATGTTGTCAAGGCAAGGTTTGCTAAAAGGCCCTGAACCTCTCTATCTCAAAGGGGAGCCTTAGAATTCCCAGCAGCTTCTCTGCCTTAGCCACGTCAGAGAGGAAGAAAAGAAAGCTGACGCTGGATTAAAATCCTGGTTCTACAACTTTGAGCAGACCCCAATATCTCAGGGCCTCAGTTTCCCTATGCCTCAAATAAAGGGGCCCTGGGCTACGTGCTATGTAAGGCCTCTTCCAGCCTTATTCACATGATTCTGTGCCGATTGAACGGAGCCCCTCCCGGGCCTGGACACTTCGGGGCTGTCAGGCCCCGATGGCCTCCTCCTCCCTTTCAATAATTCATCAGGTTTCTATTTGACATCCATATTTTCCACTTCTTGCTCCTATTTCTCAGCAGAGTTCTTAATTACCTCCCAAGCTGCCGCCACCCAGCAGCTTATCGGCATTCTGACTGCTTGACAGGGCTGTAAAACTGGAGATAAACCAAGGCAGGAGGGCCGGCCTCCTTATCAGGCCCTGGCTTCAATAATTAACTGGGGAGGGGACCCAGAAACAGATAGGACTGGAGGCTGGCCTGGGGAGAGAGCTGGAAATTCTCTGACTCCAAGCAAGCCTCCTGGACCTTGGGCCTTATCACAATTCACTTTCTTATTCATGGCAAGCTTCCTTCTCTTGGCTACCTCTTCCTCTCTTTATTTCATGGAGCTGTCTCCCCTAAAGAGTTTTTCTCCGTGACTTTCTGCCCCTTGCCTTCAATCACCTGAAGGCCTCACAGCCCCCTCCCCATAGTTTATTCTCTTTCCTGTGTAGGCCAACAATCTAATTCTCTGAGCGTTTTGCTGAACTTAGGTCAGGGCAGCCAAAGGTAGAATAAAGAGGCTTGGGAAAACTCACTCACTTTGGAGCCTGGAACTGCACAGATAGGGGAAGAAAAGAAGCTGATTAGGGCCCTAAGGGCCTGGGTTACTTGGCCTTGCCTGCTGGTTGTTGTTCAGTTCTTTCAGTCATATTTGACTCTTCGTGATCCCATTTGGGGTTTTCTTGGCAAAGATACTGGAGAGGTTTGCCATTTCCTTCTCCAGCTCATTTTCAAGATGCGGAAACTGAGGCAAACAGGGTGAAGTGACTTGTCCAGGGTCACACAACCAGTAAATGTCAGAAGCCAAATTTGAACTCTACTCATCAAGAGAACCTCAAGAAATTGTCACAATGTCTTATGCTATTCCGGGAATTTCTTCCAGGTTTTTTCCTTTCTTTTCAATGATATACTTTAATATAAACTGAAAGTAAAACAGACAGGCACAAAGGTAAAAACAAACAAACAAAACCCCAGCCACCTACCTGTCCCACCTATCTCCCAAGGGAGTTAGTATCTATTTAATTTTTATTTCTCTATTTTTCAGAAGTCCATTGACATTTATTAAGCACCCACTATGTGTTAGATGTTGTGGGATTTGCACTTCCTAATGCTTGTTGAGGCAACAAGCATTTATTAAGCCATGAACCAGGCATTGTTCAAGGACTAATCCTAAGGGAAGTCTTCCCCAGCTCCTCTTAATTCCAGTGCCTTCCCAAGTATTTCCTCAGTGGCAAAGTAGATAAAGTACCCAACCTGCAGTCAGAGTTCAAATCCAACCTCAGACACTCACTGGCTGGGTAACCCTGGGCAAGTCACTTAATCCCGTTTCCTCCTCTGTAAAAATGAGCTGGAAAAGGAAATGGCAAACCGCTCTAGTATCTCTGCCAAGAATATCCCAAATAGGGTCATAAAGAGTTGGACACAACCGGACAACCACAAATTTTTCCTATATATAGCTTTTTTGGCATATATTTAAAGTCTCTTCTTTGCCCCCATTAGGTTGTAAACAATGAGGGAAGGGACTGTCTCTTGCCTCTTCTTGTATTACCCCTCCCCTCCCCCCAACACCCCCACACCCCTACCCACCCCACCCCTGTTTATTACATTGAATTCATGACTTCAAAGACAGGAAGACTTGGATTCTAGTCCAGCCTCTTAGAGATACTGGTTTTGTGACCACAGACACATCACTTAGCCTTGCCATGTTCGAGGCTGCTCTCTAAGTTGGAGAGAAGACGAGGGCTTGAGTTGGTTGAGGGAATTCTGTGTATTAATGAAATCACAGAACTAGCGCCTATCTCTAAAAGTGTGTGCTGTCATCATTGTTATTTTTCATCCGACCCTGGGGGATCATGGGAGCCTGGAGCTAAAGATAGAAGGAACACTAGAGCCCGTGTAGTTGTACCTCCTCATTTTACAGATGGGCAAACTGAGGCCAAGGGGTGTGAGGAGGTTTGCCCCAGGTTGTACAAGGGGGAAGTAGCAGAGCCGGAATCTGAACCTGGGCTAAGTGACAGGGGGTGACATTGTCCTACTTGATAGTAACGACTGAGATTGTCTGAGCACTTTATATCTAAGATTTCATTGGATCCTTGCAGCAACCCAGTGAGACAGGTAATAACTACTTGTATCATGCCCATTTTACCCATAAGGAAAATAGAGGTTCCGAGAAATTCACTTACTGAACCAAGGTCACAACTAGAATGCTTCAGTTTTTCTTATGTTACAACTATCCCTCTCTCTGCTGTGATTCTCCACAGGATCCTGATACCCAGTTCTATCAGCTTGTCTTTCATCCACTCATTTTACTCACCCGTTTCAATGAATATTTTTCAAGTATTTATTGTGATGGGAGGATACAAAGATACATAGGATTGTGGTTCCTTCCTTGAAAGAGCTGACGGTCTTGGTAGAGAGATGTATACACCATCATAAAATGCATGAAAACAATCAAAACTTCATTGTGTGACCTTGGCCAAGTCATGTATCCTCTGTGTATCTCAGTTCTTTCATCTGTAAAAATAAAGGGGGTGGATTGGATGATCTCACGATACTACAAAAATGTATTCGGATGTCAAGGGGAAAAGAGAGACCCCCTGAACTTGGTGCTGGAACCAAAGGTTCTTCCTTTCTTTGGGAAGAAGAGAAATAATAACCTCTTTCTGCCCAAGTTTCCTCATCTGTAAAATGGAGTTAATAGCACCTACCTCCAAGGATTGTTGTTGTTGTTGTCATCATCATCATCATCATCATCATCATCATCACCATCATCATCATCATCATCATCATCACCATCATCATCATCATCATCACCATCATCATCACCATTATCATCATCACCATCATCATCATCACCATCACCACC
>CM053587.1:334436594-334461318 GCA_028646515.1 Pseudochirops corinnae
CCTGGTTCCCTATGCCCAGTTTCCTGCCAGTGCAGTGAATTACTTGTTCTTGGATGTCTGGAGAATAGATGTGAACTACACAAGGCCACTTCTGACAACTAACAATATATAGGTTTGGCAAAGAAAAGAAGGAAGAAAGGAAGAAAGGAAGGAAAGAAGGAAGGAAGGAAGAAAGGAAGGAAGGAAGGAAGGAAGGAAGAAAGGAAGAAAGGAAGGAAAGAAGGAAGGAAGAAAGGAAGGAAGGAAAGAAGGAAGGCAGGAAGGAAGGAGGAAGGAAGGAAGGAAGGCAGGAAGGAAGGAGGAAGGAAGGAAGGAGAAAGGAAGGGATGGAGGACAAAGAGAGGAAGAAAAAGGAACACGTAGACAAGGAAGGAAGAAGAGAAAGAAAATAAAGCCAGGAATAATAGAAATTCAAAAAGGTCTGGAATGAGGACAGAAAATAAAAACTTTTCCTCCCTTGTTTGTTATTGAATCATTAAACGTTAAGGGTTTGTGTCAGATTTTATCCCTCACTTCATATGTTTATTTGTTTGTTTTCATTGATAGTCTTTAAGCCTACATCTGAACACACTAAAAGCAACCCCAAACCCATGGCCATGGCCAAATCATGCTGAGGCAGCTGCAGACATTAGTGAAGGAGGGCAGATAATGTCCCCATCCTCAGACAGATCAGGAAACTGAGGCGTGTAGCCCAGGAGCACACACGTAGTCAGCGGCATCAGTGGGGCTCGCACCTGGCTCCTCTGAAGGGAAGGCAGCGATCTTTCAATTACAGCCCAGCAGCAGCCCTTTGGAGAGGGGGTTGGGGAGGGCCGGCGACTTCCGGAGCCCACACACCGAATGCCTCAGAAGCCTCTGCCTGAGCTGCGATCAGCAGCTACAGGCACCTGCAGAGCCCTGGGGCGCAGCGTCCGTGTCACAATATTATGATCTGGACGAGTGCTGACATCCTCACTTTCTAGGTCTGTGTCACCAGGGAAAGTAAAGTGTCCTTGAAGCTAAGCCTAGTGTGGCACCAAGTACAGAGGACTCTCTCAGTGATGTGGAGAGCCTCAAGTGCTCTCGTCTGTAAATGAGGGGGTGGGACAAGATGGTCTCTGAGGTCCGTTGGAGCTCAAACGTTCAATTCGGGAAGACTCTCCAGCTCTGACAATCCCTTTTCTCAGGCTTCTTCCAGCTCTCACATTCCCTGTTCTAAGGCTTTTCTACCTCTGATAATCCTTGTTCTAAGACTCCTTCCAACTGTAACATTCTCTGTTCCAAACTCCTCTGACATCCCCTGTTCTAAGGTCTCTCCTAGTCTGGACATCCCCTGTTCTCAGGCCCCTCCCAGCCCTGACATCTCTTGTTCTAAGACCCCTCCTAGCCCTGACATCCCCTGTTCTAAGGCTCTTCCCAGCCCTGACATCCCCTGTTCTATGGCCTCTCCCAGTTCTGCTGGGTACACCTCCAACTCCTGCTGACTAAGCCCTGGCTTCATGGGCCACTGCCTCTTTCCCTAGGAGAGTCACCTCTTGCCCCAAGAGGCAGAGCAGGCCACTTAAGGATCCTGCTCCAGATCGCACATTTCCTGATTCTGAGCCCGGAGGGCTGTCACCCAGACAGCGGGGGCTCCTGCCTGTGACTGTCAGACTGTTTATTTTAGAATCTCTTCCCTTTTGAGTCATCAACCACAAGCAGGCTGTACTGGGAGCTTTGGCAGCAGGCAGCAGATCAGTGAGGGGGGCCCTGGGTGGTGCAGAGGCAGGCGCTTGGGGCCCCAGCACCTTTCACTTCTGTGAAAAAGACAAAGGAGAAGGAAGACAGAGCTCTGAGGGTGGTGTCAGGCTGCTGGTGCCTGGGCTCAGGGCACCCGAACTTCCCCTCCTCTGCTCTGATCTGAGGCAGCCCCCAGAGGGGCAGCAGAATCCAAGCCACAGCCAGACTATGCCGTGCCACCTGCACAAATCCACAGCTCTCAACAGTTTCCTGATTTTAAAAATCTTCTTGGGAAATCCAGTTCTTTATAACCCAAGCTTGCTGTTCCCAGATTCAGACACTTTGGAATTCTTCTTATATTTATCATCATCTGCTATTTCATTGGTCTGGGAAATTCTAGTAGGGAGTCTCCCTCTGGGGTTGTATCTATAGAATTCAATCGACCAACTCATCAGTGGATAAGCATTTATTAAACATTTGTTATGTTCCAGGCATTGTGCTGGGCTACAGAGTCAGAGAAGCTGGGTTCAAATCTCACCTTGATGCTTGCTCTCTGTGTTACCTTAGATAAGTCACTTCATCTTTTGGAGCCTCAGTTTCCTCATATGTGAAATGAGCCTAGATCTCTTCCAATTCTAAATCTCCAGATGTAGAGCAGGGGTGGGGAACCCCCTCTAGATCTATGACCTTCAAGGAGGTTCTGTTCTAGTGGGGAAAGGGGGACACGTGTAGAAATTAGTACAGAAAGCAGTTGGTAGCAGGGGGGATTGGGAAAGACCTCCCTGTAGCAGGTGGTGTTTGAATTGAACTCTGAAGGAAGCAGGGAGGAGAGATGGAATAGCGGGTGTGAGGGGCAGTCAGAAGGTCAGTTTGACTGGGTGGAAGAGTGGGTGGAATCAGCCCAGAAAGATAACGTGTGACCAGTGCCTTTTAGGAGTTACCCACGTCAGGGAGATGCCAGTTCGTGTCAGAGACAGGTCTTGAACCCAGGCATCCTTGACTCAAACACTGACCCTTTATCGCCCAGGCCACACTGGCCTCTAATTCTGGAATTATATATGAGGATGAAACCATGGGAAGAATATTGACCTTGGAGCAGGACTCAGGTTCAAATCACGGCTTTGCTGACCTTGGACAAGTCATCTAGACCTTGAAGGGACCTCAGAGGATGTCCCGTCCAACTCCTTCATTTTACAGAGGAGAAAACTGAGACCCACAGGGTTAGGTGACTTGGGCCTCAGTTTCTAGCACAACTCCCTCGAGAGGATAGTTCTCTATGACCTCTAAGCTCCAGCTCTTAAGACCAGGAATGCCATATTCCTTCTCCATTCCTCAGTTTCCTGCTTCGTAAAACGACCTTAGAGACCTTGCCAGCTCTAGAGTCAGGATCTCAAAACAGAACACAGACACGTAGCTCTCACTCCACCCTCCACTTGTCAAAAACTCAACACCTTGAATGTTGCATTTTAAACTATGGGCAGAAAGTATCTCCTTGTGATCCAGTATCCTGCTGGAATCTCTGCTGGGAGGACTGCCCTTCACTTTGCTTACCTCTTCCTCCCCAGCCCAATCTCTGTCTGGGCTGACAGCAAGTGGGGGAGACTTCAGGCCCTGGAAGGTAGCTGGAAGGTCCTGGTCACGGGCCAGGGAATGTGGCCTGTCCATGGCCTTATCTGCTGGGAATGATGACCCCCATAAGAATTCCGTTCTCCTCTCTCTCTCCTCCCCCTGAGCTCCCCGTGTTTCTGGAGGCAAGTTCGGCAGCTGTTAAGTAGGGCAGAGCATCATTATATTGCATTTTCAGGCTATGAAACGAAGGGGGAAGAGTACTGTATCCAACCCAGACGGCAGGGGGAATTCAGAGAGGCAGAAAGTAATTACCTGAATTGGACTTGGGCCAGGATTCGGGCTGGGTGGAACAACCCGACTCCAGTGAAAAGTGCTCTGGGATCCACCACGAACACAAGCGGTCAGAACCGCCACTGTAGGCCCCCATTGGCAAGATGGCATCTCCAGCTGTGCCATTTCCCCCCAGAAAGCGTGCTGGGGGCCCAGTGGGAAGAGTGCCACTTTTGGCACGGGTCTCTGAGTATCCTGTGGCTCTTGTAATGTGAAAATCTGCTTCTAGCACTCTGGAAGAAGTCTAGAAATGATACACATCTGTCAGGTTTCTCTGAAGTGCCATTCCCTTGCTGGGCTCCTCTCCTCTCCTCTCTCTCTCTCTCTCTCTCTCTTTCTCTGTTTCTATCTCTGTGTATCTCTCTGTTTCTCTGTCTGTTTCTCTCTGTCTCTCCATTTCTCTGTCTGCTTCTGTCTGTCTATCTCTGTCTGTGTCTCTTTCTGTCTTTCTTTGCATCTATGAGGGGCAATGTAGTAGAGGAGATAGTGTGCTAGGGTTGGCATCAGAAAGACCTTAGTTCTAGTCTTGACTAGCATGGGGCTCCTGTGCCCCTGGGTAAATCAGTTAACCTCTCTAGGACTCAGTTTCCTCATTTGAACAATGAGCTTCCTCAGATAGTAATCATTTAACTTGAGAGTCAATGGTTCTTTCTACATGTATGATGTCTCTCTGGGATGGGGGGCAGGGTCAGTGTCAATGGGGGCATTCTAGTTAGTGGCATCATGGAGAAAAACAGAACTGAAACCAGGGTGAATTGTCAACATATGACTGGGTTTCTTCCTTTCCCCAACTCTACCAACGGTCAGGAGGAAAAACATTTTCCCCATTTGGTCCAGAAACTCAAGCAGGGCAGACACTTCATTATGTCAATTCCAACGCTATTCATTAGGCAGGAGATAGAGAGCACTTAGAAAGGAAAAAAATGACATATGAGTGTAAGGTTTTATTATAACTAATGAAAATGATTCTGTGATAATTAGGAGGTGCTTCATCACGGGAGGATTTTGCCGAGCTTTGATCAGAGTGTGAGGAGGGGAGGCCTGATGGAAGAGCTCAAAGATTTAGATCTGGGAGAGAACTTGGAAGCCATTGGGTCTAACAGCCCCACTATACACTTGAGGAAACTGACATCCAGCGACTTGTCCAAGGTCACAAGGCTATCAAATAAGAAGTTCTAGGATCTATTCAATAAACATTTATTTTATGCCTGAAGTTGGAAGAGACCTGGAACACCAGTTCCAGAAAAGGAATAGGGAATGAATCTGTGATTTCATGGGTATAGGGAAATTTAAGGTGAGGAAATTCTCTCCACCAAGGCAAGTTGGCCCCTTCTCCTAAACCCCCTTGACGCTGGTGCCATGGCTCTGTTGATTCTCCAATCTAGCCTGTCCATAGCTCGTTTGTACAGGGTTGCTTGTGTGTCATCTTCTCCATTAGACTGTAAGCTCACTGAAGGCAGGGACTCTCTTTTAAATTTCTTTTGTATCCCTAGTACTTACTATGGCACCTGACACATAGTAGGCACTTTAATAAATGCTTGGCGGTTGTCTGAAGTTACTGCAGTTTATAGTCCTAGACTAGAGGGTTGTCTGGGGACACTGAGGGATTCAGTGAGTTGTCTGGGTCACGCAACAGATATGTGTCAGAGGCCAAGTCTGGAAACCTGGCTTTATAGCTAGCTCTAGGGGGAATTTGAGTCCCCTGCCTATATTTCCCTGGAGTTCCCCATATTCCTAGAGGGAAACATGGAGGCTGTTAAATTGGACACAGTCTGTGACCTCGGGCAAATCACTTTCTATCTCTGATCTCTTGTGCATAGGACCAGCCTCCAAGGTCCCTCCTGGGTCTCCATGTTTGGGAACATTCAGCTGGCCTCTGCTCCCAGGCTGCTCGTTGTCGGACCTCCGCCTGGGCGGCTCACCAGCTTGGCGAGTTTCAGATTCTTCATCTATTAAATGACTATAATAAAAATGCTTGTTCTACCTGCTCCAGGGAGTGAGTGCCAGGAAAGGGCTTCCAAGATGTGACCTATGATTGGAGGAGAGTTCTCATGAAGCTTCTCTTCTAATCCTGTCTGACTTCAGAAGAGTTCTTAGCACAGGGGAAAGGTGGTGGTGGTGGTGGTGGTGGTGGTGGTGGTGGTGGTGGGGTGTGTGTGTGTGTGTGTGTGTGTGTGTGTGTGTGTGTGTGTGTGACAGAGAGACAGAGACAAAGACAGATAGACAAGACAGAGAGAGAGAGAGAGAGCAGATTAGTTTTTAGAAAAACATAAACAATACACATATTAATGTAATAAAAGCTTGTGGGACTGGATAGAGAGAATTGACCCCAGAACCAGGAATAACATCTTGGCTGTGTGACCCTAAGCAAGTCACTTTATTACTCAGTGTCCCAGGGAACGAAAACTGTTACGGTGTGGAGCAAGAGCTGATCTGCACCTACACAGGTGCAGCTTCCTCATCCAGGAGTCATCTGCATAGCTCAGTGTTTGATACAGAGTAAGCATTTCACAAATGGCCTCCTCTCCTCTCCTCCCCTCCCCTCCCCTCCCCTCCTGCCCTTCCCTTCTCTTCCCTTCCCTTCCCTTCCTTTCCCTCCTCTTCTCTCTCCTTTCCCTTATCTATCATCTCTCTATCTTTATCATCCATATCTCTTGCTATCTCTTTCCATCTATCTCTATGAATGTTTGTATGTATCTGCCTATATATGAATATGTGTATGTAGCTATCATTTATTATCTCTTTATCATCTATATCTTTTGCTGTCTCTATCTCTGTCTCTATATCTACGTATATTGTATATATTTGTCTATTCATCTATCTCTGAATCCATTCATCCATCTGTCCATCCATCCATCCATCCATCCAGCCATCCATCCATCCATCCATCCATCTATCCATCCATCTACCCATCCATCCATCCTTCCATCCATCCATCCACCCACCCATCTATCCATCCATCTGCCTATCCATCCCTCCATCCATCCATTTATCCATCTCTGTATCTCAACGAAACTACAAGTTCAGTACCTATCCCTAACACTTCCTAATAAAGACACAGGCCATCCGTTTAATAAAGCAGCCACAACAATTGCCGGCAGAAGCTGTGTCAGAGGCACTTAGGTCATTTGTTGATCCCTGACAGACACTACTAATTGATCGGTGACCTTAAGTGGGCAATGCCCAATCAGTCGATAGCATTGTATTGATCTTTATTGTTCTGTCGCTATGGAATGAGGGTACTCCGGCTGTCTCTCCCCCAGCAGTCCTCCCTCCAGCTCTTGGCTGTTTTGATTGCTCAGGTGTTTCTCCTCCAAGGTCTGGCAAGAGGAAGGCCCTTTGCCCACCTACTTTCCAAGGAAGCCCAGGCTAACTTGGGTTTGGCTAGGGGTGGTTTAATTGGCCCTGTATGTCCTTAACTTTAATGATTTCTGGGAGAGGAGCTGAGAGGTATTTGAGTCGTGTGGGTGCCCAGGGCCATCAGCAGAGCTAGCTGCAGCATCCCATCTGGCTCGGGGCTGTCAATTTGTTTCCCTCTGCCACAAGTGTGATGCTTCGCCTCCGAGTCTGGATCAGGGAGGGAGGGGAGAAGTTTGCCTGCAGCTTTCCTTTACGACACCCTACCTTCCCCATATGGCCAAACAGACTGCAAGCTCATTAGCACAAGGAATGTGCCATCACGTGGGCCCGAGTGGGAGCCACACAAGCCGAAGTAAAGGTCCAGGGAGATCAGTGGAGATCGCAGAGCGGATGATGAATGTGCTGGGGACAGAAATTGGAGCTGGGCCAGCCTTCTTCCAACCTCCCCTTCTAGACCTGGGAGAGAATCCTGGCAGGAAAACACAGATAATAGCAGGAAAAAAGGACGGTCATCTCTGTGCCTCATGATGGAGAAGCGAAGGTTATGCGGGCATCCAGATAGGATGCCTGTACTGGGATCTCTGGGTTATCATACACACACATACATGTGCATGCATATGCATGAGTATGTGTATAGCTATCATGTGTATGTGTATACATGTATCTGCATGTATATTTGTCTATGTGTATGTGTGTATGTGTATATATGTAAAGGCATATGCATGTGCATATTTGCATGTGTGTATAGGTATATGTATATGTGTATGCGTGTGTAGATGTGTATGTATGTGCATGTGTGCATGTATGTATGTGTATGTGTATATTGTATGCGTGTGTGTGTATATGTGCATGGAGGTGTATCTGTGAACATCTGGATGGGCTCCTCCATTAGCTTGTGGACGCCCTGAAAACAGGGACTGGTCTTTCCTTTTCTTTATATCCCTAGCACTTAGCATGTGCCCGGCATACAGTAGGTACTTAATAAATGTTTATTAACTAATTGACATGTATATTCACACTATACACACATGCATGCCATGGTAGGTAAATCTACTTACACTAGGGCTCCTTAACCCTTTTTGTTGGTTAAGAACCACATTGGTAGTCTGATGAGGCCTATGAACACGTCTTAGAATCATGTTCCTAAGTGCATCAAATAAAATGCTTTAGAATTACAAAGGAAACCAACCATAATGATATACAGTAGTAAAAAAAAATTTTTTTCAAAGTTCAGAGTGGGGAGGATGAATAGGGAAAGAGACACACAAAGAGAGAGAGACACAGACACAGTGAGAGACAGAGAGGAGAGACAGAGAAAGAGAGGAAGAGAGAGAGACAGAGAGACAGAGACAGAGAAAGAGACAAAGAGGGAAAGAGACAGAGACAGAGAAAGAGACACAGAGGAGAGAGACAGAGACAGAGAAAGAGACAGAGAGGGAGAGAGACAGAGACAGAGAAAGAGACAGAGAAGAGACAGAGAGGAGAGAGAGACAGAGATAGAGAAAGCAAGGGAGAGAGACAGACAGAGACAGAGAGGGAGAGAAGAAACAGAGACAGAGAGATGGGAGAGACAGAGAGAGAAAGGAAGAGAGAGAGAGAGAACCCCACTTCTGATGCTTCTCAGTGTGTGACCACACACATGGCCAGCTACTTGACATCTTCAGGCCTTGGTGCCCTGACTGCTGAGGCCCAGCTCCAGACTCAGGATCTGAGCACCCTGGGACTCCGGGTATGTGCTGAGGCCGTGGGAGGGCCCTCTCTCTGATCACCATCTGTCCCACTGTGGTTTCATCAATGGCTCAGGGACCTCAGGTGATGAGGTGTCCCCTGACCAAGGCCCATTGATGTTGACGTCTGTGTCACACGCCTCCACAGCACATGGGTCGTCTCATATGTTTGGACCGTTATTTCCTTTCTTTTTTCTGTTTCCTATGTCTATACACAGAATATACATGTATATACATGTACACATACATGCATAGAATGTTAGAGGCTGGGAGAAGGCTCAGAACTGGTTGGGAGGGCAGTTAGAACAGTGAATGTTTGAGGTGGGAGGGGCCTCAGAACAGGGAATGTCAGAGCTGGGGGGGCCTTAGAACAGGGGATGTCAGAGCTGGGGGGGGGCCTTAGAACAAGATATGTCAGAACTGAGAAAGGTCTTAGAAATCATTGAGACTAAGGTTTTAAAATTTGGAGGGGAGGTTAGACTGCCTTGGCAAGCAGGTAAAGTTTATGGGCCCCTTCTAAAAGTATTATTTTTAATGCATAAAATAAAATAAATAGCATTAAAGGTTAGCAAAAGCAAGGATGGGATTTTTCTTCCTCCAGGGCCACCCTGGGGAGTCTGCAGACTGCAGGTTATTAATTCCTGCTCTAGCGCAACCCTTTCATTTTACAGTTCGGGCCCACAGAAGCTAAGAGACTTACCCAAGGTCACACAGCCTACAACAGGTAGCAGAATCAGGATCTAAGTCTTCTGACAAAAATCCAGTGTCTTTTTTGGAGATGGCCCCCCAGCTATCCCTCATCTTAGGACCTCTTTCCATAACGTAAACTCTAATTTTTTAAGCTTACTCTAACTGGACGGTTCCTTCAACCACCCCAGCTTAGCTGTTTCCACGAATTCTGTCATTTCATGTTTTGTGTATTTTTAAGGATTGCTCTCACGTTAATTCTCCTCCTTCTCCCCTCTGGTGCTTTCTCAGGGGCTCATATGAAACATGTTCACAGCTCTCCACTCATTGCCATGAATGACTATTTGCAGGGTGGAATGGGGGTAAGAACCCTGGGCTGGCAGCTGAGAAACACAGATTCGAGTCCTACTTTTGCTACTGAGCAAAGACGAGACCTTGGTTCTCAGACGTTTCCTAGCTGTGTGAGCCTGGGCAAGTCCCTTCCCTTTTATTTACCTCAGTTTCCTCAACTGTAAAATGGGCTAATGATAGCATCCATCTCACAGGGCTGTTGTGAGGACCAAAGGAGAAAATATCTGTAGGGGCTTAATAAATGCTCATTCTTTCTGGGGGCAACTAGATGGTGCAGTGGATGGAGTGCCAGGAAGACATGAGTTCAAATCCAGCCGCTGACACTTCCTAGCTGTGTGACCCTGGGCAAGTCACTTAGCCCTCTTTGCCTCCATTTCCTCATCTGTATAATGAGCTGGAGATGAAAATGGCAAACCACTCCAGTGTCTCTGCCAAGAAAACCCCAAATGGGATCACAGAGTCAGACATGACTGAGCTACAATTCCTTCCATATTCCTCTGGGCCCCAGGACCTCTACTTGTAAAATTAGAATCCTAGATTTTGAGCTGACTGGTACCTTAGAGGCCTTTGATCTCCCCTCCCTCATTTGACAGGCGAGGAAACTGAGGCAAACAGGGTTAAGTGACATGACCAGGGTCACACAGCCAGTGTCTGAGGCCAGATTTGAACTTGGGTCTTCCTGACTCCGGGGCTGGTGCTCTATCTGCTGTACCACCTAGCTGCCCTAGACCAGGGCAGAAAGAGGACCAATCCATCCCCGGTTCCAAGAATGCTGCTAAAGGTCATATTTTCTCTTGTCTCTCTGGCCTATCCCCCCCAAGGGAAGCCCCAGCTGTTTTCTCCATTTGGCCCATTACCTTTTTGAGTGAGAATATGGTTGGGGGTGCAGTTGGCCAGAGCGCCAAGCCGCTTGGAGGGGGAGTGGTTCAATCTGAGGGCCTCCAAGAAAGGCAAGGCTAGCGTGTGTCTTTCTTTTAAAATGTGCGAAAATTCATTTGCTAAAGGCTCTCGCAGAACAGTTTCATTTCCAAGCATTCACAGATTCTGAGCCAATTATCTTGTGGAACTGCCTGGCTGAAATCATTTACCAGCCGAGGATATGGTGACGATGTTTTCCTTTGAGAATCAATATCAGTTGCATGGAGAACCACCCCAGGGCCAAGACTTGTCAGTCTCGAGCTTGCGCTGAGTGGCGGCGGCTTACTCTTGGAGCATTGGGGGCCTTAGCTCCACCCCTGGTCCTGTCTTCCCCAGTCACCCGCTCTGTTCTCATCTCTTCAGTCCTGGCTGCTGTCACTCCTGGCATTTAGGCATTTAGTCATTTAGGACATTTCAATCCTGTCCCACTCTCCATGACCCCATTTGGGGTTTTCTTGGCAGAGATACTGGAGTAGTTTACTATTTCCTTGTCCAGCTCATTTGACAGATGAGGAAAC
The DNA here is from genome assembly GCA_028646515.1 of Pseudochirops corinnae. Taxonomy (NCBI): domain Eukaryota; kingdom Metazoa; phylum Chordata; class Mammalia; order Diprotodontia; family Pseudocheiridae; genus Pseudochirops; species Pseudochirops corinnae. The sequence goes on from CM053587.1 coordinate 334,447,753, forward strand.
TGAGGAAAACACAGGGAAGTGACTTGTCCAAGGTCATACAGCTAGTTGGATTTGAATTCAAGTCTTCCTGATTCCAGGTCTAGGCCTTTATCCACTGTGCTACCTACCTGCCCATATTATACTCCCCATATTAAGCCAACAGTAATAACAGGGGTTAACACTCGGAAAGAGCTGAAGGTTTGCAAAGAGCTTTTAAACTGGGTGCCTTGTGTGAACCTCACTGTGAGCTCCAGGAGGTGGATGTTTCAATCAAATGAGATCCTGTAACTTAGCTTTACAAATCTTAGTTCTGCTTGTCCCCCAGAAGATGAAAGAGGCTTGGAGGGATGTGTGGAGCAGGGGAAAGAGCATAGAATCTGGCCCTCCTTTCACGTTCTGCTTCTGATGCTTGCTTGGGTGATGATGGACAAATGGCGATATATCCCTGGGCCTGTTTCCTCACCTGCATAAAAAGGGGATAGGGTGACATGAACCCCTAAGGTCACTTCCAGCATTAGATCTAGGGTCCTCTGGCTTGAGCAGGGTTACTTAATCAGGAAATGCCAGAGGCATTCTCTTCTGGCCCCCAGACCCCTCTACTGCTGGACCACCAAGTGCTCGTAACCAGCAATCCCATGTGATCCACTATTCGGTCACCCGATGGGTGCTTCATTTTAAGTGAAGAAAAAATAGGAGATGATCTACTTTCAGTTATGTGGGGCTTTGGTCCCTCTCCCTCCCGTTTCTTTACATTCCTTCGATCTCAGTCTCTCTCTCCCCCTCCCCTTTTAGGAAATGTCTTAAATTTTCTCACTGGGACGTAATGGTTAAATTGCTGACAGCTGATTAAATAGCACAATTCTAAGCCATAATCCGGAGCCTTCAGGAACTAAGGAAGACAGAGAAATGTGCCCTGACCTGCTTAACCCTGTCTGACCTCCCTGCTATCTAACCTGACCCACCCTTACCGCCTCCCTCCAGCCTTCTTTCATAAAATCTACCAGGGAAGAGTGGTCAGAGGCACAGGGAGCCAGGAGGCTGGCAGGGGAGGAGGCTGAGGAGAGGGCAGCCTCTCCCCAACTTGAGCCCCGAACGTCTCTTTTTCAAGGCAGCATTTCCTGGGCTGAACCTCCTCCACGGTGGATTTCCAACTTTCAAACATCACTGGAATGTTCCTTCCCCACACACCATTGCTCCGGCTCACTCGGCTCATTCCCCACATTCCGGACACTGTGAGCAGACTTGGGAGCCTTCCCCCCTCCCAACCTGGGGAGCAAAGAGCAGATAGGGCAGATAACAAATTCCATTGCTCTCCCCCACCAGCTCCCTCCCCCTTTGTCTTCCCCTCCCCAAGGCGCTTCATTCTGGAGATCACAGAGCCTGGGAAAAATTCCCGGAGCCCACATATGGTCCTCTCTTTAAGCAAAGGAAGACGGGAATGCGAAAGGCAAGAAGGAGGTGGAGTCTGGTGCTTTCTAGCTGATGGAGGTTCTGGAACCAAAATGGCAGCCACCATCAGGAATCAGACAGTTTCCTGGTGAGGAGAGGGGAAAGTTCAATGGAAGGAATCCCATAATTCCACAATTTCGGACTTAGAAGGGACCTCAAGGCCTCCTGGTCCATCCTAAACCTGTATAAGAATTCCCCACTATACCATACCCTACAACTACTCATTTTACTGTTTTCCAGGTGTGTCAGATTCTTCATGACCCCATTTGGGGTTTTCATAGCAAAGATGCTGGAGTGGTTTGCCATTTCCTTCTCCACCTCATTTGACAGATAAGGAAACTGAGGCAAACAGGGTTAAGTGGTTTGCCCAGGGTCACACAGCTAGTCAAGTGTTTGAAGCTGGATTTGAATTCAGTTCTTCTTTACTCTAGGTCCAGCGATCTCCCCACTATATCACCTAGCTGCCCCTACAACTGGTCATTCAGCCTTAATTCAACAAGTATGAGTTAAGGACCCATTATGTGCTAGATATTTGAGAATACAAAGACATGAAGGAATCTTTGGCCATTGATTGAGGACCTCCAGTAAGATGCAATCTTCTTTTTCCTCAGGTAGCCCATTACACCTTGGGATAGCTCTTCCCCCTAGGTAGTATTTTCCTGAAGTTGCCCTGCAATTTGCTTTTCTGCCATATTCACTCATTGTTCTTATTTCTGCTCGCTAGGGCCAACCAGAAGTCTATCCCTCTTCCCTGTACTTTGAAAACTTCAATATAGTTATGTGTTCTCTGAGTTTTCCCTTCTTCAAGTTAGCATTCCTAGTTCCTTCAGCTGAATCTTCTATGTCATGAGCTGGAAGGTCTTCATCATCCTGGTTGCCCTTCTCTGACCCTGTCTAGTTTATCAGTATTGTTCTTAAAATATGGCATCCAGGACCAAGCCATACTCAAGACGATGTATGACCAGAGCAAAGTCATAATAGTAACAATCAAGATAACTTGTATTTCAAATCACTCTCTTTGAGATTTGCAAGATTCATTATAGACATTATCTTATTTGAGTATAAGAGAAGTAACCTAGTGTGATGGATAGAGAACTGAACTTAAAACCAGGAAGACCTGTGTTCCAGTCCCATCTCTGACCCACTTTGTGTGAACCTGGGCAAGTTACTTCCTCTCTCAGTGAGAGACTCTAGCTAAATCTTTTAAGACCGTAAGTTGCAGAGGAGATGGCGACTTGTATTGGTAAAGGGAATTTTCTCACTTGGGAGTTTGTGAGAGCAGTGTAATTGAACGTCCAATCCTTATCTCCATTTGAGTATAGCAGGACTACCATTTTGCTAGACTTGGCCTTTCTCCCTCTCTTAATACAGCTCAAGATGGCGCTAATTCATTTGGCTTCCATGAGTGGTGAATCCTGGCAATGGGGAGACCTCATAGATCATAGAAAAAGAATCCTTCCAACTGACTTATTTTAATGGCAGAGAATTCCTCTTGGATAAAAGGGGCTTTGGCACTGGGCACAAGTGAAAGTTGCTGCCCACATCCAGTTAGATTTCTCTTTGAAATGTCTCCTTCCTCATCTATTTAAAAACAAAATGGTATATAGGAAGATGTTGATCTCGGGTGGGGAAAACTATTAGGGGATGTTTATGGGGAGGTTATCATCAAGGAGAGAATTGACAGAGGTGTTTGCTTTCTGCACAGGGGAATTGAGTTGGCCTTGTTTTCAAAGACGAGAGTGAAGACGAGTGAGGTTGGTTGACTTGGCTTGGTGATGTAGGCTTCAGTGTTCTACAAGCTCAGTATGAATCAGAAGAATGTGGTAGCCCCCAAAACTATTGTGATATTGGGCTGCATTTAGAGATGCAGAGTGTCTAGGAACACCAGGAGGTAATAGTTCTGCTGCACTCTATTCTGGCCAGACCATTCTTGGGCTCCTGTGTTCAATTCTGGGACCCAAGGCTTAAACTGGAGAGGACCCAGAGAAGGCCAACCAAGATGACAAAGGACCTTGAGTTCATGTCTCATTGAAGGGTAAGGGACCTGAGCTGGGAGTAGAGAAGACTGGGGAGAACAAGATAACGATCTATTATTAAACTTTGGAGGGGCGGGGGGTCTTCACATGGAAGAAGATTAGCTTTGTTCTGCTTGTCCCCAGAAGGCAGACCTAGGAGCAAAGAGTGGAAGTTCAATGTCAGAAAAAAACTAACCAATGGAGAATTCTGAAAATGGATAGGCCACCCACCCCACCCCCAGCTCAGACATTTTATATTCTGAGTCCTAAGTTTTAACTTTTTAATACTCTAATGTACTTTCTAACTGACGTTCTGAATTCAAACACCCCTCCCCACTCTGACATCACCTGTTCTCAGACCCCTCCCAACCCTGACATTCCCTGTTCTAAGTTCTCTTCCAGCTCTGGTACTCTCTGTTCTAAGACTTCTTCTATCTCTGCTCTAAGCTCCCTCTCAGCCCTGACATTCCCTGTTCTAAGGCCCCTCCCAGCCCTGACATTCCCTGTTCTAATCTCCTTCCAGATCTGATATTCTCTATTCTAGGGCCCCTCCCAGTTCTGATATTCTGTGTTCTCAGGCCCTTCTCAGTTCTAACATTCTCTGTTCTAATGGCCTTTTCAGAAATTTGAGGATACTATGAATTTTCTGGCAGATGGAGAACAATATGACATGGAGACCTTTGTCCTGGTGTTTCCCTGGTGTTGGTGGCCTCTTTGTGGATGATGGGGTGAATCAAACCAGCCCCCAAAGCCCCAACCCTGGAGAGTAGTGTCATTTACTCTGGGCCCACAATGGCAGGGGAACTTCTGGGTCAGCCAGGTGGAGAAGCAGATGGAGTGCCACCATCAGGCTCCAAACACAGAGGCTCAAAGAGAGGTGAGTTGGGTGCTGCTGAACATATAGGTCGAGTAAGTTTCTGGGAAGAGGAGCAGCAGATCAAAGCTTGCCACGCCCCCTCACAGGGGCAAGTGGTCAAGCCGGTTCTGCTCATCTTAGTGGTTGAGGACAACTGGGAATTTCTTGCTTAAGAGAAAGTCAGGCCCCAGAACTGGAAGAGCAGGGCCAGGACGTCTGGCTCTCTGTACATTCCCAAAGCTGCTTAGAAGGAGATTTTGAGCACTTGGCTGGGACCCAGGCTCTCAGTTGTTTTCCCCATGTTGAAAAAAGATTCACTCAAGAGTAACTTGTATGTGTGTGATGTTCTTTCCAAGTAAATAATCCCAGGTCCCTTCTCCACCATGTTTTTAAGGTTTACCAGGTGATTTCCTCAAGGTAATCTTATGGGATGAAGAAGAAGAAGAGAAGAAGAAGAAGAAGGAGAAAGAGGAGGAGGAGGAGGAAGAAGAGGAGGAAGAGGAGGAGGAGGAAGAGGAGGAGGAGAGGGAGAGGGAGAGGGAGAGGGAGAAGGAGAAGAAGGAGGAGGGGGAGGAGCAGATTTACAAAGTTCTTTACAAATACCATCTCAATTGATCCTCACAACAACCCTGGGACATAGGTGTTATGTTCTCCCCATTTTGCAGGAGAGGAAACTGAGGCAGACAGAGGTCAAGTGGCTTACCCCAGGTCAGACTAGTAAGTGTGTCTTACACTAGCTCATAAGTGTCTGAGGTTGGATTCAGACTCAGGTCTTTCTGACTCTAAGCCCAACTATATACACCCTGTGCAAAAAATTATGACCCCCTATGCAGGTTTTGCAAGTATTATTACCATTTTAGAGAGGAAGAAGCTAAGTCCAAAGAGGGGCTAAGCCCGCAGTGGTTCTCAACCTTCCTGATGCTGCGACCCTTTAATACTCGTATGTGGGCGTATCTGCATGTGGGCAGACCCGCCTGGAGACAGATAGAGGAGCGGTGTCTCGGTTCCTGAGACCATAGGAAATGTGTGTTTTCTGATGGTCTTAGGTGACCCCTGTGAAAGGGTCGTTCCAACCCCAAAGGGGTCGCGACCCACAGGTTGAGAACCGCTGGGCTAAGGCAATGTTGAGTAGTAGAAAGAGCTCTTGTTCTAAAGTCAAATACCCCGAGTTAAAATTCTACCTCTTATGAGTTGTGTGACTGTGGCTAAAGCCTCACTTTTCCTCATCTGTACAATGAAGGGGTTGAATTAGATCAAGGGCTTTGACCTTTGTGTGCCTTGGACCCCTTTGGCATCTGGGGAAGCCCATGGACTCCTCAGAATTATGCTCATCAATACATACAGTGAAATATACAGGATTACAAAGGAAACCAATTCTATTGAAATAGTCATCCACATAATAAAAAATTAGCTCCGACTCCAGGTTCAGAACCTTGGATCAGAGGGGCCCTGTGACCCCCTCCCAGCTCTGCTTCTGAGAGCCTGGGGACCTATCCTTGGTCACACAGCTAGGAAAGGTCTGCACTGGGACTCAAACCCAGGGTCCCAAAGGCCATGTTTGACACCCTTCCCACAACACCTCGAAGCCCTTCTGGATGGAGCTCCCAGCCCAAGTTGTATACCAGTGTGGCAGAGAGCAACCGTGCCCACTCCCTTTTCCTCCTTGCTCTCTCTCTTTACACACACACACACACACATGCACACACATGCACATACACGTGTACACCCCCCCAGATTTGAGATGGGGACATCACCATTTAGCGAGGATTGGGGGATAAGAGCAGGTTGCACTGAACAGCTGAATCTGTCCCTTATGGAAGCTTCAGGTCTTGGCTGAAGCCTCTGTGGTGGCCCAAGCCCTGATGTGGGGATGTGTCGCCTTCGTGCCTCTTCCTCTCCCAGGCCTTTGACCCCCAGATGGCCAGACTGCTGTCCACGGCCTTCTCAGAAAGTATGGAACAGGCCAAAGAACTGGAGCCAGGCCTACTGCAGATCAAAGGAGAGAGTGAATGTAGCATTGTTCCACTGACCTCAGAGTGCTGTACTGGGCCTTTCTTCTCCTTTCTTCTCACCTTTGCCACCCGGGTTCTGGTCACTAACACCCTGGAGGTACGGCTGGCAAATTCGAGCCTTTACACAGCTTCCATTTTTATGTAAAATGAGACCTTTGAGGTCTTTCTCAGATGTCTGTGCTAAGCCCCTCCCAGCTCTGACATTCTTGTTCTAAGGCCTCTCCCAGCCCTGTCATTCCCTGTTCTAAGGCCCCCCCCCAGCTCTGATGTCCCCTGTTCTAAGCTCCCTCCCAGCTCTGACGTCCCCTGTTCTAAGCTCCCTCCCAGCTCTGACGTCCCCTGTTCTAAGCTCCCTCCCAGCTCTGACGTCCCCTGTTCTAAGCTCCCTCCCAGCTCTGACGTCCCCTGTTCTAAGCTCCCTCCCAGCACTGACGTCCCCCGTTCTAAGGCCCTCCCAGCGCTGACGTCCCCTGTTCTAAGCTCCCTCCCAGCGCTGACATCCCCCGTTCTAAGGCCCTCCCAGCGCTGACGTCCCCCATTCTAAGCTCTAAGTAAGCTGACATTCTATGATTTTATATTTCTCTTGCCCAGGATGTGATTGACAAATACTTTATGTGCTTTGGCCTCCAGTGTTTGATTCTTTCTCACCTTTCCAGTATTGAATTAGCTCTTTTCTCAGAATTAAAATGATCACGTGTTTCTGTTACGTACTCATTCTTGTTACCAGGTCACACACAGGCTTCATGTATACACACATGCACACATGTATGTATGGAATGTGTTCTGTATGCATCCATGTGTGTATATATATACATGTGTGTACGTGTGTGTGTGTGTGTGTATACAGTATAACCCTGTTGCCCTGCGAGTGAAAGAAGGCTCAGGCTAGAACACCATTTGAGACACATCCCAGCCTGATCTGCCCGAGTGCTACCGTGTCTTGACTCTCTGCCCTCCTCTTCCTCATCCCTTACACCAAAGGTCTCTTCTCACAGCTCTGCTTGCTGTATAAGGCCCAGGCTTTGCTCTGTCTCCTAATACTTTACACTCCATTCCTGGTGTCCGCAATGATCTACCATGGGCCCTGGAAGAGATTCTGTCTTTTGGAAATCCCAGCATCACAGAATCCCCAGAGTCACAGCCCGAGGGGACCTCGCCCACCTTCTATCCCTGTGGGTAGCTAGCTGGACGTCTCATGGGACAGTACACCCAACAACACTTCTCTCATCCTGCCTGAGGACCACCAGTGATGTCTGCATGACCCAGAGAGCAGAACTGGGAACAACACATGGAAGTTTCTAAGAAGCCAATCTAGGACATTGGGAAAAAACATCCCACCCCTGAGAGCTGTCCTAAAGTGGACCAGGCTGCCATCCTCTATAAACGAATCTCTCTTAAAAACTAAAGACGACCTGAAAGTTCATTATTTCAAACCCCTCATTTTACAAATGGGGACATTGAGACTCATGGAGGTGAAATGGCTCAATATCATAGATCTAGAGCTGAGAAGGACCTTAGAGGTCATTTAATCCAAATATTTCCTCTTACAGATGAAGAAACTGAGGCTCAGAGAGGTTAATTGATTTACCAAGTTCACACTTTTATCTCTTTTCCTCTGAAAGATGCAATGATATTCTCTGGACTGGACTAACCAAGTTAGACAAGTGTCCTCAAATATTTTAGGAAGATTTCAATAGCAGTGGTTGAAACCCAAAGGATTTGTGGGTATGTTTGTGTGTTTAATTCTTCTTCCGAAAGTTGAAGAGATTTCCGTTCCTGAAGCATTCTTGTTAGTCTTGGCTTTATTGTAAACACTGGGCCTCTGCCACTGGGATTCACCTAAGACATGCCTGCTCTGATTGGCAGCTCTGATTAAAATTGTTGGAGAGGTGAAGAGGAGGGGCAGGGGGGAAACGGAGGTAAAGAGTCTCTTCTTTCATAGCAAGGCATGGAGGAGATAACCTCAGAGGAAGTGGTCTGCAGGAAGGGACTTCCCTGTCACAGCCTCCCCTTAGCACCACGGATTAACTGATTATATACCTGGCTCTGGTATCTCTCCAACAAGAGGTCACATTATTGGGTGGAGAGCCACTTAATATCCCTACGTCTCAATTTCCTTCTCTATAAAACAAGGGTGGTAGGTTAAATGACCCCCGAGGTCCCTTCCAGTCCTATAGCTAGGATTCTATGAACTCTCTGCTCAATATCTCCATTCAGATGTCCTTCTGGTGCCTCAAAACCAATTCATTCTGAACTAGGCACATTATTCACCCTGCCCCTCCCCTGTCCCTACCTGGACCTACTCATCCTTTCCACTTGACTGTTTCTATTGACAGCATCATCAGACCTCCCAGTCATCTGGATTAGGAACCTCAGAACAATCTTTAATTTCCCCTCTCCCATCACCAATATCCACACAGTCCACATTAGCTCCAATATCTATGTCCTTCTCTCTACTCTGGTCCATAGGACTACTCATAGACCCATTGCCCTAATGCAGACCTTCATCACCCCTCACCTGGGTTATTTTAATAGCCCCTAACTGGCTTCTCTACTTCAAATCTCTCATAATAGCAAAATGTCAGAGTTAGAAGCATCCTAGCCCTAGCCCTGGTATTTCCCCTGAAAGGCAGTGTGGTTTAGTGGGCAAAGGCTGCCCTTGAATCCCAGAAAAACTGGGTTCAGTTTATGCCTCTGATATACACATTGTTTGACGTTAGGCAAATCTCTCAATTCCCTAGAAAGGCTTTAAGACCATAAATCGCAGATATTGGTTGGCTGGTTGTTCTCCTTTGTTCTCCAAGAGGACTAAAATGACATCACTATGTTGGGGTCAAGGTACAGTATGTCTGACTGTGACTGATCAGACCAATACAAGCTCAGGCTCTACCGCAGGTCAGGCACTAATAGTCCATGGGAACATTGCGGGTGGAGATGTCTCCAATTTTTCGTATTTCACATTTCTTTTGAGCTACCGTGATTCTGCTTCACTCAAAGAGCACAGAGCCTTCTTTGATGAAGGTCCTGTGGCAGGGTCTCCCGTGTTTCCCAACTGATTTCAAAGTTCTTCCGAGAGACCTTGGGAGTGTCCTTGTATTACTTCTTCTGACCTCCATGTGAGCACCTACCTTGTCTGAGTTCTCAGTAAAATAATCTTTTGGGCAAATGTATGTCTGGCATTCGAATAACGTGGCCAACCCATCAGAGTTGTGGTCTCTGCAGTAGAGTTTGAATGTTTGGCAGTTCAGTTCCAGAAATGATTTCAGTGTCTGGTATCTTATCTTGCCAGGTGGTTTTTAGAATCTTTCTCAGAAAATTCAAATGGATTCAAGTGGTTCCATTTCCTGGCATAGTGTTGGTAGACCACCCAGGTTTCACAGGCATACTACAACGAGGTCAGCACAATGGTTCTGTAGAGCTTCAGTTTAGTAGGCAGCCTAATACCTCTTCTCTCTCACATATTCCTTCAGAACCTACCAAACACTGAGCTAGTTCTACCAATGAGTTCATCAACCTCATTATTTATGTATATATCCCTGGAAATATACTGCCAAGGTAAGTGAACTTATCCATAACATTCAAAACTTCTCCACTTGCTGTAACCAATGGTTCCCTATATGGATGGTATGATGTTGGAAAACCTGTGTTTTCTTGGTGTTAATTGTTAGACCAAAAGTAGCACAAGCAGCAGAGAATTAACCCATACTTGTATCTCAGCCTCAGAGGCTGCACTGAGAGCATAATCATCTGCAAAGAAAAAGTCACGCACCAATTCTCCCTGTACTTTAGCCTTGGCTTGTAGCCTTTTCAAATTAGATATTTTACCATCAGTGTGTAGCTGACCTTGATGCCATATTTGTCCTCATTCCGTGACTACATCACAGAAAAGAGCATGCTAAAAAGCATGGGAGCAAGCCCTGCTTCACTCCATTGGTGACTGGGAAAGTACAAGAGCATCCAGAACCTGGGCAAGCATGTTGTCCTAGAACTGGCATACAATACTGATGAAGTTCTCTAGGCAACCAAATTTTGATATAACTTTCCACAGGTCTTCACGACTGACAGTGTAAATGACCTTTGTTGGGTCTATGAATGTTATGTACAGACTGTTCTGCTCCTGGCATTTCTCCTGGAGTTGTCAGGCAGCAAACGCCATATTGACTGTTCCTTGGCCTTTTCTGAAGCCACACTTGGCTCTCAGGTAGATGACTGTCTTTCTGATGAAGGATTGGCCTATTAAGGAGGACTCTGGCAAGAATCTTGCCATCAATGAATAATCTTGCCCCACCTCCGTGATTGTCATGGGAAAATCTATTTCCTTTTTTTAAATTATTTTTTCTTTTTTTTGGAGGGCAATTAGGGTTAAGTAACTTGCTTAAGGTCATGTGGCTAGTTTTTGTGTTAAGTGTCTGAGGCTGGATTTGAACTCAGGTCCTCCTGGCTCCAGGGCCAGTGCTCTGTTTACTGTGCCACCTAGCCACCCCTCCTTTTCTTTTATAGAGATGGACATCCTTGAACTTCTGGGGGATAACTTTCTCTTTCCGTATAACCAAGAGTTGCTAGAATAGAATCAGCACCAGAGACTTTGCCACATGAGAGGAGTGGAATGGCAAGTTGCAAAAACATAAGCAGGAGTTTGTTTGTTTGTTTGTTTAGCATAGTACTGATCTACAATAGATAACAAGCATTTATCAGGTGTATATTATGTGCTAGTCAATATACTAAGCACTGGAGCTACAAACAAAAGCAGAAGAAAAGACAGTCCCTGCCCTGGAGAAGCTTATAGCCTAACGAGGGAAGGCTTTAAGAGATCCAGCGATGGGCACCCTCTGCTTCGATGGAGCCCAGGCCATCTTTGAAAAGCTCCGATTGTTGGCAGGTTTTTCCTTTGATCAAGCCTAAATTTGCCTCTTCGTAACTTCTACCCATGTCTCTTAGTTTTGTCCCCTGGGGTCAAGCAGAATGGCTACTTGAAGATGTGACACCTTTTCTGGTTGGAGTCCATCAACATGCTCTTCCCTGGTAGGTTGGGTCTCACAGAAAGCAGGGAGCAGAGGTGGGAGCTGACTCTAGGTCCTTCAATTCCATAGCCAATGGCCCTTTCCACTATATTACACACAGTTAGCTTTACTGTTCTTCAGTCTTTTCAGCTGTATCTGCCTCTTTGTAACCCCATTTGGGTTTCCTTGGCAAAGGTACTAGAGTGGTTTGCCATTTCCTTCTTCAGCTCATTTTATAGATAAGAGAACTGAGGCAAACAGGGCTAAGTGACTTGTCCAGGGTCACACAGCTGATAAGTGTCTGAGGTCAAATTTGAACTCAGGTCTTCTTGACTCCAGGCTTGGTGCTCTGTGCACTATGGTGTCACATACCTGCCCAAGAGTTCCTATGCCTGAAAACTCGGAGTTCTCTCCTGTCACAATCTCTGGGACCAATATGATGATGAGACCCTAGTCAGTTGGGTCCTTGAACACTGGCACACAATCCCTCAGCATGTCCTTAATGAAAGTCTTCCTTCTAAGACTTCCACCAGCTCTGACATTCCCTGTTCTGAGGCTCCTCCCAGCTCTGACATTCTGTGGTCTAAGAATCCTTCTAGCCTTGGTATTCTGTAGACCTCTTGTTCTTTCTAAGACCCATACTCCATTGTCTTGGCTGTCTAGAAGGTTCATACCACAGTTCAATCCTATTTAACCTCCCAGGTACTTATTAAATGCCTGCTGTGCCCTGGGCACCATGTTAGGCAGTGAGGACTCGAACACATAAATAGAAACAGGCCCTGCCTTCAAGGGACTCCCATTCTACTCAACCACTGCAGGGGGAATTTAGTGGTAGAGTTTCAGGAGGGAAGTAAAAAAAGAATCCTGTCAGATGCTGACTCCTGAGAGAAGAAATTCCCCAGGAAACAGGCTTCCTTCTGCCTAATGAGCAGCAATCAGCTCTGGAGGCTCACTTGGGTCTCTGGCTGAGCACAAGGCCTTGGGTCACAGGGTGAGAGCTGGACCTCAGAAGGAAAAAGGAAGGGGAAATAAGCCGCTCCTCGGTGACAAACAGGCCCAAATCTTATTAGGCTCACTCGGGCACTCACCAGCTAGCGCTAAGTTGGCCAATTAAAAGTAATTTCTTCTGCAAGCTTCTCTTTGAGAGTTATTTAAATAAGACTTAAAAATTAATCTTTCATTTGTACCAAGAATAAAGCAGCCCTATTTTCCCCCCAAGCTGGGCCTCTCTTTTCGAAATGATGATGTACTGCGGGAAATTAGCCTGATTAATCACCGGCTGGCAGCTGCGGGGGCCTCCTGAATTCTGCAGGCCCAGCACAACAGACTCACAGCAGCCTCTTTGGGCTTCCCATTCTGACTCTGAGCCTGCGTTAGGAACTCAGCAAAGAGAGGAAGGGATGCTGACTAGGAGGTTAATAAACACCATTGATGGACTGTGGATCCTAGAACCAGAGCTGGGAGGAGCCTTAGAACAGAAAATGTCAGGTCTAGGAGGGGCCTTAGAACAGGGGCTGTCAGAGCAGGGAGGGGCCTTAGAACAGGGGATGTCAGAGCAGGGAGGGGCCTTAGAACAGGAGATGTCAGTGCCAAGAAAAAATTTAGAACACATTACTATAGAGTGTTTAAGCCACATAGAACCTTAGAGATCATCTAGTTGAATGACTAGACCTCTCATTTTACCTACAATGCTTAAAAATGACAGTAATCTTACCCAGATTCACAACCGAGTGCCTCTTTCTGGCCGTTCCCCTGCTCTTCCACCCTCACTACTTCCTAGCTTCCCAATATGTGTTGCTTCCCCTACTACAGGAGTTTATAACCCAGGGCCCAAGATTTTAATTATTTATTTTTAACTATTAAGATCAGTATATTTTATTTTAATTGGTTTGCATTGTAATCCAATGTGTTTTATTTTGTACATTTAAAAATGTGATTCTGAACAAGGTCCTTGGACTCTATTAGATTGTCAAAGGTTTATAGGACACAAAAAAGACTAAGAACTGCTCCTGTCAGAAAGCAAACTCCTTGAGGGCAAAAACTTTCTCTCTTACTTGTATTTGTACAGGTGGCACTTAGCACAGTGACTGGCACATAATGCTTAATTAATGCTTTTTCATTCTTCATTACCATGACAATCAGTATCACGGTTATCATTATCGTCATCATCACCACCACCATCATCACCACCACCATCATCATCATCATCATCATCACCATCATCATCACCATCATCACCATCATCATCATCATCA
>CM053587.1:334461818-334475471 GCA_028646515.1 Pseudochirops corinnae
TGTCATTCATTTGCATTGTGGTATAGCACAGTAACTATTGGAATTGGCACCAGAGGATCTTAGATCAGATTTGGATTGTCACTTCCTGCCTATATGATCTTGAACATGTCTCTTCCCATCTTTGGACTTCAGTTTCCTCATCTGCAGAATAAGGGGGTTGCACTAGAGGGCCTTTGAGGTCCCTTCCAGTTCTGTCTATTATTCCATGACCTGCTTTTTCTCACCTGGACCCCTTTGATCATTTTCTTCCCTCTCCCTAGAATTCCTTTCTTTCCAACACTCCACTTGCCTAAGTCCTACTCATCCTTCAAGGCCTACTCTGCCATCTTCCCAGATTTCCTCAGTTGATCCTGGTTTCCCTCTCCTCTGAATTCTTAGAGCATATGTCTCTACCATTCATATAGCCCTTAGTATAATAACAGCGGACATTTACTCAGCACTTGCAAAGCCCTTTTCAAACCTTATATCTTGTGATCCATTTGACACCCCCATGAGGAAAGTATTGTAGGTGGTCTTGTGCCCATTTTTATGATAAGGAACTTGGAGCCGACAGGAGTTAAGTGATCTGCTCAGTGTCAGGATCAGAGGCAGAATTCAAACCTAGGACTTGTCACTCCAGATTCCAGCCATCTCTCCTCTATGAAACATTGTCCATCTCATGGCACACTGACCCACTATGGTAACATATGCTACCTTATACCTTGATTATCTTTGTGTCAATGACCTCAAAGAGTTCATAAGTTTCTTGATGGTTGGGACTTTGTACCATCATTCCTAGTATCTTGTGTGAGGTCTAGTCTAGGATAATAGACTTAGACTTGGAAGGTCACCTAGTCCAAAGCCTTCATTTTACAAAAAAGGAAACTGAGGCCCAGTAAGCTTCAGGGGACTGACAAATTTCAAGCTGTTAGAGATTTGGCTGGTCACCCAGTCCAAACCTCTCATCTTATAAAAGACTAAGGGGGCAGCTAGGTGGCACAGTGAATAGACCACCAGCCCTGGAGTCAGGAGGTCCTGAGTTTAAATCCAGCCTTAGTCAGCTGTGTGACCCTGGGCAAGTCATTTAACCCTGTTTGCCTCTGAGAAAGAGTGAGAGCACTGAGGACTAGAGAGATCGAATAAAGTGCCCAAGATTGTACAGTTATTAAGTGACAAAAATTTGAACCCAGGTCTTTTGGTATGAAATTCTATACTCTGTCTACTGAACAAGTTAAATGTTGTCTTTGAAGAAAGAGAACAAGCTTTTTTTTTTTGAGGGGGGAATGCAGGGTAATTGGGTCTAAATGACTTGCCCAAGGTCACATGGCTAGTAAGTGTTAAGTGACTGAGGCCGAATTTGAACTCAGATCCTCCTGACTCCATGGCTGGTGCTCTATGTACTGTGCCACCTAGCCACTCCCAAACAAGCTTTTATTAAGCACAAAATATATTCACGATATCATTCAAAGCTCTTTTTAAATATTATCTTATTTAGTCCTCATGCAACCCTGGGAAGGTAGGTACTATTATGATCCCAATTTTATAGATAAGGGAAACTGAGGCAGGCAAAAGTGAAGTGACTTGTCCAGGGTCACGTGGCTAGTGAATGTCTGATTCCAGGTCCAGTTCTCTATCCGTTGCATTACCTAGCTACCTCAAAGATCATGTAAGCTGTGGCTGGCAGGATCATTGGGTCTTGATCGTCGTGTGTGGTGTATAGGATCCTAGATTTGAATTTGGAGACCACCTAGTCCAACCCCTTCATTCTAAAAATGAGGAAACTGACCCCCAGAAAGGTGGTCAGGTCACATAGTAGCAGAGGCCACATTTGAATAGATGACGAAACTGAGGCATTTTGATCCCAAAGCCAATGTCGATTTTTTTGTTTGTTTGCTTTTGTTCCTGCTTGAGGGCAGTCTATGAAGCCTTGATAAGAATGAGATTTTGGATCTGGACATCCTTGGGAAAAGAGCTCCTCTTACTCCCCAGAGGCCGAGCTGAGTGGCTTCCTTGAGAGTGATTCAGGGTGAAGCACCCACCTGTACTCTGGAGTTTTCCCCAAAGTTCCCCTGCCCATCCAGGTCCCCTTTCTTATATCAACTTCCTCTTGTGCTTCCTTCTGCCTCTCCTCAACATCTGGCTGACACTGAGAGCATTCCAGAGCTGGCTCTGGGAGCTCATGTACCAACCAGGATGGACCAGGCTAACCTAGATCCACCTGCAAAGGACGGCAGAATCAGGAGAAAGGCAGTGAGCCGGAATCGCCTCTGTGGCACATTAGGATGTCTGGAGGAAAACCGGTACATAAGGATTTGCTCAAAATTGCAATTTCTTTTTTTGCCAAAGTTCAGAATCTCTCTTAAATCCCAAGCAAACAAACCACAGAGGCTGCATTTTGTCGGTGACAAAACTATGGGAGCCCTCAAGATTTGCTTGTTTTCAGAGGAGGCAAGTGGATTTTTCTTCCAGGGGCTGCCACCTGCCTTTATCTAGGGGGATCAGGGGTCAATGTCTGGACTCCCCATTTAGCCTCGCCAGGGATTTCATACATAGACAGGATTGGTATAGTGGCTAATGTGATGGACAGAATCAGCAAGTCTTGGGTTCAAATCCTACCTCCAAAACCTCCTAGCTAGGCAAAGTGTGCTTCAGCCTCAGTTTCCTTATCTGTAAAATGATGATGATGATGATGACACCTAACACCTACCACCTAGGATTGTTGTGAGGTTGAAGTCAAGGCAGCAAGTCTTTATTAAAGCACCTTCCACATATTAGATACTATGTTAAGTGCTGGATCAAATGAGATAATTTATGGTAAGTACTTTGCAAACATCAGATCATTATATGGCTGTGTAAGCTGTGTGTGTGTGTGTGTGTGTGTGTGTGTGCACGTGCGCGCATTTATTCACCTGCCTTCTCACCCTGCAATATCCCTACACCTTCCTGACTCTAGGTCCAGTACTCCATCCACTACACCACATAGCTACCTACACCTACAGCCTTCTTCTACCACTGGGGTGTCCATCCCAGAATTTCCATTTTGGCAAGAGATCCAGGCCAGCCAACCTTTATCCTCTTTCTGGATCTCTGACTTTTTGAATGTTGACATCGTGCTTTACTTCAAAACTGGTCCTCCCCCTTCCCCCAACTTTTCAGCTTCTTATCTTGAATTAGACTGGGAGCTCCTTGAAGGCAGGAACTGTTTTTGCCTTTCTTTGTAGCCCAATGCTTAGCACAGTGCCTGGCACATAGTGGTCACTTAATGAATGCTCATTGCCTCATAATGAGATGTTGTTGTTCGGTCATTTCAGTCCCGTCCAACTCTTCATGACCTCATTGGAGATGTTCTTGGCAAAGAGACTGGAGTGATTTGCCATTTCCTTCTCCAGCTTGCAATAAGATACAGAAACAAACCCCAAACTTTCCAAATCTTAAAATTACAAGGATGTCATGAGTTGGGAAGGACCATATTGTCCAACCCATACCTGAGCAAGGATCCCTTTTGCAACATGCCTGCCAAGTGATCGTAACAATTGCTAGCATTTTTGTGGCACTTTAAAGATATCTCTTTTATCCCATGGCAACCCTGGAAAATAGGTGCTCTCAGGCAGATAAGAGTAAAGTGATGGATTTGGGCTCTCACAGCTAGTACATTTCTTGGGTGGAATTTGAATTCAGGTCTTCCTGACTCCAGGAGTACTGTTCCATTCTCTGCTCTATGTAGCTGGAGAAGAGAGAGAGGCTGAAGACTAGGTACCTCATTTAAATCCAATTCATTTCCAAGTCAAGGCATCCTGATCTCTTTGGTCCTCTTCCAGAAGGAAGGATTGAGCTTGAGGAGAACTCACTGCCTTCTGAGGCACTTTTGGACTGCTAGAATTTAGAAACATTTCTCCTAAATCTAGTTTAAACTTGTCTCTTTGTAACTTTTACCCATTCATTGCTTCTAGTTTTTCCCTTACCCTCAGATATAAAAAGAACAAATGAATTCCTCTTCCACATCTCAGCCCTTGAAATACTTGAAGACAAGTACCTGGGTTTCCTCCCTTCATCACTTGCAGTCTTCTCTCTTCTCAGGTTAAGCATGTCACTCAGCCAATCAGCAAACATTTATTAAACAGCCTTGTCTGTGGCATGCACTGTGCTAAGATACAGAGAGGCAAAAGCCAGTCCCGGCTCTCAAGGAACTCAATCATCTTAATGGAGGAGACAACACTCAAACATGTATATATAAGCAAGATCCAGACAAGATAAATGGGAGGTGATTACTAGCAGGAAAGCACCAGAATTAAGTGGGGGAGGAGGATCCAGAAGGGTTTCCTATAGAGTAAGATTTTGGCTGGGACTTGAAGGAAGCTGGGAGACAGAGATGAGAATGCAGAGCACTTCAGGTTTGAGAGACAGCTAGGGAAAATGCCCAGAGTCAAGAGTCCTGTTCAAAGAACAGCCAGGAGGCCAATATCCTTTCATCTGATCCTTATGTGAAACGAACGTTAAGTCCTGGTATGATCCTGGACACTCTCCAGTTTGTCAACATCCTTCCCAAAGGAGTTCGGTTATGCCCAGAACCAAACATGCTATTCCCTATGTGATCTGACCAGGGCAGAGAGGACGGTGGCACTGTCACTTCCATTGGACTGGAGACCACACATCTCTTAATAAAGCCAAAGGACCTTCTGTCCCGGAAAATCTCTGTCCCCAGCAGCAGATTGCTCAACCGTGCAGAAGCGAGCTCAAAAAAAAAAAATTTAGATTTTTTTTAAAAAGAAGTAATTTAGTAATGAGCCTTTTCCTTCTGATTACTAATCACTCATCCCTGGTTGGGTTCCAGTCCTATCACTTACTAGCTGTGTGGCCATTGGCGAGGCACTTCATCTCTCAGACCCTCAGTTTCCTTATCTGTTAATGAAAGCTAATAACCTTTGCTTATCTTAGCTCCCAGGGTTGATTAAAGAAGATAATAGATTTCAGAGGGCTTTGTAAACTGTGAAGCATATAAAAATGATTTTTGCTATCTCTCATCTACTTGTATCTCTAGCTGTTTCTCTAGGGGCAGAGAGGATCTTAGAGATCAGCTAATTTAAACTACTCATTCTTTTTTCTTTCTTTCTCTCTCTCTTCCTTTCTCCCTTTTTCTTTCTCTTTTTTCCTTCCCTCCTTTCTTTCTCCCTTCCTTTCTCTCTTCCTTTCTCCCTTTCTCTCTCTCTCTTTCTCTCTTTCTTCTCTCTCTCTCTCTCTCTCTCTCTCTCTCTCTCTCTCTCTTTCTTTTCTCTCCCTCTTTCTTCCTTGGGTAGCTTTTCTTAATATATCCTCACCCATCTCCACTACTCAGTGAACCTGCCTTTATAACACCAATTAAAATGGAGGGGAGGGGAGAAGAACTGGTTTAGAACCAACCAGCATATTGATCATGTCAGACAGTATATGCAATATTGTACACCCATAGTCCCTCACCTCTAAAAATCCGAATCGGTATGGAGGCTTGGGGAGGGCTTTCCCTCAAGGGGAAGATTGACTTTTTCTACTTCAAGACCCAGACTGACCCCACCCAAC
This sequence comes from Pseudochirops corinnae, assembly GCA_028646515.1. Classification (NCBI taxonomy): domain Eukaryota; kingdom Metazoa; phylum Chordata; class Mammalia; order Diprotodontia; family Pseudocheiridae; genus Pseudochirops; species Pseudochirops corinnae. The sequence goes on from CM053587.1 coordinate 334,467,351, forward strand.
CCCAAGGTGATTCATTGAATCCACCTACGGATTGGGGAATCAGAGCCCAAGGAAAACTGGAGTCTGCATCTGGATGACTTCATTCTGTCTCTGCTCATACAAGTCATCATTGAAGGCAGCCACTATGGTGTGCTGGAAAGAACACAAGAGAGACTTGAGCTTGAGTTCTGGTTTGGGTCACCAGACATTGAGTCTGGGCTAGCCAATTTCCCCTGTCTGAGCCTCAATCTCTTCATCTAATGGGAGTAATAATGGTTTTATGGTCTACTTTGCACTATAATGCATATAGAGCCTGCTTCAGAGTCAGAAAGACCTGTGTTCAAGTCTTGCCTTCCACAATCATTATCTGTGTGATATTGGGCTAGTAACTCAATTTCATTCTCTATGAAAGGGGAGTGGTGGCATTGAATCAATCAACCAGAATTTATTCACCAAACCCCAACATTGAGGCTAAGTGACCTCAAAGGTCTTTCCAGCTCTGTACCCTGGAGCCTCTATATTGGCTAATTAGTAACAGGGATGGGGAACCTTCTGCCTTAAGGCCACCTATGGCCCTCTAGATCCATTTCAGTCAAAAGGTGGCACTTAAGGACCTAGAGGGCCACAGGTGGCCATAAGGCCCCAGGCTCCCCAACTCTGTAGGAGTTTGGGCTAGCTAATTAACCTCTCAGTGCCCCAGGCATTTCTTAGACTAGAAGCTGCCCACAAATAGTCCAGTCCAAAACAACGGCAAGATTTACAGTAACCTACCCCACAAAACTGGTATAATGAAAATGTTTTGTAGCTCAGCTCCAAAGACGCCATACTTGAGCCTTAACTTCTTTCCTGAGGTGAGGGCCTATGGGTGTGGAACACTGCATATCATGTTATACTTCTTTAATGAGTTGGCTTTGCTGTTTTCCCCTTCTTTTTGATGCATTAACTGCATTAAAAACCCTAATTATAATGCTCTGTTCATTGTTGTTCAGTTATGTCTGAATCATTGTGATCTCATTGGGGGTTTCCTTGGCAGAGATATTGGGGTGATTTGCCATTTCCTTCTCCAGCTCATTTTACAGATGAGGAAACTGAGACAAACAAAGTTAAGTGACTTTCTCAGGGTCACACTGTTAGTATCTCAGGGTCACATAGCTAGTTAGTGTCTGAGGTCAGATTGGAACTCATGAAGGTGATTCTCCCTGACCCCAGGCCTAATACTCTATCCGCTGTACCACCTGGCTGTCCCTAAACCCCAACTCTAAAGCATTGTATTGCCCTAATGCATTGATTCTGAGACTCTGGGCATTTAAAACCTTAATCCTAATTTTGAGGATGATTCTTTGGGAGGAAGGGAAGGAAAGATACAGAAAGGCAGGTGATATTAAAAAACAAACCATCCAATAACCAAAGCTAGCAACTAAAATCTATTTTAAAACAAGGAAAGTGCTTTGTAAATGCCAGAGCACTCTAGAAATGTAAGTTATTACTGTCGTTAGCTCTGTCTGAGGGCATGGGTGTTGGGGAGTGGGAGGGGGCAGGGACTAGACTCCCAGCTGGCACAGTAGGTGAGGAATGAGGGCATTGGCCAAGCTAGAATGGGTCAGCCAATGGAACAAGGATGGATGAGACGGTCAGAAAATAGGACCCAGCACACAGAGGCATTTGGGGAGCCCTGATTGGGAAACAGGGGCCCTGTGTGCTGTATTGAAGTACCTTAAGAATGTGGCCCTGGGAGGTGAGAGCCGGAATAGCAGGTTTTGATTTATTTTTAATGAGCACCAACAAGGGAGGACCAGAGAACTGTGAGGATCATTTACTGGCAAACAGTGCAAATGATGATGAGGCTCCTTTCCCTTAATTGGTCACCAGGGCTGTCTGATGGGTCCTGGAAGAGGCAGGGCTCACTGGGAAAGAGGCAGGGGCTCAGCAAGGAGCATGTTCCACAAGAGAAATGAATTAGAGACACTTTAGGATGAGAGGCAGTGGAACCCTAGAGCACAGGACATGATGGGAAAATCATTAGATACCTGTGGACATTCAGTTTCCACAGAACTAAAGAACCAGGAAGGGACCTTGAAGGCCATCTATCTTGACCCTGACTTGGACAAGAGTCTCTTCTCTCTACTTCAACAAGTGCTGGTACAGCCATTGCTTGAAAGTCTTCAGTGAAAGAGAAAGGGAATAAGCATTTACTAAGCACCTACTAATGCCAGATGGGGTAGCTAGACTCATCTTCATGAGTTCAAATCTGGCCTCAGACATTTCTGAGCTGTGTGACCCTGGGCAAGTCACTGCACCCTATTTGCCTCAGTTTCCTCATCTGTCAAATGAGCTAGAGAAGTAGCAAACCACTCCAGTATCTCTGCCAAGAAAACACCAAATAGAGTCACAAAAAGTTGGACAGGACTTAAAATGACTGAACTATTTTTCAGCTAGGAAATGTGCTAAGCACTTTAGAAATATTATTTCAGTTGAGCCTCCCAATGCCCTGGAAGATAGGTGCTATTATGATCCCCATTTTACAGTTGGGGAAACCAAGGCAAACAGAAGTAAAGTGACTTGTCCAAGACCCTGTAGCTAGTGTCTGAGGCCATCTTCCTGCCTCAAGGCCCAGCTTTCTATCCCTTGGTCCACCAAGCTGCCTCTAAGGGAAACCAACTACCTCCCAAGGCAACCCATGGCACTTTGGGACAGCTCTCTTGTTAGGAAGTTTTTCGTGACATCCAGTCACAATCTTTGCAGCTTTACTCTGGTTCCTGGCTCTCCCCGATGGGGCCAAGAGAAACAAATCTATCTCCTCCTCCAGGTGATTGCCCTTCAAGTGATCTGTGACACTGGCTGAAAGGCTCTGGGCGAGACACTTAACCTCCCAGTACTTTGGGCAACTCTCTGAGACTAGAGCAAGGGCTCTTAACATGTCTGAGTATGTGTGCATGTGTATGAGTGAGAGTGTGTGTGTGTGTGTACGTGTGAGAGAGACTCCTTTGGCAGTCTGCTGAAGCCTAAAGACTCCTTTCCAGAATCATGGTGATTTGTAACTGCAAAGAACAAAATGCACCAGATTATAAAGTAAACCAACTCTATGAAGATAGAATCTTTTCCATCTCATCCAAATTCACAAACTCCTTGAAATCCATCACCAGAACTCTTCAGGGTCCTTGTTCCTAAGGTAACAACCCTCAGACTAGAAGTTGGCCAGGAATTTTCCAGGCACATGGGTGGAGGGAATTTCCATCCATGTCCTCATCCAATGTTTTCTCTTCTCCAGGCTAACTCTTTGGTTTCTTCCATGGATCCTGATAGAGTATGAAGCCCAGGTCCTTCCCCACTTTGACTGTCCTCCTCTGGACACTTACCAGCTTATCAATGTCCTTCCTAACATGTGATGCTCAGATCTGAACACCACACAATGCAGTCCGTGGGCCGTGACCTCTGATTCTAGATATTACATGGCTTTCACTCACGAAGGCTGAAGTGAAAGCCATGTTATATCTAGAATCTGACAAAATCAGCTTTTGCAAGCTGACACCAGCTTCCAGTAAGCCCTGTCCTTGTGACAGAATGTCTGTCTTCCCAAGTGGGCTAGAGCATCTAATGCTTCACCCAGCTGGTACCCATCATGGTAGTATGTTGCTGTTAAGGGATGTACTTGAGGTAGGTCAACAAAGAGTCCTGAAGAGACTCTTAGAAGCAGAGCCATGTCTGGAAGGACACACTAAAAGCTTGTTTTGGGCACAGGTCAGCCACTGTCACTAAAATCCCCAGAAGAGTCTTCCCATGTACATGGAAGTGTGCGTGGCATCATAGGTTTATGATTGAAAGGAACTTTAGAGGTCTTCTGGTTAAGAAAAAAAATTCATAGACTCCAGATAAATAATTCCTGATTTAGTCTAAGGTCTCACCCATCTTTAAATTCTGTGAACTGTGAAAGCCCAAATATTTATAGCAGCATATTTTTTAGTAGAAAAAAAAAACCTGGAAAGAAAGCTAATGGTCTTAGATTGGAGAATGGTTGAATAAATCAATTTGGCAAGTCTTTATTCAGTCTCAACTGAGTGCCAGTCACTTCACTAGGCACTGGAAATACAGAGACACAAATGAAATCTCTCATTGGCCTTTATTTCTAATAAATTATTTTCAATGTATCAAATGGACTATGAATGTGATGTGAAAGGAAAAAATGGAAAGGAATTCAGAGAAACCAAAAGAAGACTTACATGCACTGATGCAGAGTGGGATGAGCAGAACCAGGAGAATAAGATACATAGTGACTTGTTCAGTTATTTCAGTGGTATCTGACTCTTCATGGCCCCATTTGGGGTTTTCTTGGCTAAGATACTGGAAGAGTTTGCCATTTCCTTCTCTAGTTCATTTTAAAGATGAGGAAACCGAGGCGAATGGAGTTAAGTGACTTGCCCAGGGTTGCCCAACTAGTAAGTGTCTGAGGCTGGATTTGAACTCAAGTCTTCCTGACTCCAAGCCTGGTATTCCATCCATTGTACTGCCAGCTTATCCAGTGCTTATAATAAATGAAGATTATAAGACACTAAGAATCAGAATAAAAGTAATGGCTGGTCTTACACAGGAAAAACAATGTGAAGGATGTCATCAGAGAGAAGGATGGTAGGAAAAGGTGGCCATGAGATCATAGATTAATAATAATAGCAATAATAGTTTGCACGTATATTGTGTTTTAAAGTTGCAAGGTGTTTTGCATATGTTAGCTCATGTGTTCCTCACAACAACCCTGGGAGGTAGGTGCAATTATTATCCATAGTTAACAGATGAGGAAACTGAGACAGACAGAAGTAGAGTGACTTGCCCAAGATAACACAGCTAGTAAGCATCTGAGGTTGGATTTGAACCCAGATCGTCCTGCATTCCATTCCAATCTGTGCTTACATTCTCTCAGAGTCAATGTAAAGAAAACACTCCCTATATACTCTGAAGTGCTGTGGGATGTGAGCTGTCCTGAGCTGCTTTTGACTGATGCCCTAATCTCTCTTCTCATCTGTATGGAAAGACTTCCACCCTCTCTGCCAGGAAAATTTCCAGGATGCTTGTGCAGTAGGTAGAGTTCACCCTGAAGATCCTCCCCTTTCCCTGGTGCCAGAGGTCTAAGTACCACTCAGGGGTCAGACCTTCCCTCCAGTGTCAGTCTCCTCTTCACCAGTGGCTGCCTGCCTCACTCCTTGGGGCTCCTAGATCTCCTACAGCTGGAGCTGGAAGGGACATCAGAGGTCACTGAGTCCAATCCCCTCATTTTACAGAAGAGGAAACCAAGGCCCAGAAAGGGGGCTTTGCCTACCCAAAATTACACAGGCAGGACTGAAAACTTGGTCCTCTGACTCTCAGCCCGTTCTCTGTCTACCATACCAAGCTCCCTCTCTAAGGACAATTAGGAACACAGGACTCTTTATAGCCCTAACCAGTTCCCGGGAGGTGAGTTCATTTTGCGAACTAATAAAAATAACCCAGGGATGATGAATAACTACGTGTCGCCCAGACAAGCTACTCTTAGATGCGTCATCCTTCTTTCTTTCATGAGCTAGGTAGGGCACAGGATGGCAAATTGGCCGGCACACTGTTTATTTACAATTCGGTACCAGCCAGGGATTCCTTTAGCAATGCTATTTGGCACTTACATGGAGTGACCCATTCAGAGGAGAAGTCAAGTCATCTTTGGAGATTTGGCTGGCAGCTGATTTAAATGGGCTGATTTTTCAGCAGGCTGACTGTTCTCTCATATTCCTTGTTGCTAAAATTCCATGATTCTACTTAATCATAACAATAGCAATCATTTGCTAAAGGTAACTTCTAGTTAGCTAGACAGTTCTTTTTGGTTTGGATTCCATCTCAGCTACCTAGTAGAGTGCTGTGGCTATCTTTGGCTCTGCTCATGGTGGGACAAGGTCTCAGAGACATTGAGAGACCCCCACACCTTCCCTGAAGGCTTTCGACTGCTTAGCCAGCTTCTCAAGTTCCAGGATCTGCCCCCATCTTGACCGTGAGGATCAGGGGACTTGAGCAAGGAAGGAGGAGGCTAATGTATACATCATTTCCAGGGATATGTGTGTTCTAGTGCTTTGGACTTTTAAAATAACAATAGCAACAAAAATAAGAATAGACATTTGTTTAGTACTTTAAAATTCACAAAAACCCTTGACATCTCATTTCTCATCTGGTCCTCATAATCCAAGAGGCAAGACCTATTATTATCTCCATTTTAGAGGTGAGGATTCTGAGTGACCTGCCTTGGGTCACACAGCTCCTATGTATCTGAGGCAGGATTTAAACTTGGATCTTCCTGACTCTGAAACCAGATCTATCTCCTACACTCCACTGCCTCCCTGACTATGTGACCGACTTTGGACAAGACACTAACCCTTTATGAACCTCAGTTCCCACATCTGTAAATCAACACTGGTCTAGAGCAGTAGTTCTCAAACCTTTTGGTCTCAAGACCATTTTATACTATTCAAAATCATCAAGGATCCCCCCCCCCTTAATAACTTTTGTTTATGTGGGTTATAGCTATCAATATTTACCACTTAAAAATTAAATCACCTTAGTATTACTAGTAAAATAGTTTCGACATCATGTATACCCTGAAAGAGTCTCAGGGACCCCCTAAAGGATGTTTAAAACCCTTTCCAGCTGTGTTATTCTAGAAGACTTGTCAGTAACAGCTCGTTGGTTAGCCCCTGTTGTATGTCTTTGTGATAGTGAGAATATATTCAGTAATTTCCTTACAGTATTAAAATGCTATCATTGGGGCGGCTAGGTGGCGCAGTGAATAGAACACTGGCCCCGAAGTCAGGAGGACCTGAGTTGAAATCTGGCCTTAGACACTTAACACAAAACCTAGCCATGTGACCTTGGGCAAGTCACTTAACCCCAACTGCCCTCCAAAAAAAACAAGAAAAAAAAATGCCGTCATTTGTTCAGCCGTTTTCCAATTGTTAGATGTAGAGGTTGTTTCCATTTTAAAAAAATGGAGTAACAATATTTTTGCATGGGTAAGTGCCCCCCTCCATCCCTGATTTCCCTTGTATTTTTAGGATAAAATTGTAGCCATGAAATTTGTTCATGAATCTCTCTATTAGAGCCAGAAGAGCCCTTAGAGGTCATCTAGACCTTATTTTACAAATGAAGAAATCAAAACCTAAATGGGGGAAGTGACTTGTCCAAGGTCACACAGGTAGTTAGCGACAGAGGCAAGATTTGATTCTTATGGGACTGCATCCATTGTTCTTTCTTCCCATGGCAATGTGTGTGAGAGTGAATTCTGTTCCTAACCAGTGATTCTATGATTTTTTGTTGCCCCAAGCCCATACCATTATTAACATACAAAAAATAAAAGGGGCATAGAGAGATGAAATGACCTTGCCAGGGACACACAGTAATTAGGCTAACAGAACAGAGCCCAGGGTTTCCTCCAATGCTAAATGCTTAGACTCATGGGGGTCTCAACGCTCATCTGTATGCTGTCTTATTATATTCAGTAACCCAAATACTTGTACAAAGCGGGCTTTGTTACATTCTGAAATGAATAAAATATTAACTAATAGACTTCAAAGAGAAAACAGCAGAATGAAAAAATGCCAAAAAGGGAGAGAAGAGGAACAAAGCCAGGCAAATACATAATGGAAAAATAAGTCAACGCATCATTTTCCCCTGTCACTTGATTGACACGTCGTGAATGATTTATTGGCAGGCCCGCCTCTTTCTAATAATATGGTAATTCAGAGCATGTTTCTTTCAGGCGTGATTAAGAGTGAGTTTCAGGAAATGTTTTCAGGTACAGGAGACAGACGTCAGCGATGTAAGACATTGTGATGGGGGTAGATTGAGGATTTCCCTGCCTGGCGACACAGCAAAAGGAAGAACTTTCTCATTTTTGTCTTTGGATGCTTCAAATCTAGCCACAGTGCCTGCCGTATAATAGCCATTTATTGTAAAATAAATATTAGTTGGCTGAATGATTCCTGGAGCATGTAAGGCTTCTAGACCAGGAATCTGGAAGACCCAAATTCAAATGCTTCTCCTGATCACTTGCTGAGTGCTCATATCCAATCACCTGACCCCTCTGTACATTGGTTTCCTTGTCTATAAAATAAAGTTCATAGTAACTGTAGTGCT